>JALPQD010000036.1:1800000-2272500 GCA_023101885.1 Typhlomys cinereus
ACACATGTGGCAAGGCCCACATGTATACACATGTGTGTGTGTGGAGGGGGGAGATCAGAAGATAACTTTTAGAAGTCAGTTCTTCCCTGACACCGTGTAGATTCCAGGGGTTGAACTCAGGTTGTCAGACGTGCATCCAAGTACCTTTACCTATTGAGTTGTCTTGCCAGCCTTAAAACATTCTACTCTCAAATTGTTTGTTGGTAGCTCATTTTAGGGCTTACCAAGTGAATCGTTTTGAAAGGTGAGTCACTCTCTCTTGTAGCAATCTTGGTTTAAATGGAAACAGGCTGTCAAGTCACTAAATGTTCACAGGAGAAAATAGACAATGAATGGTTTGGGATTGTAGGCTCCCATCTTTAAAAAGTATTTTATTATTATTATTATTTTATGTATATAAGATGTGTGAGTACAGGCATGTGCATGCCATGTTACATGTGTGGAGGTCAGAGGGCAACTTTGTCCATTCAGCTTTACGTGGGCTCTGGGAATTGAACTCAGGTCATCTGGCTTGCAAGACAAGTACTTTTACCGGATAAGTCACTTTACCAGTTACTCTTCTTTGTTGCTGTGAGACAAGACTCAAACTCAGGAAACCTAAAGGGAGATTTATTCAGCTTATGGTTCCAGAGGGGAGATACAGTCCTTCATGGTGGAAAAGGCATGCGTGGTGGCAAGATCTGGATGCGGCCTAAGTCATTGCAGACATCGTGGAAGCTGAGAGCTGCTGCTAGCTCAAGAGCAGACTACCTAACTGAAGAAGGATGGGTTAACCAACCTCAAGGCCCACCTCTGTGAACACCTTCCTCCAGTAAGGTTCTACCTCCTAATGGTGACATGACCTTCCCAAATATGTGAGTCTGTGGGGGACAGCTCACCTTTCAAACCATGGCAGTCACCTCACCAACCTGTATGCGCCAATCTTTTTTTTTTTAATTGTTTTTGTTTTTTAAAAACTTGTTTATTCTTTTAGATTTCATACACAAATACAGTGAATTTGTAATATTTTCACATCTTAATCCCTAATCTCATCTCCTCTTCTTTTCCCATTACAGCTCCTCTTTTTCTCTACCAGCTCCCTCCTGTTTTCGTGTCTTTTTGCATGCATGGCCCACTGACTTTCATCTGGGTTGCCTTTGATGACCTGGGTCTCAGTACTTGCTGGAACACGAATCACGTATCAGTGGGTATGCAACTGAAGCAAGCATCTTTTTGTACCCCTACATCAGCAACACTGATCACTCTCTGGGAGGTGAGGGGCCTCTTGAGACCTTTCCCCTCCCGTGGTCAACTGTTGCTAGGACAATTCCTGTGCAGGTCTTGTGGAAATATGCACAACTTCAGGGAATTCACAGATGCAACAGCCCTGTTATATTCAAAGAATAAACTCTGGCCTCACCCCTTCTCCCTTTCAGGGTCTTTCAGTCTTACTGCCCCTCTTCCTCGGTGTTCCCTGGGCCTTGGGATGAGGGATGTCCATGTCACTTATTTTCTGCACTTTGGCCACTTGTGATTTTCTGTAATAAACCCCTGCCATTGCAAAAGAAGGTTCTGAGTCTAGTGTGAGTGTTCCTTTAATCAATCTATGGATGTAATGACAAATGTTTAAGAGACATTATGTTAAAATTCATACGCCCTGGGACCTATGTCTTCTCCTTTCATAGGTTCTTGTCCTGGTTTACAGTACCAGGAATATGATCCCTGCTGAAAAGGGAGCCTTACATTCAGTCAGAAAGAGGGTGCTTGCCCCCTTTGACAGTCCTGCCACTGTTACAGTGGCGGATGCCTCTTGCCATGGTGACTGTTACTGCAGCTTTCATCACAGATGTATGAGACTGTTAGTTGCTTTTCTCCCCCAGTAGCTTGCATAGTGCTTTTTCTGAATTCTGTCCAAGAAGGAGGAAGGTTCTAGATAAGTTCTAGCTGTTTGTGTTTTGTTTTTTTCAATGTGTTGTGATCAATGTGTGTTTTGTCTTCAGCAATAGGGTCTTAATTTTACTCTGTATTTATTCATCTCATGTGGTATGTATATGTGTGTGTGCGTGTGTGTGCACATACACATCACAGCACACATACGGAGGTCAGAGGACAGGTTGGGGAAATCACTTTTACTGTCTGTGTTCAGGCATCGAACTCAAATCGTCAAGCTTGGTGGCAAGCGCTTTACCTGCTGAGTCCTCCCACTGGGTAGCTTCTTAGGCTCCATGCCTGCATTAGTTAGGTGACTCTTGGGTAGCTCCACATGCTGAGTGCTCTGGTCATCTAATGCAAGCCTACACACAATTAGAAACCAGTGACCTTTCAATTCTACATTGGGACTCTTGGTAGTAACTTTCCCTTTCCCTAGCTGCTCCATCTTCAGGTTCCAGTTTTATTTAATTCTGGCTTATCTAACTCCTGTGTTCGCTGCCCTTCCTCCATTGTCTCTACCCCTTCGTCTGCCAAGCCTTCATTATCAGCTGATTCAGCAGCTTCCTGTGACAGCTTGGAAATGACCAGCCTGAAAATATTTACATCATGGAAATTGAGAAACATTACTGATCAAAGTATTTATTTCCCATTGAGCAAGTTATTAAACTTTTACCAGTTCTCCCAAGTCTCCATCCCTGTAAGTAGTAAAGTGGCATCAGTGCAAAGATAGATGCTGATCTGGTAGCCAAGAGAGGAGCTGGGATACTGTTGAGTAACACGAAGGACATAGGAATGGAATTATTGGCTTTTCTGGCTCATGATGATCTCTCTGCTTCTATACTGATAACTTATCTTTCTCTCCTACCTTTGGCATTGAGCATAAAGGGCTGGGAGCACACAGGAAAAGTATGTTCATGGAACTCTCTAGCATGATGCAGGTGCAGGCGAGGAACCCTGGTCCCAATAACAATATGCCTGTCAGACCCACTTGGGTTTTGCAACAGCATTAAATTGGGGTGTTGCCGAGCCAGCCGACGGTCACGAAGTCAATGTTGCACTGGATCAGAATACATGAACCTCTGTCCCCATGTAAGCTGTCAGCAGAGTTAATGAGAAGGCTTACAGGTGTTCCTGCTGCTCCATCATCAGGGGTTCCTCTCATAGCCGGGGATGCAGCATGGGGAGTTGTCAGCTGGGATTTCATTTCTTACATTGACTTGCTTGACACATGTGACTGAATCTTTCATGGTCTTTTTCTGTAAAATACCATGCTAGTTGACTTTATAGTTGCCATAATAGTGCTCTCTACCTTATTCTTTGTTACAAGAACTTTCTATGGAAATAACAGTAGGGACATTCTAGTAACTTCCGCTGGTCAGTCACTTTTGTTCTGTCATCACTTTTCTGGGGATGGCCACCCTGGTTAATTCTAAACAAACCCTAGATTGAATTCAGGTCCTTAAGCTTGGTGGCAAGCGTCTTATCTGCTGAGTCCTCCCACTGGATGGCTTCTTAGGTTCCATGTGTGCGTTGGTTAGGTGACTTTTGGGGAATTTTGCATGCTGAGTGCTCTGGGTCAAGAGGTGTTGTCATCCCGTTGCCAGAGGAGAAAACTAAGTGTGCTGGAGGTTTAAAATGGGACTGGGGAGATGGTCTAGCCTGGTAGAGGGCTTTCCATGCCAGTGTGAGGACATGGGTTTGAATTTCCAGCACCCATGTAACAACAAACAAGTACGCAAGCAAGCAAGCAAACCAGGCATAGTAGTGCCTGCCTATCCCCAGCTCTGGGGAGATGGAAACAGGAGGATCTCTGGGATTTGCTGGCCAGCCAGCCTAGCTGAATTGGTGAGCTTCAGGTTCAGTGAGAGACCCTGTCTCAAAAAATAAGGTTGAACAATAGGGGATATTGACATCTGTTTGCCATTCATGTTCACATGCGTGCATACACATGAATGTACATGTGCGTGTGCTCACACATGCACACAAACCACACCTCACAAGTTTAAAATGATTTGCCAGATGAATCACAGGAACAGGATTTGAGCCTGTTTTAATATATCAAGTCCTATATTAATAGGTCTCTAAAGCATTTTTTTTCAGCTCTGGAGCTTTGTATATATGTACCCTAAGTGCTAAATCACTAGGCCCCCACCTACCTCAACCTCAAACCTGCCTTTGTATTCTTAACCACAGCTGACTGTCAAACAAGTAAGAGTAATGGAAAGGAGTCCACATTGCTCCTTGTGCATTGAGGGGACACACAGGCTCAGCCTCCTGCTGTGGGTCCCCGGGTTAACATCACAGGGCTGCGAAAGTCGCAGTACTGGGATCTCCTGTTCTGCACCCCGCTTTCTCCTCCTGAATAGGTTTCATGCAGCTGGGCCAGTAGTCCCCCAGGGAGCTAGGTGCTTCTCGCCAGCCCCAGTCTTAAATTACAGCCCTCTGAGGGGATTAGCACCGCAGAGTGAGTGGAAGGACCCAACCCGAGTGTCACCAAGCAAATATTTCACATTTCATGTTAAATCATATCCTAAAACAAGTGTGAAGAATTGAGATTAAGTGAGAAACGTACATTTCAGGGACTGAAATGAGTTTGGATCAGGGTGAAATCCAGCCATTCTGTTCGATTCTTCCTGGGAAGTCCTTACACTGTGTTCCATGTGCTGAGTGTCCAGAGATATTGAGTGACAGGAGGTGCTGATATGAGGTGGGGTGGACTCTGTGTGTGTGTGTGTGTGTGTGTGTGTGTGTGTGTGTGTGTGTGCGCGCGCGCGCGCACTAGACATGCTGACTTTCTGATTCAGGAAATAAATCCCACTTTTCTGATTCAGGGTTTGGGTTTGAGAAAAGGTGTTTCTGTGTGGCGCATGAACAATCGTAGCGGCAGGAGAGCAGGACAGGGAAGAGCTGCCGATCTTGTGGTATCTCTGCCACCAACCCGCTCAACATGTTCCACAGTGACTCACTGCTGGACCGAGCGGCGGCTTTTCTTAGCGCCTTCTTTTCCAGACCCGCTGCCCGCCTGCCAGCTCTCGGCACTGTCGTGAGCTCCCTGCACAGCTGCTTTATATCCTGGGGCTTAATGGTTTGCTCTGGACTGGAGCATAGTTCACACGGCTTGACCTCACCGGCCTTGTCCTTGTGAAAAGGTTAGGACTTCCTGTATGTCCCCGGCGTCCCCCGATTCTGTGATGCTACTGCTGGGAGCTGATGCTGCAGGATCAGGACTCAGGGGAAACAGAGAGATGGCTCAGAGTCCAGGGGTGAGGGGTGGGGGTGGGGGGAGACACACGACACCCTAGCCTGGGAAAACCAGTACCCCAGGGACAGAGGCAGGTGGCAGCTCTGAGGTTGACCTTGCCAGGGAATCCATGGGGTTCCGCCTGTGCTAAAAGGAGACCGCGTATTTTTAGTTCTTCTCTCCTTATATTGCTTAAGCATTGGCTTATTTAACTATAAGTCTGTTAAGTCTAAAAAATTATGTTGTAACTCTGCAGCAAACACTGGGAGACTCACTTTGCAAAAATTATCATTTTTTGAGACAAGGTCTTGTAAAGCCCAGGCTGACTTCGAACTCACTTTGAGGCCAAGGATGACCTTGAAATTCTTCAGATCCTTCTTCCCCTCTTCCTCCACAGTGTAGGAAGGACAGGTGTGTGGGATGGAGCCAAGTTTACCTGCATGCTTTCTACTAACTGAGTCATGTCCCCAGTCCGAAGAAATCATCCCAATCAGAATTTCCATACATGGTCCCCCTGTACATTGTACCTGTCTAATTACTATAACATCCTAATTGATATCTGATGTCTGGTCAACTTCCCTGATGACATCAGGGTTCCCTTTTCTTGTCACTCACTGTCAGTCTTCAGTGATGGGGTGTTCCCATTAGAAAGGAGATACATTTATCCTTGGGGGTCAGCACCAACATCCTTTATTGGGGATGGGTTTGTTTCTGAGCTAGGAACTCAACAAAGACAATCCTATGCTGACACTAAGGCCAGTGTCCTTTAGTCTAAGTAGGGGCTGGTTCCACCTCCTCCCCCTAAGCCCTGGCTCCCTGCCAGTGAGCGACTTGCCTTTATTCCTGCAGAAGGTCGGGATGAGCCAGCGCAGTCAGATAAGTTGGCTGCGGCTCAGGACCACACACATGGGGGCTTAGCAGGAAATTCACATCATTTGCAGTCTGCGAGGCTGAGGTCAAGGTGTTGGAACACTGACCTCTCTCTCTCCTTGGCTTGTTGATCTACTGTCAGCTGTGTCCTAAGTGGTCTTCCCTCTATATGTATACGCATACGACAGTCTGTTATTATTACTATTCTTATTATTGTATGTGTGTATGTGTGTGCATATGTGTGTGTACAAGAGGACGCTTGAGTATATGTGCCTATGGAGGCCCAAAGATGACACTGGAAATCATCCTGGATTGTTCTACTTCCTTATTGCTTTGATCTGGGGTTTTCCAGGCTTTCCCTTGCAGGATCAGAATAAGGCCTCACTACCTTATCTGTCCAGTATTTTTTATGTATTATCTGGGATCCAACTTCAGGTTCTTTTTCTTGTAAGGCCTGACACTCACCTCCCCAACCCCGTTAGTCTTTTTTTTTTTTTTTTTTATAAGAATATCCATCTTGGTGGATTGGGGTCCTCCCTGGAACATCATCTCAACCTGTTTCAGACACTCTGTCCAAGAAGAGTCGCATTCTGTGGGGTTAGACTTTCACAGAGAGGGCAGAGGAAGGATTGGATACTCAGCTTGTTATACTATCAAACAAAAATGGCTGCTCTGTTAGGGAGTGTGGACACTTGGACAGTCCTGAGAGGGACTGAGGGGATAGGAAACTAGCTCCTGTTCTCAGGAGACAAGCCCCCTTGAGGATGCTGGGCACACCTGCTGGCACCTCACCACCTGTCTCTTGTTGCTGGATGTGACCTTCACCTGACCTTCCCTGGCCCCTTTCAATTTTACTGTCTTTGCCTGCAGTGACCTCTTACCCACCATCTCTCTCTACTTGAGATTCTCAGAAAATTGGTCTTGGTGACTCAGAATTCCAGCTTGAATTGTAATCATTTCTGCTGAAGGTGTAGGCTCAGGCAAACCACCCTTCCCTCCCTCCTTCACTCTGCCACAGAGTTCTTGGGGATTCTGAAGGTTGGTGTGGGAAGGGGTCGGGGTTTAGTGACATGCATGGAAGGAGCTTCAGGGCTTGTGCCTGCAGAGTGGCTGGGATCCCTTCCTAGGGAGCTCCCCTGAGCTGTGCATTTGTAACTCCCTCCTCCCTTCCCCACTGCCCCGCTGTGCACACCTATTCTGAAGGGCAGATGAACTTGATCTGGATTCCTGTCCACACTCCCAGAGTAGTCCACACTACTGAGCAAACCCGACTGTGGAGACACGGCATGCTTCATGACAGCTTTGCCAGTGTAAGGGCGGCCACCACAGGGGTCAAGAGCATCCAGGCCCCTGCCACTGGTCCTTTCCTGGGCCAACGTGATAGGCAGGATGGAGCTTATGGGATACAGAAGTTGCTAGTCCTCTTTCCCCATCTTTCCAAGGGAAAGCACTTTGCAAAGCAGAAAGCCATGAGTGTTACAGGTGGTCCCGAGCCGCAGGAGACCCTCTTGGAACTGGATGGGATCCCACCTTGAACGGTAAATCAGACAATTGCAAATCCATGTTCCTAGTAAGCCTCTGCCATTCTGATGTGTCCTGTGCGCCAAGCACTGTGCTGTTTGGATGCCAGGCTGGGCAGATGCGGTAGAAGACAGGCACGTACATTATTATCATCTGGTTATTGTTCTTAAATTAAATCCAAACATTTCCTCCTCGAGCTAAACTCAGCAAATGCTCTTAATAGTTATTAATCTTATATGTTATTCTTTTAAGCTGTGGTGTTGGGTCCTTTGTCATTTATTCACAACAATATATTGAAACCAGTGCATTTGTGTACTCTTAGATTCAAGGATTAGTAAACTGTTGTGGTCGCTTTTTACTGTGAGACTATACTCTGACACAATAAGGGGAGATAAGGGGGATTGGGGTATTTATTTGGCTGATAGTTCCAGAGGGGATACAGTCCATTTATGGCAGGAATCACTTAGCAGAAGGCGTGGCTGAAGGCAGAAGCAGGAGGCCGATTCAGGTCACTGCAGCCATCAAGAGGCAGAGTGATCAAGAGAGGGAAAGGAAAGCAGGGTGGGGTTATTGAATCTGCCCACTGCAACCCCTTCCTCCAGCAAGGCTCCATCTCTTAAAGGTGCCTCAAATTTCCCAAACATTAACGGTAGCTAAGGACTCAAACACATGAATCTCTGGGGGACAACTCACATTCAAACCATGGCACAAAGCTAGAAGGTATTCTTTTGAGACGCTGAGTGTGTGTGTGGCTCTAAAGAGTTATAGATGTCTAATAAGCAAAGATTATAATTATGACATACGCTTCACCAAGAAGCAGGGAGAGCAGTCAGAGACCCACCCATGCAGCGGGAACTGCAGTCTGATGCCTTTCGTGAAGCAGGGCAGGGGGTGGATTGGTTGAGGAGCCCGGGAACTCTTTCCTTAAAGATGTGACCCTTAACCTGGAGTCTCAAATGGTTACTAACAACACAGCCTAGGTGGTGGTGGGTGTTGTACATAGATCTGGTGTGAGGAGGCAAAGCTAATGTAAGTATTTTAGTACCAGGTTATGCAGTTTAGATTTTAGTTCACAATTTAACTATTGCTGTGAGAGAGCACTCAAAGTCAAGAAACTTAAGGGAGAAAGGGAGGTTTATTCAGCTTACAGTTCCAGAGAGGAGACAGTTTCTCATGGCAGAGGTGGCATGGCTGGCTGGCCAAAGCTGGAGGAGGCTAAGTCACCGCAGATATCTTGGAAGCTGAGAGCTGCAGACTACTTGCTACAAAGGCTGACTTTTCCTAGAGGTAGGGTGGGAGTAATCCACCTCAAGGCCCACCCCTTGTGACTGCCTTCCTCCAGCAAGGCTCCACCTCTCAAGGTGCCATGACCTTGCCAAACACATGAGACTGTGGGGGACACATTTCAAACCATGACAAGCCCCATGTCACAGTTAGCATTCTGCTATAACCTCCAGGTGGAGATTGGCCCCCTTAACTCACAGCTGGTTTAGCTTCTCTGTGCTGACTCTAGGCGAAATTTCTCTTGGGCCTTTACTTTGGAGTAGAAACAGAGCTTTACTTTGGAGTTAGCTCCACCCTTTAGATCTTCCCTTTTAAAAAGATTTGCGTTCTTATTGGTGGGATCCTTCCTGAGAAATTTTCCCTCAGAGGGCAGCCTCTCCTGAGATACAAATTGAAAGCAGGCTTTGATTCACTAATGGAGCTAATTTGTTTAACAATAGTCCCTGGTTTGCTTTCTGCTTTCTCTGTAGACTTACCCTCACATTTTTCTTCAAACTTCAGTTTTTTACTTCTTTCTGTCTGATTCCTTGCTCTTTTCCTTTTTTTATTATTTATTCAGTTGTGTGTGTATGCGTGCATGTGTGCGTGTGTGTAGAACCATGGACGAATTCGGGAACCACCATGGATGCCTCCACCTCCTTCTGCCCCGGGATTCACAGGCTCCGCCCTACCAGGACCAGAATCGCAGGCCGCCCCCCGCTTCTGCCCGGCATCTATACATGGGGTCTAGATTCCGAACTCAGGACCTTCCGCCTGCAAGGCAAAGGCTTAACCCCTGAGCCACCTCTCCAGCCCCTCCTTGCTCTTTTTCATAATGCTGAATGAGAGCACTAAAAAACAGCCATGCCACATCATCAAGATTACATTACCTTGAAAGTTTCTCCACCAAGCATTCAAATTTAACTTCAGGCAAGCATTCAGATAGAGGGCAAAACTTGGTCTAATTCCCCACCATTTGCCCCATTCCAGTTTCCAACAGTCTCTGTTCCCCTCTAGACCACCACAAACTGAGCTTCCTCTGCCTACATCTCTCACAACATTACTGTCTTCCAAATTCTCACAAGAAAGGCCCATTTAGCCCTGTTTCCCAGATACAAAGGCTTTCCCAGTGCAAAGTTCCAAAGTTCTCTATATTTCTCCCAACAAACAGTTCCAAAGGCACACTAGCCACATCATAGCAATTGCCACGCTGCTGGGTACCAACTTCTCCCAACTTTACAAACAACGACTTTACTTTTTGCTATCAGAGTCTCAGTTTCACATAGCAATGCCCTACTTCTCTGGTACCAGTTTCTCTCAGCTTCAAAGCAAGTCATGCTGTGGTCCAGATGATCTTAATCTCACAATAATACTCCTGTACTTGGTACCATTTTCTGTATCATTTAGTCTTATCTGTTGCTGTGAAAGAATATTCAAAGTCAACCAGCTTAAAGGGAGAAAGGAAGATTTATTCAGCTCATGGTTCCTGAGTGGAAATATAGTCTTCCATGGTGGAAAAGGCATGGCTGGCTGGCAGATGCCGGAGGAGGGCTAAGTCATGTCCTGCATGGAGACAGAGAGCCGCAAGACTGCCTGCTGCAAGAAGTAGGGTGGGATTAATCCACCTCAAGGCCCACCACATGTGACTGACTTCTTTCAGCAAGGCTCTACCTCCTAAGGGTGCCATGACCTTCCCAAATTCATGAGCCTGTGAGGGACACATTTCAAACCACGACACACTCATGCACACTGTCACACACTCAAACATTCCCACACACTCCCCACATACACTCCTATACACATGCTTACACATGTTCACACATACATGCTCACATACTGGTTCTCTCTCTCTCTCACACAAACACATACACACACACACAATACTCCCAATAGCCCCAGAGTAAAGAGAGTTATAGAAGACAAGCTATGAGATTGTAAAACACATGTGGGGGCGGGGGACTCTGCAGCACCTTCCTTTCCAGGAAGGGCCCTTAATGCATAGCTGAAGTCACTGGAACACAGCTTTAGCAAGTGTGTCTTTAAGAATGGGGGTGGAGTGGGCATCATGCCTTTCTGCCTGGATGCCATGGTAGGAGATTATTTCTCAGTTTCTTTCAAAGCACACCAGAAAGTTATTGGAGTTAAAATTCCAGGTTATTCCTAAATGTAAACCCAGCAAGTCCTGGATATAATTTAAGTACTGTGTTTGTTGATTACTTCTCCGTATGTATGTGTACAGTGTGCCACATGTAATAAAAAAATTTTACTTATTTGAGAGAGAGAGAGAGAGAGAGACAGACAGACAGACAGACAGACAGACACACACACACACACACACACACACACACACACACACACATACACAGAATGAGTACATGCATACCATGATGTACATGTTGAGGTCAGAGAACAATTTTGCAAAGTCAGTTCTCTCCTTCCACCATGCGGGCTTTCAGGGATCCAAGTGTCACCAGGTACCCTGGATCTTGCCGATTAGTCTAGCTAGACTGTCTGGCCACCAAGCCGCAGGGATCTGCCTATCTCTGCCTCCCTTTCACTGTGGTTACAAATATACATCACCACACCTGACTTTCTTCCACTGGTGCTTAGGATTGAACTCGGGTCCTTATGCCTGCAGGGCAAACACTTTACTGACTGGCTTCTCTCAATCACCTGTCTCTGTGACACAAAGGTGCTCTGGCTGGGCTTGCTGTGGGGATTGTGCTCTTAGCTGTGGCTGGAGAAAGGCTTCTCCTCCAGGGCTTCTCCCTCCTATGGGATGGAAGAAGCATTTATCATGAGCTGTTTTACCTGGGCTGTGGCAAGCTTGTGCTGTGAAGTCATGAAAATTGAGCTGGAGGCCTGGCTGCTCCCCCCCATCCCTGGCCCCTAGTGTGTGCCCCTGAGCTAGGCGTGTAATCTTTAATCCTTCATTTCCTCGTAGCACGTGCTCAGGATCAAAGGGATGGCTTGTGTAGGAAGCATGGGGATAATGTGCTGCGGTCACTGTAACAGTGGGCGCGTACTAGGACCCCAGAGCTAGGTCTGTTTGTATTACACAGGGAGACGTGAGAAGTAGTTCCTCTGCCAAATGTGACCCCAGTGACCTTAGGGCCATGCTCGCTGTGAGCAGAGGTCTCGCTTCAGGGAATCCTCATTACCAGGAAATTTCACCTGAAGGCCGGTGGGCCACTGTGTCCTTCTGTGAGTGCTCTGTCTCAAGCTCTTGGTCAGTCAGACCTTCTAGCCAAAGTGGGACCAAAGGGTCTGGACATATTGAGCAGCTATGTGCAGGGAGCAGCTTCTGAAGGAGTCTGGGTAACCCTGCAGGGACTGCACGCCTCCCCTGTAGTCCCACTTTGCTTCATGTCTTAGTTTGAGTGCTGGCCACACAAGGGTAGGGTCACACTTGTACTCAGGAGGTGTGAGTTGATTCCCCCACCCAAGAAAGGGGTATCTTTTCATGTCTTTGTGTAGGGTAAAGGGTGGGGCCAGGCACAGTGGACAGGAAGACCTGACTTGAGTCTCTTGGATGGGTGCCAGGCTGTGTGGATGTTGGATGAACTTAGGATCAGCTTCTTCAAGTGAAAGATGAAGATCAAGGTGTTCAGCTGGGCACCAACTGTAAGCTCCAGAATGCTACTCCTCCAGGAAAGGAATGAAGTTCTGGCTTCCTCGTGGCAGGGCCGCACCTTGGCAACGGTAGGTGACATCAGATAGATAGTGTATGATTCTACTTGGGCTCGGGTTCCAGGGTAGATTCACAGTGACAGGTGGAAGGCAGGTTACTGGTGGCGAATGGGAACCCAGCCCAGAGTTTCAGTCAGGCATTGCTGAAATCAGGGAGATGGGTGGTTGTGATGGCTGCTGGGGCTAAAGACCACTACTCCCCCTCTACAAGTGGTTGAAACTGTACATTTCAGGGTACAAATATTTC
The DNA here is from genome assembly GCA_023101885.1 of Typhlomys cinereus. Classification (NCBI taxonomy): domain Eukaryota; kingdom Metazoa; phylum Chordata; class Mammalia; order Rodentia; family Platacanthomyidae; genus Typhlomys; species Typhlomys cinereus. The sequence continues at coordinate 1,812,744 of JALPQD010000036.1, forward strand.
ACAATAAAGTGCAGGAAGAAACAGCCCCTTCCCATGGGCAGGTAAACACAGGTACACCATGAAGTCAGGCCGTAATAGGAAATGCCAGCTGTGGTTTCCCCCTTTTTTTTCCAGGACAAGAAATACTCGAGCATGGCAAAGAGGCCCGTCTAACTGGCATGTCAGGTAGAGCGGGTGTTTTGTGGGTTGGTTAGGTGCTGGTAGACAGTGTCCCAGGCCGGATTCAGAAGGCAGGGTCTGGCGGCGCCCACACGCCTCTGTGATAATGCCTCAAATTCGGATCCCTTTCTATGTGTAAAACTCGAGGTTTTGTCTCGGGCCCGCCAACCCACAACAGTTTCCCATTTTCACTCGCCTTTTGATCCAATTCTTTTAAATGCCATCTTTGCTGACTTTTGTAAACACCCAGGCGCAAATCTTATTTGACTGCCAGTGTAAGTTTTTAAAGAAAATGAGCAGCAACAAGGATAAACAACGACGACAGCCATAAGATTGTAGAAAGCAATCCACCTGGGTGTCTGTCTGCAGGTTCTGCAAAACTTACACCCAGGCGCGGCCCGGGAGTCTGGGCCCTGGAGGGGGCGGGCGCGCTGCTCTGCCTCGCCCTCTGGCGGCCGCCTCGCGTCATGGTCACGGTCCGCTGAGGGCTCTCCCCCACTTTGGGCCTGGGGTTGAGGGTGAGGCTAGATTTCAGCCAGAGATTTACTCCCCTAAAGTCACGGCGCCGGGCTCTGGGCAGAGACATGGGAAATGTCATCTCTCTTCGGGAAAGCTGTTAGTGGCCTGCAATGAAGACATGGGGGAAAAAATGGCCCATTCATGATATTTCTGCTGAGTGGTGTCAGAGAGGAAAGCTGTGAGAGGTGTAAGTAATTGAAACAAGCACTTTCGTTCCCTTGGCGGGAATCCAGTCATTAGCAACATACCTATTTTACAAAGGGAGATTAGATAAATTAGAGATTAAAGAAAGCGGAGCAGATGCTTTTCTTCCGATAAGCATCATTCTATTAAAAAACTATAAACTCCAGAGAGTTAAACTCTGAGCAGGCGCAGAGGCCTGAACCCCCACAAGAGCGGACAAGTCAGAGTGAACCCCGGGGTCCATAGAAGCAGACAGGCAGAAGGGTGGGAGTGCGAGGGATTAATGAAGGGAAGGGAGGAGGGGATAGGAAGGACAGGGGATGGAGGGAAGTAGGGATGAGTACTTAACATGCTTGTAAAAGTAGAAAAATAAAGAATTAATAAAAAAGATAAAGACAAAAAAAATGCTACATACGGAAGACCTCCTATGACTTGAGGACCATACTGTTAAGTCAATGAATATGGATGGAAGTTCAAAATTATAATAAATATATTAAACATTTTACATAGAAAAAAAAATCTAGGCAGGAAACTTGAGTGGACTTTATGGGGGTGTAAGCCCTTTGCGAAGGCGGAGGCATGCAGGACAAGAAGAGCTGACCATCACTGGACAGAACTAGAAAGCGAGGGTCCAGGTGGACCCCTGCTTTGGGATCTTGTCTTCAATCTGCTGTCTGGGGGAGCCCCTGCTGTTGTGGTCTCTGATTCCTAGATGAGGAAGGACTGGTGACTGGTTGAAGTTGGGGCCGCAGCTTTCCCTGGGAGCTTTTTGGTTTGAGTGCAAATTTTTAGTCCCGCCCCTGACCTCCTGAGTAAGAAGCCCCAGGTGGGATTCAGCAGGTTGCGCCTTAAGGTGCCCCTGTGTGTCTGACCGTGCTAGGGTTTGGGAATCACGAAGCTGTGGGATCCAGAGGCATGAACAAGCCCACCCATCACAGCTCCCAGCCCCTGGAGACAGGTCGGGGGGGAGGGCTCATAATTCTGCCATTCAGCCCTGTTGCGGTCACCGGTCTGGGGAGAAGTCTGTGGGCCTTGATGTCCGGCCTGCCTCATCTCACCCCAGATCTCTGCCCAGAATCACACCTCTAGTGCTAGATGGTTCTCTCCCTACTTGGGACGATATGCAGGGAGAGAACCAGGGTGGCCAGTGCCCCAGTGAACAAGGCCTGGGGTGCCCCCTCACCCCCACCTCCTCCATCCCCCATTGCACAGCGCGCCTGTCGGCTGGCTTTGACCCTGTAGTTTGATGGTGAGTTGAACTGCTTTCTTCTGCGGAGAACTGCTGTCTAAAGGGACGTTCTGCGGTCTTTCTCTGAGCTTGCTGCATCTCCGGTGAATGTCTTCACCTCCATGCAGCCCGTTCTGTGGTGTGCCCACCTGTGTGGCCCCCATGCTCTGTGATGCACCCACCTGTTGTGTGTGGTTCCTAAGAGGTCTGTTCTTTGATGCGCCCATCTGTGTGTGGGACAAGCAAGATGGCAGATCTGCCAGTCAGGTGGTGCAGAGAGAGGGGGCAAATCGTGCTGTGCTATCAGACAAGCCTCCTAAAGGCAAGACATCTTGGAGTCCCGCCTCCTCTCACGGCGGTGCTTCCTCTGCTCCTCGCCTGTTTTGCTAGCCGGTCCTCTTCCTTCTCTGCTGAGACCCATCCACAGGCATTTGGGTCATCTCTGCACCTCTCCCGTCCTTCCTTCAAAGTTCATGTTTGAGTTTGCTGTGCTGCCTGGAGCCAGTCTGCACCACCTAGAACCAGTCTGGGGTGAGGCTTGGTCTGGCCAGTGACCAGCTCCTGGGTGGTGAAGATGTTAGGCTGCCAGAGGATTTCCAAGAACAGCTGAGGAAGCACAGGTCCCCTAAGAAACACCCAAAGGGCCAGCCAGGGGGTGGCCGGTGCCTGGCAGGCGAGGGTCCCGTGGCTCTGCTTGGGAACTCGGGCAAGAGGAGCCTTTTGCCCTGTTGCTTAGTCAGTTACTTTTCTTGTTGCTGTGACAAATGGCTCAATGAAGAAACTGAAGGAAAGAAGGGTGTATTTTGTAGCAGCGAGTTAGTGGGCAGCTTAGGGATATAGTCCTTCTTGATGGGTGGGGGGGACTTAGGATCGCAAGGCCTCTGAAGTCAGGAAGGGAGCAGAGATGAATGCGGGCTGCGCTATGGTAGGCTCATGTGCTGGGAAGGTTCTGGAATCCCACCCCATTGGGCTAGTGCTGCCCTCAACCAGCCTCCCTGGAAACACAACCACAAGGTGCATTCCAAGGATCCTTTGCTAGTACTGGAAATCAAGCTGCCAATCAAGATTCGTCATATGCTCCTTGGTTAGGGTTGGGCTTTTCTGGGATCTGTCAATTGGTTGAATTCCATGGCCTAACAGCTTTGGGCCAGTGGGTGACTCACAGGTGGGCATCTTTTTATTCCTCTGCCTCCTTTTTTGGGACCTGCCTTCCAGATGGAAGGAAGGACTCGTTTTCTTCCGTAAGGAAGCTTTGTAACGGCGTCTATGTAGATTGCAAGCTGTCATCAGTCAGCACTATTGATGCTAATTGCATCGATAATATTCATTCAGTTTTCGCTCGGCCACTCATTTCTTACTAGTTTTGTTCTTTGGTCGTTTCATGAATGCATATACCACATTCTGGCTGACTTTTCCCCACCCTGCCAACTCCTCTGTCTCTCTACAAATCGTTTCCACATTTATGACTTTTCATTTTGCTTGGCGACCCAACCAAACATAAGGGTGTATGTGTGTGGGTCGATGGTGTGACCGTGCTGGGTCTGGACTATGGAAGCCCAGTGGGCTCATCATTGTGTCCTCTCTGGCTGCTGCGCCTCCCCTTTCCCGAAATCTGTTATTGCCAAGCTCGGAATTCAGAGGCGGGGCCTGTGTTCTCCTGGCCAATCTTGCATAGGCTGTTACTGCAGCTCTTGGGAGCTCATGACTGCTGTGCCCCACCTCCCCCCATACTCAGAAGGTGAGTTTCACACTTCTCCCTTTCTTTTAGCTCTTACTATCTCCCCCTTCTCTATTTCACAGTGATCCCTGAGCTTTAAGGGGCTGATATGAATGTCTTAGTTGGGGTCCAGCACTCAGATTCTCTACCTTTTGGGCAGCCATGGGTCTCTGCATTCACCTCTGTCCGATGCAAGGAGAGACTTCTTTGATTAAGTGGGAGGAGCCTTTGTTGACGGAAGTATGAGAGACACGGGAGAGAAAGAGCTTGAAAAGGTGCGTGTGTATTGTGGTGTACCTGTGAAGGTCAGAGGGTAACTTCTGGAAGTTGGTTCTCTCCTTCCATCATGTGTGCCCCAGGGATTGAACTCAGGTCGCCAAGCTACACGCAGGAGCCATTATTCAGTGAGCCACTCAGCCGTTCTGCCAGTCAGGCTTTTGACTGGTGGAAGCAGCAGACACGGATTCCCCTTTTGTGGAGTGGAAATCTACTCAGTGAATGGTAGCTGCCTCATAAGCACTGAGTCACGGTTTCACCCGTGGGCATACGTCTGGCAAACTCATATTAGTATCGTGTAGTGCTCCCAGCTGGGTGAGACCACCCATGTCTTCGCTCCCCAGCCTGCACGGCAACCTCCTACACTGTGAAGTCTGCCAAGTCCAGGGGACGTGTCCAGCTCAGCTCCACCTTGATTTCTTTGTATCTTGTTTCTAGGATGTATGGCTGCATCAGCAATGGGGCCCTATCGTCTAGTGGCGGTGGGTACCCAAGTGGAATGGGAAGAACCTGTATTGCTTTTGGGGGCTCTGGAGTCTTTCTGACCAACTACTCTATTGGGGGGTGCCTGTCCTTGGTGCCTTCGTCTTTGCTTAGTGACCGGCCTTATTTAGCCATGGAGGATATTTGCCTTCAAATTCTCTTTCTATATATGTACTAAAAAACACATATTACATATTAGTAGATATCCTTTGGTCAGCCGGCCATTTTTTAAAAATTGTTTTTGACACTCTCATACATAAATACTGTGTATGAATTTAGATGTTTTTACCTCTTACTATACTACTCAATCCCACCTCCTGTCCTGTCCCACTTCATACTGTCTCCTTTCCAGCCAATCTTCCTTCTACTTTCACATCTTCTTGCGCGTGCACTCCACTGGATTTCATCTGAGATGTCTGTACTGGTAAGGTGCTGAGTACTTTCTGGGGCGCGGATGACTTATCAGTGGGTAAAACATGGAGTAAAGAAGCTCCCCTTCTCCTGTCTGGCATTAATCTTCACTAGTCTCTTAGGGAGATGTTAGTGTTTCTTGGGATTTGCCCCCTTCCCTAGAGCCACGCATTTCTTAATTTGACAAATGGTCAGTGAGTATCTGTTACTTACCAGACCAGTGAATGGGTTCATGGGAAAATAAAGAACACTTTATGGAGTTTTATGAATGTGAAGATGTGTTGCTATGGAAATGTGGAAGAAAGCTCAATCCAGAGGTGGGTGGGTCATCAGTTTAGCCACCCAAGGGGAGACAGGGTCCATACAAAATACAGTAATGGAGAAAGTATTTCAGGTGAACAGGACAGAGGGGGGTGAGGGGGTGTGAGCTGAACACCCCTGGGGCTGGGAGATGTGGGGCATCAGAGGAGGAGGAGTTGGTATCAAATGTCACTGGGGCCAGGTCATTTCTTTTTATGGTTGACTAATATTCCTTTGTATGGACATACCGCATTTGCACGTCTACTCATCCACTGGAGGACTCTTGGGTTGTTTGCACCGCTTGGCTGCTGGGAGCCATGCTGTTTGAACTTTGGCATCCAGCATCTGTTTGAGTCCCTGTGTTCGGTCCTTTTGGACACATAAGGAAGTACTTCATACTCCACGTCTGGGAAGCTCTCTGTTGCAGGGTATGGTGTGGCTGAAAGACAAGCCGCTCAGTGTGATGAGTCGGGGGCAGGGCCTGTTCTGAAGCGGCAGCTGGCATGGTTCTGGCAGATGCTGTCTCCACAGCTCCCTTGTGGTCTGCATCGAAGCACCTTGGTCACGGTGCATCAAGAACTTATAAAGGTGGAGAACTGGGGTCTTGCGGCAGTTCAGGAGAGGCACAAGGGAGCAGCTCCAAGAGGGACGCGGGGACCTGGTGGAGAGGTGCAAGGACTGGGGAGGTGACGATCAAGTCAGGGATATTAGTTGTGGGTTCCGTGCCCCGGCACTACCAGGAAAGTGTGGTGGATCGACCGATGTTCTCAGAGCAGAGGATCAATCTATCCCACCAGGCTGAGGCTGGCTGGTCCCTGGAACTCCGTCTGTGCCGACTTTGAGTGGTTCTTGAAAGGAGTGTCCACTCCCATTACTGTGCCAAGGTCCGGGGCGGGTGAACGATGCTGCCAATGAACCTATTCTGCTCGTGCTTTGCTTGGCTTTGGGTCTTCCGCCTGGAAAATCGAGGAGGGACCCACTGAGCTCGTCGTTTCTGCAGTGATGATGTCAATCCTGCCTCGTGCATGATTCTCATGCTCCTTGGATTGGTAGAGGGTCGATCTCCTCCTCTGTGGCTATAGATTTGGTGAACTTTCAATGGATAATCAAAATCCCTGCCAGGATGTCGAGCTGACCTTCTTTTGCCCCAAGATAAAAGAAGTGCATGGTTGCCACTACTGTGGACAGGATCATAGCCAGATGTGCACAGATGTGGTTCTGATGAAACCCCGGGGGATAATCCCATGGAATGAGAAGATCAAATCTTCCACTAGAGAAATGTTGCTTTACCCATGTCAGGCTTTGAGAGAGAGAGAGAGAGAGACAGAGAGAGACAGAGAGAGAGAGAGAGAGAGAGAGAGAGAGAGTGAGTGTATGTACACATGTGTGTGCATGTATGTGGAGGCCAGATGATTCCTCAGATCGGGACCACCTAGTTTTTGGTGTAACTCACTGATTCAGCTAGGTTGGCTGGCCTATCTACCCAACTGTGAGAATATGAGCACACACTGCCATGCCTGGCTTTTTATGTGGTTTCTGGGGATGGAACTCAGGACCTTATGCCTGCATAGTGGGTATGATACAGGCTGAGCTATCGCTCCAGCCCCAGGCTTTTAAGGCAACACTGCTCTCTGCTGAGCCGCTGAGGAGAACATCACGCCCCGCAGCTGTGTGGGAACCAACGCTCTGGCCACACTTGAGAAACAGGTGTGCAGATGACTGTGTGGCTCCTTGACTGGGTCGCTGTAAGATGGTTCATAAAGAAGAGCTTGGGGAAGCCTCAAGAGCCGGTAGGCAGTAACCTACATCAGGAATCCATGTCTGGACTCACCCTGTTTAGAAATTGGGCCTCTGGTGACCCATATGCTTTGGAGGTGACACAGTCAGCGGCAAGGTGTTTCCCAGCATCCCCGAACGTGCTCGCCTGGTCTGAGAGTGCGCAGTCGGTGCCGACTGTTTATTTCGGAGCCAACACATCCTGGGCTTCGTCTTGCCACAAAGAGAGGCATTGAGGGTGGACCACTCTGCAAATATTTATAGACCCCCTCGGGGGCGCCAGCATTGTTCTGCTTTCTGCCAGCCTCGGAGAACAAACAGGCATTGTTGCTGTTGCTCAGCTCAGCCCAGCAAATCTCGCGGCAGGAGAGCAGGGATGCCTAGGTGACTCAGAGCTGTGACACACGCTGTGAGGGAGGAACGAGTGTGGAGAGAGGCTGTGGCGGAGGGCTGAACATGGCTGGGGGTAGCTCTTGGTGCTGCAGAGAGGACAGCAAGGCCAGGTGAGGCTCTGCAGACCTGGGGGAGGATTTGAATTTCCTAGGCTGGGGGGATGGAATTCCCAGGGGCCATGAAGTTGGTCAATGTTGGGACTCCAGGGACATTCTGTGTGGGATGCAGGCTACACCAGAGTAGCAAAGGAAGTGTGGGGGCCAGGGAGTACAGGCTAGATCAGATCTGCAAAGTATAGTGTCAGGGGTTTGAGGGGCAGGATAAGAGGGCTCTGGCCTGGCTAGATAGACTGAGAATGTTACTAGGTTTTTGGCTACCGACAAATGAGTTCGAGGGTTCCACTGATTGAGGGGATACCACAGTCTGTGGCTGGGTACGATATCCGTTCTGTGATTGTTGTAACAAGTCCAACCAACCGGCTGGCCCAGAAACAAATGGATTCTTTCACATTCTGGAATCTAGAGGTCTGAAGTCCAGGTACCGCAGCCTCATTCTGGGGCTTGCATCCATCTTTCCACAGTGTTTTGTGTCATGTGCCTTCACATGGGCAGCTCTTGACAGTTACCATGTCAGGTGTTCACGTGACCCACTGGGAGGCCATCATAACCAATTCCATCTGCACTGACTCAGTGTTTCCAAATAAATGCCCCCTGCGGTTCTGAGGGACAGGGCTTCAAGATGTTTTGGGGGTACTCCGTTCAATCCAGGCCATAGTTGATATATGTGGACCTCTAAGTCAAGGGAAATCTGCGTGTAGAGGTAGAAAGGAAATGAGGGAGATCCATCCCTCTTTAGGGAAGGGTGACTAGGGGCTGGGACTCAGCCCTCAGGATCTTCATAGGATGAGACACTTGCCAAGGATACTGAAAAAAAAAATCGAATTCACATGTGGAACTTGTTTTATGTAAGCTGGGACCTTTCTTGCCAGAGATTTGCCAGGACTTAAGAATTCCAGATTTCAAGCTGGAGATATATATCAATGCTTACCATTCCTCATAATTAGCGATGAATATCATTTAGGTTCTCACAGTTTCGTTGGCTTTTCATTAATCCTTTTGTAAAGCAAACATTCCTCTTCTAATGAGAAGACTCAAGCCTTTGACATGCCATCTTTGGGGTTTATGACTTCATCTGTCAATGGTGCCTGTCGATGCTGCCTCCCCCCTGGGCCTGCTTCTGGAACAATCAGGGGCGTGATCATTCTAAAGCAGTTGATCATCGCGGTGCACAGTGAAATAAAATGGATGGTCATGCACAAGCCGAGACTCAAGGGACAAGGTCCTCTGTGATGGATGCATCCTGAGATTGAGGGGCAGGAGTAGCTCAGCCCCTCGTGTGTGTAGCCCCAGGACGGATCTTAGCACCAGCTCCCTCCCTGTGGCACAGTGGAGCTGGGAGTTTTGCTTTCTCTTCAGCCTCTGCCTTCAGTGTGGACTCTCAGTTGAACGCTGGCCTGGCCACTCAGCTTTCTTTGTGAGAGATGGTGGCTGATCGGCCAAGGGAATAAAAATGGAGTTTTGCCTTAGTCTAGAGCCTCAGGAGGAGACAAGCGTCCAGTGAAGGCACTCTAAGAGGTTTGACTGAAAACATCAGAAATGCCCATTCATCCAGGGGGTGGGGGGTGAGGCTGCTATTTTGGTAAACATTCCAGGGTAATTTTAATATATATTAATTGTCACTGTTACTCTTCATGTGGTTGTTAAATTTACCACAAAATGGCTTAAAGTGAGGGGGGGTGGGGGGAAAAGGCTTTCATTCTTGGTTTACGATTGTCCAGTAATAGCTCCTATTCCAGCTTGGCAAGAGAGTCCACACCAAGGACAGAGGGAATTGGCCACACTATATCCACAAGATAGCTGAGAAAGGGGCGGACGTCCCTTGCCAAACGACTCGTAGATTGCAGTTACTCTGCATTGCTGCTGATAAAGTTACCACCAAACAGTTTAAGGGAACAAGGAGTTTATTATCTTAAGGTAGTCTGGTTTCAGTTCTTAGTCCAACTTGGCAGGAGAGCACGCACCATCACCAAAGGGCTGAGGGAATTGCCCACACCATATCCGTAGGACAGCTGAGAGAGGGACAAACTTCCCTTGCCAGACAGCTTGTCTACGTAAGTATGCCGAAGAAGAAGAATATGAAAAGTAGCATCTTACTTAACAGCCCTTTCCATTTTATCTGCCTGCCAGCGACTAGTCCCACCCGCCATGACCTGAGCCTCCCCTATCAGTCAGACAATCTCCTGCAGCCTCAACTCAGCTACTAATTCTTCACAAATGTGCCCAGAGCTCTAGTCTTCAATTGCCAAGTTGGCATCAATAACTACCTACCTCAACCCTCTTCTTTTTTATTTATTCTTTCCCAATTTCATATATGATGTTCTTTATCACAGTCTTCCCCAACATTATCCTCTCTCACTCTGCAAAATCCCTTTCAATTAAGTTTCCTTCCTACTTTCATGTCTTTTATTTTTTAAATGCGCCCCTTTTCTGATTGATGGCCTATTTGCCCCCTATGACCCATGTTTTGCTTTCTATAGTTTAAGTTACTCATGGTCACCATGGAGTACATATTAAATAGAAATATGTCTAAAATAATTCATCAGCTGGGAGTGTGGCTCAGTGGAAGAGCTTTACCTGGCGTATGTGAAACCCCTGGTTCCACCCCTAGAACTGTCACAATAGCACACCCACAAGGCCTGGCGTATGTGAGACCCCTGGTTCCACCCCTAGAACTGTCACAATAGCACACCCACAAGGCCTGGCGTATGTGAGACCCCTGGTTCCACCCCTAGAACTGTCACAATAGCACACCCACAAGTTTGCAACTTTGTTCCTGCTTGTCCCACCAGAGACCCAACTCTCAGGTGGACTGTCACAGTAGCATGGTCCTTGCACTCACGTGGCCCTTACTGATAAATAGTGGCCTTAAAAGTTCTGATCCTGGCGATCAGGAGCTATCAAATAGAAACAAGAGAAAAGCTGAAAGTTCTTAACTAAATATGGAAAGAAAAAAATTGTGTACCAAGGTTGCCAGGATCCATGGCAGGAATAAGCCTAGCTGTGAAATTGTGAAGAAGGACAAAGAAATTGGTGCTAATCTTTCTGTGCACCCCGAACTGCACAAGTTAAGGTCTCAGTGTGTGAGGAGCACTTTGCTAAGATGGGAAGACATGTGAGGACAGGGTTCCATCCTGCAGGAGGTCTCGGTGATCTCTGAGGGTCTTGTCTTGTACCCATCCTGAGGATGGGGGGGTCCACTAACTGTGTCTTCCCCAGGACCTACGTGCAAGAGGTGAGACAACCCGTCTTTAGTCTGATGTGTGTTCAGGTCTGGTTACATCCCAGCTGCTCTGTTGTGGCTTCCTGTGGGGGGAGGACACAGAGTATGTATTCTGGTGCCGTAGTCACAGCCAAAGGGCAGGTGGGTTAGTTTTTCAGCTGTCCAGGTGCAACTAGAGGTAATAGCTGTGAAGTCGGAGAGATCTGGGATCAGATCCAGCTCTGTCAGCTGTGAGTTATAGCAAGTTATTGAACTTTGAGGCTCCCTTTTGGCATCAAAAACTGTGGGTTACCGATATCCTGAAATCACAGAAAGTATATGGCTTTGCTGGGGGAGGAGATTCCTTTGGCGGTATATTCAGGATTTTCTGATTACTAAAAGTCCTGTGCACTGGGAGACCCCATGGTCCCAGCCAAATCAAGATGGTTTGTCAGTCTGTGGCAGACACGGATCGGAGCTGCTTTCCCACACGTTACACCAGCCAGCCTCACCTGCATGAAAAGGCAGTTCTATGGAAGGCGTAGTCAGGAGCCCTGCGTGTCCTTTCTAGGGGTAGCCACACCCATGGGTCTTGTTGAAACCACAGATCTGTGTATTCCATGTCTGAGCTAGACCAGGTTTCCTTTGAACTTCTGGTCATCACATGTCCTGCATTTGCAAAATCAATACCCAGTACTAGTGTGCAAATGGTGAGTGGCTGAAGTAGAAGCAGGTTTCCTTTTTTAAAGAATGAATGAGAGAGAGAGAGAGAGAATTTGCATGTGTTATGTCACTGTACAGGTGTGGAAGTCAGAAGACAACTTTCAGAAGTTCTTTCCTTCCACCTTGTGGGCTCTGGACATGAAACTCAGGTGGCCAGGTTTGCTCCTGCGCAGTTGTCTTTACTTGCTGAGTCACCCCAGAATCTGATGGGCCAATCAGCTTGCTCCTTCTCATTTCATGATTAGCTGGCAGGAGCAAGCCCTGGGCTTCTAGCGTCTTAATCCTTCTAGTCACAGGAGCTGCGGCAGGCAAACAAGTAAAGATTGTCTGTTCTAAGCAGGGAGATATGGAGAATCTGTGTACAGGACTAAGCCCCTGAAATTGTGTTAAATTATTTGATTTAAATACTAGTCTATCTAGGGAAGCAGAGGGAGGAAATGTGGAGTCCCATTAATAATGAATGATTTGCAGTATTCTAATCCTGTTAAGCATACAGTTCCTCTGCAAATGTATTAGTGGCGGTGTGTGTTTGTGAATTAAGCCCTTGGTGTATCAGGTTTATGAGCCTAATTGTCTATTCAAAAGGCTATCACTTTATCACCTCATGAAAATTAAAAAGGTCCCTTTTTTGTTGGAGCGTTCTGTTAATCCTCTGAATGATATTTTCTCTTTCTTTCTCATTTCCTTTTTATTGAGCTTTATTATGATTTAAATGCAACTGAAGCAAATCCTGTCGTTACACTGAAATTGATTATTAAAATAACACTGATAATTATACCCAGACACTAGAAGTAACACATCTGGTGTGCTTGAAGGAGACTAAATACCCCCTCCCTGATCACGCCGAGAGACATATATGCAGGAGTTTAAGAATAAGGGCAGTGTCCTATGTGATTCTGAAATGGGTTGAAGATTGAGCCACTCTTCTACCTCATGGAAATTTGAACGATTTCTGCTAAAATTATCAATGGGATCTGAGAGTGATATCTAATGAGAAGGTCTGAGCAATTCATGGGCAGATATCTTAATATCATCCCCTTAGATGGCTTTCCTATTTGCTCCTTCATTCATTTTTTTCTATGTCTCTTTCATTTTTGAAAAAATAATAAAAAAAAAACCCAAACACCTTTAAGATAAAAAAATTCCAGTGCCTGCTCTCTGTCACAAAATTGTACTCAGGGGGAAAGTGTGAGTAAAATTTGGTTCGACTATTATTGAACACCAAAAGAATTCATCTGTTTTTTTTTTTTTTCTGAAAGTTAAAAAGCTAACCTTTTCTTTTGGTATGTGTTTAGAAAACTCAAAGGTATCTTTGTCTTTAAACTTCAACTGACTCAGGACTTGTAGCTGCTTTGTTTGAAGACTTCTCTTTTGAAAGCAAAGTTTGAGGAGCAGTTCTCACTCTGCCCAGCCTCTGGCATCTCTCTCATGCCTTCCGTCCTTGGGGACATACAGCGTCCGTGGCTCAGAGTCTGTAGCAGTGGATGGAGGGGCAGGTGACTGTTTAGATAGCCACAAACAAGGAGCTGTCCCCTGAGGTATAACAGCAAGAGATAGACCTGGTTTCTCAAAGAGTCAGGAAAACGTTCTTCCTTTCAAAAGTCACTTCAAGGATACTCATGTTGGGGGACTAGGAATGTTTTCCAACGAGGACAGAAAGGACCATCAATGCCATCCTCCGTCTAGGGGCAGTGCATGCATGTCTTTATGGTATGCTAGCTTTCTGTCCTTGGAAAACTGATTAATTGAAACATTGCCCAATACTATTTGGAGTCAAATCTGAGAAAACAACTTAGAGAGACAGACAAGTAGCTATAATCTCAGTGGTCTCAAACAACCTACATCAAGCATTTCCTAGCTTCCCTGAGCCTAGGATTGCAAGGTGGAAAAGTATGATCTAGGTCGACTTGCTGCCTGGAGTTGAGGTCCTCTTTCTGTGGATGTGGTGCCTGGTATGGGTGGCTGACTTGAAGCTGTGGGACCTGAGCCCCATGTCCTTAGTGGCTGACAGCTGGGGTCGTCCTGGGTTCCTTTCCCTGATCACAAGGCAGACCATTTCTCCAAGGCTGATGTATTAGCCTCTTTTGCTGCTGTAACACTTTACTCCAGCCTCAGCAGTGTTAAAACACTACCAATGCCTAGTTTGGTAGTTGCCATGGGTCACAAGTTTGGGCACAGCGTGGTTCAGCTGGACCTTACGCTCTGGGTCTCATGGGTGTCAGTAGGTCTGGGCTCCTTTCTGGAGCTTTCCCAGGCTGTTGCCAGGTCTGTTTCCCTCCTGCGGGGCTGGGCTCCGTGATTCTTGGCTAGCTGGCATCTGGGGCTTCCGGTCTCGCCACCAGTCCTGCCGCTAGTCCTTGCATGCGCCGTCTGCTCCTTAGAACCAGGGAGCCCAGAACGCTCCATCTGGAACTCTTTCTGTCTTCCTTGGGTCTTCCCTCCCCTTCCCCTGCTGCTTTCTCTGACTACTGCTTTGTCTCTGTTGACAGAGCTTTGCAGCATTGGGTTTGGATCCTTCCGGAGAATCCAGAACCCTCTCTGTGCTGAGTGCCTGTTTCCTGGACTTCATCCGCAAAGTCTGCTCTGCCATGTGACGCAGCACAAGGTGGTGCAATTAGTGTGTGGACGTCTTTCTGAGTAGGAAGCACTGTTGTACTGGCTAGCTCGTGCCGTCACTCCAGTCTGCTTACATGTCATTTGAGGTGAAAGCTACAGGAGGGATGGCCCATGCATTTCTGCCATTCTCCGTGGGCTACGAGCATGCCGCCATTTCCACTCCAGCTTGGGATGGGATCACGCTAAGGTCTGCCCTCTCAGAGCGCTAGCAGGCATTTGGATGGGATGGGTTCCTCTTTGCTTCATGGAAGTTGGGCCAGGTGAAAGAGGGGTTCACCTAGGCTTTCAGAATATTTGTCCATTGCAGGCCAGTCCCAGGCAGCTATTCATCTAGACCTGACTTGAAGGATATGTGATTGTAGACTGAGAGCAGCAAGTCCAAGGTTCAGTCTTTATTTCCGTTTTCTATCATCTACCTACCTACCTACCTACCTGTCTGTCTGTCTGTCTGTCTGTCTGTCTGTCTACCTAGCTACCTACACAAGAGGGTGCCTGAGTGTGTGTGCCTGTGGAGGCCCAAGAGTTACTTTGGGACTCAACCTGGATTGCTCTATCTCCTTATTGCTGCGCTCTGGAATTTCCAAGTCTCTGCTCTCCAGGGCCAGAATTACAGACTTCCGCCATTTCCATCCAGCGTGTTTATGTGGGATCTGGATTCAGATCCTTTGGCTTGGGAGGCAAAGTCTGTAACCCCTGTTCCACCTCTCCAGCCCCAAGCCTAAATGTTAAGGACCGAGTGATCTAGTGCTGAGGGTCATGTTGGAGGCCTGTGGTATTTCCAAGCACAGGACATGCTCACATGCGCTCTTAGACCATCTAGCTGCCTGGTTTGGAACCAAGAGGGACCAAGATGTGGCGAGGACACAGGAAAGTGGTGTGGTGGTCCTTTTAGAAGGGGACAGACACCCAGGCAGGCATTTCAAACCATTCTGAGGGGCTGAGCTCACGGACCACTGGCTTTAATCCACTTCCTGTGAGCTACATTGCTGAACTCTCCTGTCTCCATTTCTCAGAAAAACATTTGCAAATGAAAATGTTTCCCCCTGATATTCTAAGTGTGGATGGGACCCAGAAAGACTCTTTTCTTTGTGTGCAGAATGAGCCTGGCTCAGTTACTGAAAACTATGCCTCTTTGTTAAGGGGGGACTTATCAGCACCCCAACAAAACAGAGCACAAAACACCATTAAAAATCAGCATGCACACCTGTTTCCTGGATTTGTATTCACCCCAAAACATAATTATGTTCTTCCTCAAACGGTGATACTTTGTATCTTTTCTGAAATAGACAGCTTTGCATTTTGTGTTCTATAGAAATCAACCAGGTTAGCGCAACAGTCCTCTGCAAAAGTATTCTGTCTAAAACATCAACTGTGTTTTGGCTTTCTGCTGAGTGTTGAATCGTGTGTGTGTGTGTGTGTGTGTGTGTGTGTGTGTGTGTGTGTGTATGTGTGTGTATGTGTGTGTTATTTATAGGCACTGCATTTGTGATAGGCAGGAGTCTCAAAATTGACCCCAAGTGAATTTTATAGCATATTAAAACTTCACACCTATCTATTGTCAGTTCTGTGTGGTGGGGGAGGGGCATTCTGAAGTGGCAACTATAGCTTTCCCTTTCAATTTAAAATTCAATTCAGTTCACATAGTTGCAATTTAATAGTGCTGCAAACATTTCCCCATCTTTAATAAGACACCATTCCATATTGCTCCTGTGTGTCTATAGAGGTGGGAAAGGCAGGCGCACACACACACACACACACACACACACACACACTCAGTCACACACCCATCCCTGTCAGTTGTAAGTGTGCGTTCTGCAGGTACCATGTTCTTGCTCTCCAGGACAGGAGCATGTGATGTCCTGCGACTCTCCTCTGGTGGCTTGGAAGTGGGGGAAGTTGGATTCTGAGATGCATTTAGCTATCTTGAAATATCAGAGATTTTGAGCGAAAGGAATAAATAATTAACAAGAGAAGATTCACTTGGTATCTCATCTTGGTTCTGTGCCAGGGCCAACTCACTCACATGTCTAGTCTGGCACCTTTATGGCTATATCATCTTTTATATCTATTTTTTTGCATGTATAGGGGTGTGTGTGTGTGTGTGTGTGTGTGTGTAGATGAGGGTACTGTATGTATCTGTGGAGGTCCAAGGGTGGTATAGGGAATGGTCCTCGATTGCTCTGCAGTTTCCCAGATTCCGTCTTTCAGGGCCTTAAGTATAGGCTGCAGCATTTCTTCATGGCGTTTTTACATGGGGCAGAGACTGAACCCCTGAGGCACCTCTCTAGCCCTTGCATCATTTTTTTATTATTATTTTTATTCAATTGTGCGTGTGTGCATATATATGTGTGTGTGCGCATGTGTGTGTGTGTGTGTGTGTGTGTGTGTGTGTGTCTGTGTGTGTATAGAACCACAGACGAATTCGGGAACCAACATGGACGCCTCCACCTCCTTCTGTCCCAGGATTCACAGGTTCCGCCCTACCAAGACTGGAAACACAGGCCGCCCCCGCTTCCGCCTGGCGTCTATACGTGGGACCTGGGATCCGAACTCAGGACCTTCCGCCTGCAAGGCAGAGGCTTAACCCCTGAGCCACCTCTCCAGCCCTGCATCAATTTTTTTGAGAGATTGCTTTACATTATTTTAGAAATCCTTAATACAAAAATCCAGCATGCTTTCTTTCTTGTGTGACCCGAATCACCCTGGTAGTTGCTCCTACCGGCCCCTTTTTCTTGCTGTAAAGACTGGTTTGTGGAGCACTAACTCCACTGGGTTCATGGAGGCTTTGGCCAAGGTCCTCCATGTCTCCGCACAGAGAACAGACACAATGCCACGTGCCAGCAAGACAGTTTTTTTAAGCTTTTATTTATTCAATTGTGAATATGTGCGTGCACACGTATGTATATGTGTGTGTGTGTGTGTGTGTGTGTGTGTGTGTGTATGTGTGTGTGTGTGCGCTGCCCGGTGTTTGTACGTGGGATCTGGGATCTGAACTCAGGACCCTTTGCTTGCAAGGCAGAGTCCTAACCCCTGAGCCATCTTTCCAGCCCGCAGCAAGAGAGTTTTTATGAAGACACGGTTGCTGACTTATTAGTAAATAGCCAGGTGCCCCTATAGTGGGGGTGGAACAGATCTGGGGGAGGGGACTCCCCGGAGTGCCCAGCTGCCCTGTGCGCGTTGCCTAATGTCTTCGAGTTCTGCAAACTTTCACAAAATTAACACGCTCACCAAATATGTTTTTCTTGCTCATTAACTCGATGAAGCCCACTGGTTTTTCAGAATCACAGCAGCAAGTTGTAAATGATGTATGAAATGAAAAATCTTTTCTCGCCCAGTGAGCACAGAGAGAGAGAGAGAGAGAGAGAGAGATAGAGAAAGAGAGAGAGAGACAGAGAGAGAAGGCTGAGAGGACGTTGCTGGCCGCTTTGCCTGTGGTCATGTCTAGATGTCACCGGCTACAGCGAGTTGCCCTCAGAGGCCGTCAGGAGCAGCCTAGGGCTGGCTTCTTCCCTCATCTGCTGCCCTCCAGGGAGCCGAAGATGATGCGATTGAAAGGTCCAGTGAGGTGGTTGGTTGGTGGCTGCTCTCTGGGGAGAACAGGGCCTGTGTCCAGTGGTGGGTGTCACCTTGTCTCTTTGGGGCTCATGGATGTGGGTCACTTTGCCTTTGGAGTCTTGTCTCTTTTACTGTTCATCAAAGAGCCCTTGATTCAGTGTGCTGTCCAGCTGCTGTTTCCATTGGCTTGATAAGGCTCGTCCACCCAGAACCAGGTCAGATACCAGAGGGGACAACATGAGTATAAAACTTAGATATGTCAAGGATGGGGACTCAGCCTCTGCCCTCAGACTGCCTGCAAGTAGTCAGTCGCCACCATACGTGAATGTTTTCTGGCAGATGGTGTAATTTTTATCATTTTTTTGTGTATATGTATATGTCCATGTATGTATGTGTCTGTGTATGTGTGCAGGTGCACCTGTGTGTTTGGGTGCATGTGCACATATATGTGAAGGCCTGTGGAAGTCAGAAGATAGCTTCAGCTGTCATTCATCAGTACTGCACACTTTTTTGGGGGGGGATAACAGAGTCTCTTAGTGGTTTGAAACTTTCCAAGTAGGCTAAGCTGGATACCCAGCAAGCCCCTGAGATTCTCCTGTCTCTGCCTTCCCAGTACTGGGATTACAAGTACATACATGCTTCTCCCTTTAATTTAGTGTGGATTCTGGGGATTGAATTCACGTCCTTGAGTTTGCAAGGCAAGCCCCCCCCAGCCCTCATTTTATTTTCACTGCTGCCCTGGTTGTTGCCTGTTTCAGTTTATCTTCTGTTGTTATGACAAAATATGCTGACCAAAGCAGCCTAGGGGAGAAAGGGCTGATCGCTGCTTGCAGTTCCAGGCATGGCATAGGAAGGCTCACAGGAATAAGGAGTGGAGAAAGGGGGAGAGAGAGAGAGAGAGAGAGAGAGAGAGAGAGAGAGAACAGGAAATAGCTATCACCTTTCTGAACAGTGGCTGCAGCAGCCAGCGACCAAGTGTTCAAACACATGGGCCCTTGGGGGACAGTTTACTTTTAAACCACAGCACCACCACAGCCTCATACGCCAGAGTCAAAGATGTGTGACAACATGCTTACTTACTTAGCTAGACCATACTTGCTTGTTCAGGAGGGGAAGACGAGCAGTCAGGGATGAGGGAAGACCGTTTTTTACTGCATCCGTCCTGTTGGGAGCGGCCTGACATTCACGGAGCTCAAGGATGATCCTATGCCGCTCGCTGTAGCGACTCACTGCGCGGAGACACGTGAGCAGGAAGAGCACATTGCAATGAGCCTGCAGTTCTGACCAGAGCTAGTGAAGAAACCCGAATACCGGCTGCCACTCTGCTTGAAGGTCACTGGGTGACCTGCTTCAGTGATGTCCACTCTGACTGGATGTTATGCCAGCCCTTCCTCTCAGTCTGAACCAGAGGCTGTCTTGCTCCATGTTTCCAAGGTTACCAAACTCACTCCAACTGACAGTCTTGATGCTGGCGCTTAACCCAATTATCTGCATTATATCCACGAAGTACAGGCATTACGAGTCCTCCCGCTAGCTCGCCGAGGCTCTGCTTGTTTCTTTGGACTTTGGGTGTCCAGTTTGTAGTCCTCCTGCAAGAAGTCACGTTGCTTTCAGACCCATGCATCTCATTTTTGTCCCTGTCACCTCTGTGGCATGGTGGTGGTCACTACCTGTCCATGTTAGAGTGGACAGATCAGTGCTGGAGAGTTTACAGGGCGGATGAGACCTTTATGTTTCACTGGGTTTGGGGCAGATGTTTGGGGCATGATCTTCCCTTGTACTCTAGCTGCTTTAGTTAGGAGCCACCCAAACAGCTCTGGTTGGTGAGTGTGATTGGGTTGATGTCACATGCTTAGGAATTTCTCACGGTTTTGTCCTGTATGTCACAGTGCACCGGAGCCGAAATAAGTGGGTTGACAGGCTGAGGGTTGGAGACTGTGGCCATCTGAGTTCTCATCCTCTTAGCTCAAAAACAGATCCAAAGCTTTCTCCAACCCTCAGACTAAAAAAAGGTGTCAACCATGGTCAAGAGCCCATCATAGACACTGCTGCCCTGCACATGGTAGGAAGGCATTTGGAGACTTAGAAATAACTGTTTTAGTAGATAGGATTTCCATATTTTGATAGTCACAGCAATCATTCCATCAGTTTCCATTCCTTCCCTGTAATCTTCAGGGTTTTGAATTCAATTCCACTAAGATTAATTTGCACGAATATTAGCAGATTCCAGTCTGCAGCTAGCCAGGTGATCTAACAATTACCACCTAGGAAGTGATACCTTTAGACCATACAGAGTTGGGTGATCTGTAAGATAAGAGTCATCTTAGGAAACACTGTTTGCCCCATGTTGACATCTGTGGTAGGAAGGTAGGTGACACTGGGTATTCTGGTTACGCAGCTCCAAGCAGCCCCTGGAGGAGGCTCTGGACCTTTGAAGTCTCTTCAGTGTCCAGAAATGGACAGCAACAGTGAAGGAGTATGGATATGTTGGCGTGAATATACAGCGGAGTTGATGCGTGTGTCCCCAGGAGACTATCAGCTTGGAGCATCGATTTGCCACACAGAGATCTGCAGTGTTCAGATGCCTCCTGTCACCCCGAATAGCCATGTTTTCCATTTCGCTCTCCCCATAGAGCAATTCTGAAAGGAGAAGACGTGGATGTCACCTCCAATCACACTCGATCTGCCCGAGAAAGTACATGTGATTTTGCTGCTTATGTATCTCCAGAAATTCAGCCTTTGAGCAAAGCACAGAGAACCAGCTAGAAAGCCATGGAAATAGAAAGTGGGCCTCCTGCTCCGCGCGACCCTTCAAGGCAGACTCTCCCCCTGGCCTGGACTGAAAAGATGCTGCCTGCGTGCGCGCTGGAGTTGGTCTGACAGTTGTTCTCTGCAGATTGCCCTGTAATCAAAAGGGACATCGCCCCTTAAATTTTGAACATGTCAGACACACCCCCGACCCAGTAGGACATCCGTGCTAACAGGATAAAATACACATGCATATTTATGACACTTGCCTCCTCTGTCTACAGCATTTCTCGCAGGGCTCAAAGGCTTTCCCAGCGTCACCTCAGGGGCTCCTGTGTTAGGGGGATGCTCTCCATCGCCGGGTTGTACTTTGCCACTAGACAGGCTGCATGGAGCCACACTGGAGCCCCTTCTAAGACCCCCTGCTCTTGCAGGCCCTAGGGACACATGTCACAGGCACGGTGATCACCCATCCAATAGGGAACTTCTTCTTAATCTTGGGGAAGCCCATTTGTTCTCTGGTACCTAAAGAGCCTTTAGTAGTTGGATCATAGTCTACGCATGTGGGCCCTTCCACAGCCCTTTTCTCAGGATTTTCTTTCTTCAGCCCTGCCCAGTCTTTTGCTCAGACCCTATTCTGGGAATGGGGCATGGTTGCTTTCCTTGCCCTCCTCTGCCCTGTGCGATGGGCCTTGCAGCTTGTGGCACCCAGAGTCTGATAGAGCTCAGTGCATTTAAATCTCTGCTCCCACATTTCCTGACTGGGTTTCGAGGTTCGCGAGCCAGCTTAGGAAGCTTTGTTTGAAACGGGAGCGATGTGCCCCATCACTGAGTTGCTGTGAGAATTCTATGCAATCACAAGGAATTCCTGTGTCTGGACCGGAGCTGTCCTCCCTCCACATCTGCAAGAGACTGTGTTCCTTGTGTTCTGAAATGGACCTGCTTTTGAGACGCTGTGTAAGAGTTCCAGTGCAGAGAAGGTGGGGCGTGATCTTGGAACGCCTTGGCACCTACAATCAGTCTCTTTCCTTCTGGTTACCTCACTGTCAAATGCTTAGAACTGGATGAACTGAGCTGAGTTCGGGGTGCATACCTGGAACCCCAGCATAAGAGAAGCTGGGGCAGGCATACTGAGTCAGAGACCAACATTGGGCACATCAGACCTAGTGAAATAAACCCATCAGGAAAGGACAAACATTGCATGGTCCCTCATATGAAGGACCTGGAGCAGTTAGCGTCACGGACAGAAATGGGTCAGAGAAAAGAGTGAGGAATAAATGTTTCACTGGGACACAGTTTCCACATGGGATGAGGATTTGGAAGATGCCTGGTGGTATTTAATATGTGGAAGCACACTCCTTTCAAACGGTCAGAGTAGCAAACATCGAGTGGTGCGTATTTTACCATAGTAGGAAAAGGATATCTAATAAGTAGTTTTGAAAGAGAAAACTCCTTTGGTACTACAAATAATTAGTTTTTGATTTTCCCAAGACATAGTCTTGATGCCTCACATGCTGCATCCGTCCATAGCAATGCATTCCATATGCCCTCTTGATTGGCTCTTTCAGACATTCTTTAGGACAGCAAACGGCACAGCCCTCTCGCCAACGTGGCTGGGCAAAGGCTGCCTGAGACAACGGGAGAGGAGATAGAAGACATTCTCTAAGCAATAGAATATGCGCTCTTCATGCTGTCTCACAAAGTCAGAGAGGATGCAAGTCAGAGAATGAGTGGGGTTGGTCTGGATGGAAAAAGGGGGGGTTATTCAAGATGAGGCAAATGGTGGGACCCCTGGCTGGGCTGAGGAACCACAAAGAGCAGTGTGTTGGTTACTTTCTCCTTCCTGTACCAGAACCTGACAAGAGGAAGGAATTATTTTGGTTCAAGATACATTATAGTGGGGAGGTGTGGTGGTAGGAGTGGCTTGTGGTGGTTGGTGGCATGATTGTGGGGCAGCTGGCTACATCTTTATGTGTGAATGTGTGTGTGTGTGTGTGTGTGTGTGTGTGTGTACGTGTGTGGGTGTGCGTGCGTGCGTGCGTAAGAGTGTGTGTCTGTGATGGCCCAAGGTGACATTGGGAATGGTGCTGGATTGTCGTGCCTCCTTATTGCTTCATTCTGGGGTTTTCCGGCTCTGAGCTGGCTCCGTGTTGTTGGGAGTGTGGAGGCAAAGCATTCCAGCTGTCACCAGGGCTGGGCTGTGACAATCAAGGCTGTCTCGAGCGCCCTGTATCTGCTGTTCAGGCCCCATGTCCAAAGCTTCCAAAATCTCCCCCCACAGCACTGGCGGCTGGGGAGTATGTGTTCAAGTGCACGAACCCTATAGCAGGTGAGCCAGGTGGGCAGTGAGTACCACGTGGGACACCTGGGGCCCACTCAGGGCCTTGCGTACCTGGTGAAGGATCTTAGCATCAGATTAGCAAGCAGGCGGTTTGAAGGTTTGCACTCGAAGCAAACAGCCTTGACTACACAGGCGCCCATGGTGAGCGCTGGGGCAGGGAGGGAAGCTCATTGGATCCTGTGGATATTCCCTGCATAGCCAGCGCCTTCTCCAACGCCCCGTCAACCCCTTCCGTACAGAATGCCCCCGACCCCGAGGTTCATTTCCAGCTCTCCAAGTGCCCGCTGAACACATTGAAAGCTCTTCTGGAGCCGCACTTTCTCCTGGCTTCCTAGCCTCTGTTTTGGCAACAAGTTCTAGACGCACACGAAATATTTAAGCCGTGTTGGCCTTGTGCCTGTCCCTCAGTCTCTGGCTGGTAGACATCAAATCATTCTGGTTTTGGTTTCTTTTGACAAAGGCTTGGCCACTCGGAGAGGCAGTCTAGTGTTGTGGCAACCAGGGGAAAATAGGAACTTGAAAGGAGCCAACGACGCTGGCACTATGGTAGTGGTTGGCAACGTTTTGGAAAGTTTTGGTTTAGTGATAGGAGTGTGTGGGGCCGTCAAGGGCTACAGAGGGATGAGCTAAGCTGAGGGTGGCAGGGAGGGGCATCGTGCCTCTTGTAGTTTTATTTCAGCCATTTGCCCATTGTAAGGACATGGCTGGAAGAGTTTTCTTGTGGGAGACTGCAGGGCGCCATCTGCCATCGTTTGGTCCGTGTGGTCTCTCTGATTCCCGCCTGTTCCTGGGCTGGATGGATTGCTGTTCGCCCACCTGTGTGCAGCGAGCCGGCACATACCGGACTGGCACATACCTGGCTTTCACCCTTGCGTGGAGCAAGCGGCTGTGTGCAAGCTGCTCCACCTTGCAAGGTACAAGGACCAGATGTAAAGGCCACGCGCTTTGTCCCTTTCCTTGCTTAAATTAAATTAAATTAAAAAAAGATCAACTAACCATTACTTAGAATCTATTGGTTTTTTTATTTTTTGAAAGTTAATAGAACTGCAGTTGCCAATGACTAAGAAGCAGAATAGAAGAAAGTGAAGGTCTCCTTTTCCTGTAGTTATCGTCCGTACTGCTGGTCTTTACTCCATAGCCTGCCTGGCTGGCCTTTGGGCACAGTGCCAGCAGGACAGTGGGTGGGAGTGCTCTGCTCAACATGGACTGTCCTCCCTCCCAAACATTCTCCACCCAGGTTTGTTCCTATCTTACCTGCTTGCAGGGTCAGTCCTGGCTCTTGTTGTTACGGCTGCCTGTTTGTCTACCTCCTCTGATTCATGGCCATTCAGAATCCCAGTTGCACTTTTGGGTATGGTCCCTCTCTGAGGTCTCCCAGTGTGGACTTGGCCCAGTGAAGCCGACATGCTGGCCAGACCTGGCTCCTATTCTCTGAATGAGGAGACAGTGAGGGTGAGGATGGGCGGGATGCAATCAGTGACAGAGCCACATACCAGCTTGAAACTGTTCCCAAGGGTGTTGGGGCTGTAGCTCAGGTGGAAAAATTCTTGCCTTTATGCATGCAGGTAGTCGTGGGTTTGATCAGTTCAAGACCAACTTGAAATACGTAAGACCACACCTCAAAAAAACCAAACCAAACCAATTAGAAACAAATGTTCCAAAGGGGCCAGCTTAGCTGTTAAGATTCCTATGGTAAAGACATGAGAACCTGAGTGTAGATCCCCGACACCCACGTACCAAGTAGGCTATGGAAGTGGTGTAATCCCAGCAGTGGGACTGAGAGACAGGAAGATTCCAGGGACTTGTTAGCCAGTTGCTGAGCTCCAAGTTCAATGAGAAAACTTGTTTCAAAAACTAAGGCAGAGGGCTGGAGAGATGGCTTAGGGGTTAAGACTCTGCCTTGCAAGCAGAAGGTCCCAAGTTTGGATCCCAGGTCCCATGTAAAAATGCCAGGCAGAAATGGCAGCGGCCCACATTTCTGGCTCTGGCGGAGAAGCCTGGGAAATCCCAGAGTGAAGCAAAAAGGAGGTAGAAGCAATCCAGGACGATCCTCAAAGTCACCCTTGGTCCTCCACAGGGGAATACAGTGCACTGACACACACACGGAAATAAATAAATAAATAAAGTTAAAAAAAATAAGGTGGAGAGCAATAAAGGAAGAGATCTGACATTGACCTCTGGCCTCTCACACACTGGCCCCCCCATATTCACATAACCCCTCCAATAAAAGCAAAAGCCAACAAATGTTTCCAGGACACTTAGTCACTGCAGTCTGCTGCCAACCCTGAATCTGTGTGTGCCCGCGCTTTCTCACCACCAAACCTTTGTCCAGACTTCCTGCTCCAACCGCTGTTACCTGAGAGGATCTCTAGGCATGACAGGGTTGGGGGGAATCTGAAAATGCCAACCTGCATTCCAGGAAGGCTGAGAATGAGGGGTCCTGGAAAAAAGAGCAAAGTCTGGGGTCAAATATATGGTGGAGAATTGGTCTCTCAATGACAGGGAAGATCTCAAAGATTAGTCATAGGATTGTTCCAGAACGTCGACATCATTGATAAATTACTATAAATGGTGTGTGGGAATTCATGTCAGAGCACTATCTGTAGAGTGAGTGAATAAATGTTTTTTTTCCTCCCCACATATAACTTTCTTGACTGTCTATTGATATTTCAATTAATAAAAGATAAATTTATCTTAACATATAACTGATCTCGAAGCTGTATTTTAAAAAAAATATTATATTTTTAGTAGTAGCTACTGAGATCTGTCAAGCAAATATACTCAGAGTTCAATAAATCCAGGCTGAAATCCTAATGTCAACATTGTGTGAGATGTTTGAATCACTCCACAGCTATTCTTTACCTGCTCTAGAATCATCATTGCACTGTTGTGCAGTTCAAGGGTGCTGTATCCACAGCAGGTTATGAATAGTTCTTCTACAGTTACAAGAAATGTGAGAGATTATTCTTTCATAAAGTCAAAGAGATTCAGCTGAGAAAGCACATAGCGTGGTGAAGGGATGATTGGCTGGATTCAGCCACGAGCCTGCTCCATGGGAAACCCTGGCTCTCGGAGGTTTTGATACAGATGTTGGTTGACATTTTCATTTACAATAATGAGTCACATGCAAGTGAAATGACAGGGGCAGATCACTGACTTTCATTAGCGGTGAACATCTTGTCCCTGAATTCATAGCCATTGATGATTGACAGAGTATTTTTTTAATTTTGGGGGCTAGTTAAACACAATTATAGGTCACAATGAAGCACGCTTTTACAGTTTAACCTACACTTTTACATTTCTCCATCATGTTGCTCTTAGTTTATTTTAAATTTTTCATTATGCAGGTTCCTGAGGTACAGCTTCATAATTCAGTGCAAAGTAGTATGCAAAGTGTTCATGCAAAGTAGTATGACCAAATAGGGGAATTATCATCTTCTCTTTAAAGTTGTGTGCGGTGTGTGTAATGTGTGTGGGCATGTTTGTGTGTATATGTATTACCGGTGTGTTTGCACATGTGTGCACATGCACATGAAGTCAGAGGTTGAAGTCAGTTATCTTCTAACACTCTTTGTCTTATCTTTTGAGGCAGTCTGTCACTGAACCTGGGGTGGGTGCAATGATTAGGTAGACTGGCCTGACAATGAGATGTGTCTGTTTTCCACCCAACCCTATGAATACGGACATGCTGCTGCTGCTGCTGCTGCTGCTGCTGTGTGTGTGTGTATGGATGTGAGTATATATATATTCATCCATGTTATCCATGTGGAGACCTGAAATTAATATCCAATGTTGTCTTAGTCACTCTCAAGTCCATTTAGTGAGGCAAGGTCATTTGCTGATCCTCAAGTGTACCAATCTGGCCAGCCAGCCTAGCCAGCTTGTTCTAGGGGTCTGGCCTCTGCCTTCCCAGTGCTGGGATGACGGGCAGCCACCATGCCTGTCTGGTTTATGTGGGTTCTGGGAAATCCTCATGTTTATGTGGGAAGCACTTTACTGACTATCTCCCAATCTCTTTAAATCTTTTTTTGTCATCTAATAATTAGACATATTAATTTGGTACATCCATAACTTTTTAAAGTCTAGATCAAGGATGAGAGAAACAGCTTGTGTGTATGGGCTCAGAGGGTACAGATTTTTTTTAGGATTAAGGCAGAGTTTATTAGAGGAGACATAAATCTGTGAGGGTTGAGAGCATCCTGGAGAACTCAAGGACTTCATGTATGGAATCCATGAAGTGTAAGGAGCTGGAAAAGAACTCACAGACTCCAGACATGGAATGCCATGAGGGGCAAGAGAGCCCAGAGGATACAGATTTTAGGTCTTGCAGACTAGACTACTTCAGTAGCCGGAGAGGAAGCATTAAGAGCTGCGAGACAGCACGTGTAAGTGAATGCACATCATTGTGTTGGGTGCAACCTTATTTACAAAAATAGGCAGTGACATCATTCGCCATGGAGATGGCTGGATAGATGATCAGCACCCCGAACAGGGAAAGCCCCATCTGTCAGTCTCTACTCTGCATTTATTACACCAGAGACATGGGCTTTTCCCTTCTAAATAGTAGTCCCTTTCTTGCCAGTCATGTTTTAGGCGTCTTACACCAAATTCTGTTCCGATACTGTCTGCTGGGACATATCTGCTAGTCGGAGCTGTTGACTATACTTCTGCACTGACTGGTATACATTGGAGGCTCCCACAACCCCCTCCTCAGGTTTGATCCATGGCTAGCAGGACTCTTTGAACTTAGGACAACAGCTAAGATTACTAGATAATGACCAAAGTGAACATTTCAAGGAAGCTAGATGGAAGGGTACATAGCACAAGGTGTAGGGTGGGCTATGGAGATCGAAGCCCTTTCCAAGTGCACCCCAACCTGTTACCAGTCTGGAAGCTCTCTGAGGCCTGCCCTTTGGGTTTTCATATCAGCGTCATCATGGAGGCTTGGGGTGGAGTTAAAAGTTCTAATAACCAGTTACAGGACCAAAGATAGGTCTCCTGGCAACTAGCCTCTTGCCCCATGGTTACCTAGGGACTCTTTAGAAGCATCTCATTAACATAGACTCAGCATGTTGTGAATAACAATAGCTGCTCCAGTGTCTTGGGAAATTCCAAGGGTTTTAGGAACCTGATTAGGAACTGGTGGAAAACCAGGACTATAGCCACAGACTCCTTCAGTTCTTCTAACAACAGCCTCTTATGAGTCAGTCTGGTGGACTAGAGTGAGTACTGATTGCCTTCTCTGCCAAAGTTCTAGCAGAATGAGCTCTGGAAGCAAATCTTCTTTTGGACAGTACTGTATTCATTATTCTTCTCATTGCAACTTAAGGAAGGAAGGGATCGATTTGGGCTCACAGTCCAGTCCGTCATGGTGGGAAGGAACCTCATGGCAGCATGAATTTGAGACAGCTGGTCATATCATGTTCGCAGTTAGGAGGCAGAGAGAGAAGAATGCTCGCACGCCCCTTTCTTTTGCCCTTTTGTTCAGTCTAGGACCCCGATCCGTGGGGCAGTGTTAGTTAGTTCGGGTCTCCCCGCTTCAACCAACCTAATCTCAACACAACCTCACAGACATGCCCAGGGGTTTGTTTCCACGGTGATTCTAAGTCTCATCATATCGACAGTCAAGATCAATCATCACAAGAACCCATGAGCCACCCTGGCATAGGTAGCTAGGCCTAGTCTTAATTATTTAATTAATTAAATTTATTCATTGTGCATGTGTGTGTGTGTATGTGTGTGTAGAACCACGGGCGAATTCGGGAACCACCGTGGACCACCTCCACCTCCTCCTTGTTTACTCTGCCCCGAGATTCACAGGCTCCACCCCCGCTTCCGCTCAGCGTCTATATGTGGGGTCTAGGATCCGAACTCAGGACCTTCCGCCTGCAAGGCAGAGGCTTAACCCCTGAGCCACCTCTCCAGCCCCAGGCCTAATCTTAAAATTGTGTATATTTAAGAGTTAAGTATGGAAATGTCGGCGAAATGGTTTCTGTTGTTTTGAGGGTGGTTTGGGTGACCCTCCAAGATTCATTGCGATTGAAGGGTGGGTCTCAAGGTGGCTGTGGTGGCTGGACTGGGAGGTGGCAGGCTCTCTGGGGGTGGGGCTGAGCAGGAGGCACTTAGGTCATTGGGGTTGTGTGTGTGTGTACGTGTGTGTGTGTCTGTGTCTGTGTGTGTGTATGTGTGTGTATGTGTGAGACATAGAGAGAGAGAGAGAGAGTTTTTAAAGATCAGTTCTCTCCTTCTGATGTTCTACCATGGTTTCTGGGATTCTGAGCTCTGGACCTCAACTTGCATGGCAAGCACTTTACCCACCAAGCCATCTCTCGAAACTCTTACTCTTTCCTTTTCATATAGTCCAGGACCCTAGCCCAGGAAAGGGTGCCCACCCACGTGTAAGGGAGGGCCTCCTACCTCGATTACCCAGTCTAGAAAATCTCTGAAGACACGACCAGAGATTTGTCTTCTGGATGACTCTAGGTCCTGTTTTGATCATCATGGTAGCTATTAAGTTTGCTTCCCTCCTAATAGCTTCCAAAGGCATCTTTGTCTTTCTTTATCCTTAAAGGTGCCTGTTGATAGGTATTGTCCTCTTTAAAATGTGCCCACCAGAAGCAACACAAATTCCTGATTTTAATGTGAAAATCTCTAGCACACATTCTGGAGAAAGACAATTGTATGGGGACACCTATCTGTTAATCCCCATGACTGGTTTTAGTATCGTATATTCCAACCATCAGTGATTTGCAACACATATTTTTCTTTCTTACCTGAATCTTAACTGGTATTTTAAGCTAATTTCTGTCTTCCTTTCCTTTCAACCCCACCCACCCACCATTTAAAAAATTAATAACTATTTTTTTGAATAGTTTTGACATACAAAAAAATTGAGCAGGAAGTTGAGCTCCTATATACTTCACTCTCCAGCTTTCTTATTATCAAGGAATATATGTATGAGTGTTTTTTTTTTTTGTTAGCACAGTGAACCAAAGTGATAATGTTTGTATTAGCTTGGTTTTCTTGGAGTTCGTCCATGTGCTGTACTACTTTGTGTTTTTTTTAAATGTGTTATGTCATAAATCAGCTGCTTTTCTGATTGCTGTGACCAAATAAATGACAAGAAGCAACTTAAGGGAGAAAGGGCTTATTCTGGTTGTTGGGGACATTGTCCATCATGTGGGGAAGGCATGTTGGCAGGAGCGTGTGGCTGTTTGCTCGCACCTGTGCAGATCGGTTGGCGGGACTTTTGTGTTCACCTGACTTTCTCTCTTCCCTCTCTTCTCGGTCCATAACTCTGACCCATGGTTGAATGTGAATTGTCTCCCCACAAGCTCACCTGCTTGCATCCTTAGCACTTATTAATATTTGGGAAGGTCATGGCCCCTTTAGGAGGTGGAGCCCTGGAGGAAGGAATTCAAAGGAGGCGGGCCTTGAGGTTGGGTAGCCTGCAGTAATCTGCTTGTGGTTGCTTCCTGTAGCAATTTGCTCTTGTAATCTGTTACTTGTTCTCTCTGCCTCCACGATGATAGACTTGACCTGAGCTACCGCCACTTCTGCTGCCTAACATGCTTTTCCCATCATAATACACTCTGTCTCTCCCCTGGAACCTCGAGCCAAATAAATCTCCCTTTCTCCTCCAAGCTGTTTGCACGAATGTTGTCTCAGGGAAGCAGAAAGAGTAACCTCGACAGAAGGCTCCCTTGGTTAATCCTATTGCTTTCACAGATGCACCCCAAGATGTGCCTCACCATTGCCCTAGGCATTTTTTAACCGACTCAAGCTGCTGGTGAAGATTAGCCATCACTGTCCTGTACCCAGGGTCACAGTATAGCACAGAGCAGTTCCACTGTGCCCACCTGTCTGTCACTCTTCGCTGCCCCTGAACTCGTGCAAGCTCTGATCTTCTCACTCTCTGTAGAGTTGCCTCCTTCCTCTCTGTCTTTGAGCTCCCTATTTTCTCTGCTGGATTCTTCTTGCTTACCAGATAGTCCAGTAGAGCTTGCTTCCCTGCCCTTTTGAAATTCACCACTTCAGGAATTGGTTTCACCATTCAGATTTTGTATATAAGCCAAAGAATATTACTGTTGCAGTTTGCCTGCATGGTTGCTGATAAAACCACCATCAAACAATTCAAGGGAACAAGGGGTTTATTCTTTTATGATAGTCTGATAGTCTGGTTACAGTTCTTGGTCCAGCTTGGCAGAGGTGTCCACTGCAACACCAAGGGCCGAAGAAACTGGCCATATCATCTCCACATAATGGCTGAGAGAGGGACGATCCTTATTTGCCAGACCAGCATGTCTGGCTAAGTATACACAAGGATGCCAACTTCCTCAGCCAGCTCTCTCTGTATTTTACTCACCTGTCCAGGGCCTAGGTCCACCCACCATGGGTTAGGAACTTCCTTATCAACTAAACAGTCTCCTGTAGGTTTGCTCTGGGCTTAACTCAACTATTAATTATCCACAAATGTACCCCGAGTTTAGAACCTTCAACTATCAAGATGACACCTGTGCCTAACCATAACAATTACCTAAAGGAAAACACTTAATTTTTTTCCTAATCTGATAGAGTTTCCTGTGTCTCACAGGAAACGTTCCCCTGAGTTTGTACCCACCATTTCAGTTAGGCCTGACAAAGCACACCACATTGGGAAGCAGATCCCAAGCAGCCAGATTCCACAAGCCTGTCTTTCTCCTTTGATTATGTTGAGACTAGTGTTTGGAGGGTCCTAAGGCAAGATGTGCTCTCTTCCAAGGTTCCTAGAGTCTTCTTGACTTGCTACAGAGCCTGAAATATCTGGAAACTTCTAGACTAAGTCCCGGGGTGAATGGCTTATTCCACACTCATCTGCTGAGAGTGAAGCCTGCTGACAAGGTGCCCCCCTAAGGTGATGAAGACATGGGTTAGTAGCCGAGAGATCTGATGGGAGCTCCCTCGGTAAACACACCATCTCCAGCCTCCCTGGAAAGAGAGAAGTGTTAGATAAAGCTGTCTCCTGTCTTAAATCTTAATATTAGCCTATGGGATTAGCAGAGATGAAATTTACCTTGGGAATGAGCACCGGCAAAGGTCACTGGGCTGAGGAAATCTCTGAGTTTCAGTTTGTGCAAGAAAGAATTCCATCTTTCCTTCCTTCTCTTTTTTCTTGTTGGTGAACTCTAAGCTTTCCTTTCTAAGCTTTTAAGAGGCTGAGATTTGGGGGCTGTGATGATTTCTGAAGTCTGTCATAAGAACTGGAGGGAACTTCTAGTTTGTGACAGTTCTCACCAAGACTAGGACTGACTTTTTTTGTTTTTTTTTTTTTAAAGAAACAGAATTTCACATACTTGTCTGACTGAATCATTCCGAGGCAGGTTTTGAGTTCTGCAGACTTGCTGTCATTAGTGGACCTCTGTTTCTAATGGAGCATGAATAGAATGTATTTTGTGTTTAATGAGTGTCCTCAAAGAGTCAATAAAGACCATTCCCGAGCAAATTCATAAGGATAGAGAAAGAATTGGTCAACACTAGCAAGCTGAAATCTGAAAGCATTTTATTTACTATAGAGATAGAACATGAGTGTGGGTATAGGGTCTCCCCTTCTACCATGTGGCCTTCCAGGGATTGAACTCAGGTCACCAGGTCTGCAGGCAGGTGCCTTACCTGCTGCGCTTTCTCTCCAGTTCCTGCTCTTTCCTTTTTAGCCAAGTACTCATCACGCCCGCGATTGTAACCTGAGCACTTTGAGGTATATCAGCAAAGTCGGCGTCACTTTCCTTCTCTTCCCTGAAATTTCACACATGGAATAGTCTTCTGCACCAGACTTCTTAGCGATCCCTCAAGCATGCTTTTTCTTTCTTCCCGAGTTCATAACTTTTCTTTTCTTCACTCGAAGGTACTTTCTGGCTTTCATGGGCACATCTGAATTGTCAACAATACTGCTCTTGCCCCTGGGATCATCATTTAGCAAAATAAAGAACCCAAACACTGCAATACTCAGATGGCTGCTGTGCAGTTATTGGGCAGGTAGCATATATAATGTGCACATGGTAGACAAAGGAGGATCCATATCCCAGGTGGGACACTGTACTGTTTCATAACGTTACTCAGAATAGTATGCAATCTAAAACTCATAGCTTTTTTCTTTCTGGAACTTTCCATTAACTGTTTCAGACTATGGTTAACTCCAGATTTTTGATATAGCAAAACCATGAATATTGCTGCAATTACTGTACACTTATTTAGGGAAACTTAGAAAATATTTGGCAAAAGTTGAAGTTATCCATAAACCAGTTGTGAATGGTCACTGTTGCAGTTCACCTGCATGGTTGCCGATAAATGACCATCAAATGGCTTAAGGGAATAAGGAGTTTATTTCCTTATGACAGTCTGGTTACAGTTCTCAGTCCAGCTTGACGGGAGAGCATGTACCAACGTTATGGCTGAGGGAACTGGCCACACCATCTCTACACAGCAGCTGAGAGAGGGACGATCCTTACTTGCCAGACCAGCATGTCTGGCCAAGTGTACAAAAGGATGCCAACTTTCTTAACCAGCTCTCAGTATTTTACTCATCTGTTTAGGGCTTAGTTCTACCCACCATAGGCTGGGCCTTTCCCATCAGCTAGACAATCTTCTGCAGGTTTGCTCTGGGCCTAACTTAACCACTAAATCTCTACAAATATGTCCAGAGCTCAAACTCTTAACTGTCAAGTTGACACCCATGTCCAACCATGACAGCTACTGATTTCTCTTTGCTGTGTTTCTGTCTGATTTGTTTGCATGTCTATATAGAAGTTTTATAACTTAACTGGGTATACTGTGTTCTGAGACCTTTGATGTAGTGATACAAGACATGATTTCTCTTTGTTCTCCCAAATCTGTCATACTTCATGGTGTTGCTACTATAAATCACGATAAAGTTCACTTTTCCCCTTTAGAGCCAGGCCTTATTTTGGCCATTGTAAATTATGGGCAATTCTTTTTTGTTTTTTTTTGGCATGTGTAGATGTGTGTATGTGTGTAGGTGTATGCAGAAGAGGGCACTTTGTGCGCTTGTGGCCATCCAGGGGTGGCTTAAGGAATCGTCCTCTTCTCCTTATTACTTTGCTCTGGGATTTCCCAGGCTTTGCCTTTCAAGGCTGGAAGTTCAGGCCGCTGCCATGTCCACCTTCCATATGTGGGATCTGGGGATCCGAACTCAAGTCTTTTTGGTTTCGAGACAAGACTTATCCCTGAGTCATCTCTCTATCCCCAGTTAGCATGCTTGAAGTAAGTCTTTGTTCATGACTTTAAGGGTCATTTTCTTAGGATAATCTGTGGGGTAGAAAGTTTTCTGTGTTTATTTCCAGGTTGCTGTTTGTAATCCTTGTGTTCATTCTGTCCATTTTATGCTGTACACATCTGACAGCTATTTAAATCTATTGTTTTATTTGAAAATTAATTGACTTTTACAATTTGATATGGTGAGTGGCACACAGTTTGAGAAGCTTTGCATATCCACTCACTAAAAATGACTGTCAGTTTTGGAAATTGAATGATTCTATGAATTACTATTCATTTCCTTTGAAGTTTTAAAAGCAGTGGTGGTGAGGGACTAGACTTTGTGATTTACAAGAGACCTGTAACTTTTGTCTGCAAGACTTGTGGAAGTTATTTTTCCTAGTTTGGTAGTTCATTTTTTACATTTAAAAGTCATGAAAATATTGTGTGAAGAATTTTATATGATCAGATAGATTTAAAATTTTTTCTTCTATTGTTTTTAACACCTGGAAAATCTAACCTGTCTTTTCTTTTCCTTCTTTTACTTTAGCTTTCTTTCCCCTTTCTTATCTTTTTCACATTATCTCTCTCTGTTTTGGATATTTATAGTAAACTGATCAGCTGCTTCAAAGATCCAGTTACTTGAGCTGTGATATGGCAGAACACTTATAAAGCCTGGGTTCAATTCATGTTACTGCAAACAATAAAACAAACAAATAAGTATTTGCAATTATAAACTTTCTGAATTCAGTGGTAAAATTATTTTCAGAAATTATTTTTCCAGTTTGAATATATATTAACACAGTCTTATTCAGCACGAGCGCTTCGTAAATTGTATTTTTCATTCGTAAATACTCTTCCTTTTTTTAGTATCACTTGGACCTTATATAATTACAATATTGTGAGGATTAGAATCCTAATTCAGTTAAGAAAAATGGTCATACTACATTATAAATAAATGGCTTTTTAGGGTTTGTTATTTTATTATTTGTGTTGCTTTATAGAAAATAAGGATAACATATGGGCGGTCTAGAAATCAGACATGGGATAAATTAAAGTTACTCTTTAATAATGGTTGTGTTACCATATTGGGTTATTAAATATAAATGTGTTTTCAGTATATTGGAATTCAAAACCATTATATTTAGTAACATTGAACATGACATTTATATCTCCCCTAATAAAAAGGATTATAGAAATTTACCTGCCAAGAAGTTGTTCATCCTATTTCATTCTTGGAAATTGCTTTACTTACTCTACTGGCCGTCAGAATCAAGCCAAATAATTGAGACTTCGGCTGTAACTGAACTGCAAATGAAAGCAGATTTTTTTTCTTCCTTACAAATAAATGACTCAGGTTTCGTTTGCAGGAAGAGGCAGCGTGGAGACAGTGTTCTGGCAGATGGTTTGCTGAGTGGCAGTGGGAAGTCTCCACAGGGCTGGGTTTCCAAGGAGTGGGTGGAGACACAGAGCTTGCCTGTCTCCCTGATTCCAATTAGGGTTCTGCAGAACGAGAATTAACGTATCTTCCTCCCTCTGTAGCTTCTTGGCCCTTGGACATGTATTTCATATTCTGATCTAGCTTTTCCCTGTTTTCAGTGCTTATTGTTCTACTCTCAATCCTGACGGGATCAACATTTTTGAGTATCCATCAATGAGCGAGGGGTTATGCGGTATTTGTTTCCCTGGATTGTTTTGCTTGACATAATGTCTTCTAGTTCCATTCGTGTTGTCACAGGCGGCAGGCTTTTTTTTAATGGCAGGATAATATTCCATTGTACATGAATGTCTCATCTCCTGTGTCCATCCATCTGTTGATAGAGCTTGGCTGATTCATGTCTTGGCTAGTGTGAGGAGTGCTGAGAGCAACATGGACAGGCAGGTGTCTCTGATATAATGTTCTTATTTCTGCATGGTTTTTTTTTTAAAGTGAGGGTCTATTCCTTGGCGCATTTGTAAAGCCTAGTTGAGCTTTTAGCATCCTGGAGGCATGACCTTAAAAAGTCAGAGCCAAGAGAGAAGATGCTGGAACAGCCATAGCTCTATGAGGGTAGATGACACGATTACTGTTTCAGATTCACATCCACGAATGGGATGAGAATAAAAAGCAACCCCTAGTCAAGTTAATTCTCTGGCTCAGCAAAACAGTCCACTCAGTTCTGAATTAATATTGCAGAAAGCATCAAAGTGGGCGATTATTTATACTAATTGTTCAAAGCTATTAACCTTAGAAGATGATTTTTTTCCTTGCGTTTATTGTAGTAAAACCATGACCATCAACATTGGCAAAAGAGCCTAGAGGCTTTAAAGGCCACATAAGGAAGTGTCTATTTTTAGATTGTTAATGAATATGCTTGGTTTTGAGTTTTCAATTGGACACACCTCATTAACATATAGTACAGCCGTGTCAGAGCGAAGAGACTCATTCTGTAATTCAGTGTCTTGTTGGCTGATTTTGAGGAACATTTCTAAGCAGTGTCCATGATATTAATCACAAAAAGGGATGAAAGTGTGGGGGTGGAGCTTTCGGGGTATCTAACAACAGACTTGGGGTAAGTACAGGCTCTCATGTGTGTGTGTGTGTGTGTGTGTGTGTGTGTGTGTGTGTGTGGTGTGTGTGTGTGTGTGTGTGTGTGTGTGTGTGTGTAAGAGGGCATTGCATGAGCCCATGGAGAGCCAAGGGTGATTTCGGGTATCATCCTGGATGATACCTTGCTCTACCTCCTCTTGGCTTTGTTCCCCAGGATTTACCTTCCAGGGTCAGAAGTGTAGGATGCTGCCATTTCATGTGGTATCTGGGATCTGAACTCAAATCCTTCTGTATACAAGGCAGAGGCTTAACCCCTGAGCCATCTCTCCAGCTCTTGGCTCTGGTTTCCAGAGGGGATTGCTCTTCTATTCAAGGCAGGGTGCCTTGCCCTATGGTGTAATGGGAGAAGGAAGATGATGGAAGAGAGAAAGGGTTAGGAGAGCGTGTGCAGTTGGAGAGATGCAGACAGCAGAGGGTCTCTCATCTTGAGAAAACTCTCTCATCATGGAGCTCCCTGGAGGACAGGCGAGCAAGGATCTATTACTTGAGGAGCTTCCTGGGAAGGTCCAGTGTCCTTACAACGCTTAGATCAGAGGAGGGTGACACAGGCTGTCTTGAGAGATTCAGTTATGGAGTGTGGCTGAAGTGAATAGGATTATAAGAGGAACATGTAGCATATGCATGGCTGTGCTGGGAAACTGACCTAAGTAAGCCATGCATGACCCTGTCTCTCTTGCTCCTCAGGTAAGAGCTGTTTTGTGCAGAGTTGATCTTGTGCAAAGTAGCTGGTGGGCTGCTAAAAAGTTACAGCCCCTTCGTTCTTCATGTCCCAGGACACCTGCTGTAGCAGTCCGCCTGCATGGTTGCTGATAAATGACCATCGCACAACTTAAGGGAACAAAGAGTTTACTTTCTTACGACAGTCCGGTAATAGTTCTCAGTCCAGCTTGACGGGAGAGCATGCACCACCACCAGGGCCGAGGGAACTGGCTACACCATCACTACATAACGGCTGAGAGATGGACAATCTTTACTTGCCAGACCAGCATGTCTGGCCAAGTTAACAGAAGGATGCCAACTCTCTCAACCAGCTCTCTGTGATTTATCCAAGGCTTAATCCCACCCACCATGGGCTGGGTCTTCCCCATCAGCTAGATAATCTCCTTCAGGTTTGCTCTGGGCTTAACTCAACCATCAACTCTCTTCAACTGTGCCCAGAGCTCAAACCCTCAACAGTCAAGTTGACACCTGTGCTTAACTATGACACCTGCTGATGCAGGGCTGTTATTGGTTCATCTACATAGGAAGTACTTGGGCTGTTTTGGGCGCAGCTGTGACTCCATCCAAGCCAGTTTGTCCACCTGATCCCAGCTTTGCTGTATGGATCCTGTCTCTGTCTTCATTCTTGAGTTGCCCCCAACAGAGCAATGCTGTGTGAGTACAGCAGGGTGGGAGGGTTCATAACCCATGGTGGTGATTCTCCTTGATTCAGCTCCATGCCAGCTCATTGAAGAACCTTTGAGAGGTACAACATGTCCCCCCCAAGTTAGAAATCTTTAAGACATTCCTACAAGGATGGGAAGCTAGAGGAGTAGGGCCTTTTGCCAGATCAGTGGAGCACGGAGCCTGATCCATCCAGTTCCACTCTCTCCTGAGTGCCCCACACCACCGCATATGTTTACCTCATATACATACATGCATCAACACACCACATGGTCCGGGTGCTGTATGAAGTCATTCATGATTTTCTTAGTCATGGATGGGGTGTTCCAAGCTTGGGGAGAAGGACAACACAATCACAACAGGGTAGACAAAGCAGCTTTGAGGAGAACCTGAGAGAAACTATTGTGTGAGATTGGAGAGAGGGCCAAAAAAGACAATGCGGGTGGTGGGGGGGCGGTACTGGTTCAAATCACCAGTTTTCTGTGCATCAGGTTTCTGTGCAGAAGCGGGGCCAGGAAGGCAGAGTCTGAAGGGTCTTTTTCAGGTAAAATGGTCTCAGGCAAATGTCTAGGTAGGAAATGGCTTAATGCAAATATCACATCATTTAAATTTTTACATGCAAATGGAGGACTGGAGAAATATCCTTTTCTCAGTTAAATCTATCCTATATAGGTGTTAGGTGGTGTTATGCAAATATTTTATTCACTAATTTTATTTTGGGGTTTGTGTATTTGTGCATTGCGTATATTACTTGTGTGTGCGTGTGTATGTATACAAGGGTGTGCATGCCCATGTACACACATATATGTGTGGAGGCCAAAGGACAATTTTGAATGTTGTTCCTTGGTTATCATTTTTGTTTTTTAAAGGGTTAAGAGGGTTTTTACACCCTCTCACTGGCCTGAGACCATCCAAGCAGGTTGGCTCTGGTTAGCTGGTAAGCCCAAGGAATCCTTGTTTCCAGCTACCCAGCACTGGATCTATAAATGCCTGTGATCACAACCAGTATTTTTTATGTGGGCTCCCGGAAGGAACTCAGGTTGAGCTGGCATTACTGACTGAGCTGTCTCTTCAACTCTTATGCAAATAGCAGCAGATGATGGGAAGAGTTTGAGAAGTTCTGTCTGGGTTCAGGATTTTCTTAGTGAGATACAGTTTGGTAATGTGAAGACCCATGGAGATAAAATACTTGCAGCATACTTTCTTAAGCTCTGTCATAGTTAGACACAGATGTCAACTTGGTGGTTGAGGATCTGAACTCTGGGCACATTTGTAGATAATTGGTAGTTGAGTTAGGCCCAGAGCGAACCTGTAGGAAATCATCTAGTGGATGGGGAAGGCCCAGCCCATGGTGGGTGGGACTAGTCCCCAGACAGGTGAATAAAATGGAGAGAACTGTTTGAGAAAGAGGCACCCTTGTGTATACTTGGCCAGACATGCTGGTCTGTCAAGGATCATCTCCCTATCAGCTATTATGTGGAGATGATGTGGTCAGTTCCCTTGGCCTTTTGATGATGGTGTATGCTTTCCTGCCAACTGAACTGAGAAGTGTAACTGGACTACCGTAATAGAATAAATCCCTTGTTCCCTTAAGCTGTTTGGTGGTAATTTATCAGCAACCATATAGGCCAACTGCAGCAAGCTCTTTTTTTTTTTTTTTTTTTTTTAAATTCATTACTTACCTAGAAGAAGTAGAAGACTGAGGCAGAAAGATAGTCAGGAATTGGAGGCCAGTCTGGACTACCTAGTAGATTTCAGACTAGCCTGGGTTAAGACCGTCTCAAAAAAATAAAAATAACAAAACATAAAATAAAAAAGGAGAAATCGGAATAAAAGTTACAGGTGTATATAGGGAACATTTTTTGCCTCTGGACGAAAAGACCCTCTTTCTTTGTCCACAGTGGATTTGAGTCCCTTAGCACTTAGGGGTGGGGATGAGTCCTTCCACCCTCCTAGAGCCCCAACTAATACGCTAGGATCCTGTACAGACTTTCTCTGGATTCATAGAGAAGGAAGGAAGGGTGAATTTGGATTTTCTTTGAAGTTAACCACCTACAAAAGCTTTTGGTAAAGCAGACAGCTTAAACTGCACTTAGCACCCCTCTGCTTTCCCCCCAGTGCTGAGATCTGTGAATGTGGACCTGGGGGGGCAGGTAGTTATCAGCCCAGCTCCAGGGGGCTGAGCCAGCCCAGTTTCCTGTCAGGGCTGAGCAGGGTGTGTCCTCAACCCCACCTGCGCGGCCTTGCCCGCTGGTGTCCTGTGCAGAACAAAGGTCTCTTTGCTGTCCCCATCCCTTTCTGCCTGCCAAGACAGAAAGGAAGCCCAGGGCCCAGAGCGAGTGGCCGAGGCCTCTCTTTTACATTCCACAGAGCAGGCAGGGCGCTCTTTTGAATTAGCTCAGTTTTCTTGTTCAAAGGCACAGTTTCCAGACGGGATTTGGAGAAGTCTGTCTGTAACGTCCTGTGTCTTCTCTCTGCCACTTCTCATGTGGGTATGAGCTGGTTTCCAGGTCAGGCTCAGATGGCAATTGGGGATGACTTTTAAAAATGCTTCAGGGGTAAGCGCTCTAGAGATGGTACACGTGGCATGATGCGGGATGCTGTAAAAGGAATAAAGGCAAGAGAGTCAAGAGTGACTTTATTTAACATCAGGAATGGTGTACCATGTAGTGTGTTTATGTATGTATGCATGTGAGATAAACATACGTGGTATTGTAGGGCACTAGGGAGGGGGTGGAACTAGGAACATTTAATGTTGGTTGTTGTGTGCTTTTCTAATCTCTTCAACAACCATTAAAGGATGGAATATTCCACTATTAACCATTTACCTATTCTCTGTACTTGGTTTCTTCCAATACTACATATATAATTAATCTATACAATTGGGCAACTTTGGACATATACACACACGTGCGCGCATGCACACACACACACACATTATTATCACCACAGAGTAGCTATCACCCCAAAAGTTTCCTTGTGCTCCTTCTTTTTTCAAGCA
This sequence comes from Typhlomys cinereus, assembly GCA_023101885.1. Lineage (NCBI taxonomy): Eukaryota > Metazoa > Chordata > Mammalia > Rodentia > Platacanthomyidae > Typhlomys > Typhlomys cinereus. The sequence goes on from JALPQD010000036.1 coordinate 1,853,711, forward strand.
TCAATACAATTTAAAATCTTCCCATTTAACAAATTTTTAAGGATGCACTACTTCACCTTTAATAGTGAGCCCTTGGTTGCCTGGCAGATATCTGGAACTGACTCATCTCAGTAGCTGACACTTTTACCCATTCAACACCAGCTCCCCATGGAAACACTCAACAGAGAAGAAAGGGCAGCTGGGAGGAGACGACTTGGTCAGCAATGTACTTGCTGTGCAGACAGAGGAACGAGTGTGGCAGTGTGCGCCTGTCATTCCAGCCTGGGGAGGGAGACATAGGAAGATCTGCCGAGACTGCAGACCAGCCAGGCCAGCCAAATCAGTGAGGGACCTTTTCTCAAAAAAAAAAAAAAATTGAGAGTGGTAGAAGAAGACACACAGCATTGGCTTCTGCTCACTACAACACATGTGACACATGTACATAGATACACATGTGCACAGGTACACACCCACACACCCACAGCCTCTTCCCACACATATGCATAGACACACATAGAAAAAAATGTATGCATATTTACATAAGCACATGCACAAAAAAGAAGAGAAGAAAGGAAAGAAAAAGCAAGACTAACTTATTGAGCTTCTATGAGATAGATGACATTTGTAGAATGTCTTGTTACCATGTTGCAAAGCAGAGTCTGAGGATCAGGTCAAAGGTCACTTTCTTTGGTGGCAAATCCAGTCTTAAATGCAGACACATTTCACTGAGATGCCATTAAAAGCATTTGACCTATTTTTTTGGGGATTATTGTTTTATTTTAACCTTGCTTTCCATAAGATAAAACATATACAGGGCTGGAGAGGTGGCTCAGGGGTTAATCCTCTGCCGTGCAGGCGGAAGGTCCTGAGTTCGGATCCTGGACCCCACATATAGACGCCGGGCAGAAGCAGGGGCAGCCTGCGTTTCTGGTCCTGGTAGGGCAGAGCCTGTGAATCCCGGGGCAGAGTAAACAAGGAGGGAGGTGGAGGAGGTCCATGGTGGTTCCTGAATTCATCCGTGGTTCTACACACACACACATACATACACATACACGCACACACACACAATTGAATAAAATATAATAAAAAACATATACAAACAGCCACAGAAAGAAAGATGTGTGCTTGGTGAACTTTATGAGGCTGAGAAAGAAGACTTTGCCAGGGACCCCAGGGAGCCCCCATACTGTTGCCTGACTGCCTACTCCTTCCTGCAAAAGTATCACATGACTTCTCTTGGTTCTTCCTTTCTTGCATCAGATGAAATGGTCTCACTATTCAGCTATGATCCCAGATATCATTTATTTGATATGTTTTCATTAGCTGTCTATCCCTTTCTTTTCTTTAAAATGGATGTAAGTTTAGATATCCTTAATATGGAAATCTGAAATCCCAAATGATGCAAAATCCAAAGATTTTTTTCTTCAATGCCAGCATGATATTACAAGTGGAAAATTCTGCACCATAAAATTTTGTTTTGTGTAAAAAATTAAGAATTTTGTATCATATGTATCTTCAGGTAGTGTGCAGAAGGTATATAGAAAATATAAATAAATTCCATGTTTACATTTGGGTTTCATCCTTAAAATATTTCATCATGTCTATGCAATATTCTGGGTCCAAAAAAGGTCTAAAATCCAAAGCATTTTTGATGTAAATGTTTTGGACAATAGGCACCAGTCTGTAGATCAGAGAACTGGGCTATGGGGTTTCCAAAGATTAGATTCTGTTGTGAACCTGGAACATTTTCTTACATTCTCTGTTCCCCACATTCTGGATTAACCAGCAGCTGAAATTAGAGACTGGGTCAGACTCGGCATTGACCTTTTGCCAATGGAAGGCCTCCAATTCTCCATCAAGGGGGATGGTTATTAGCATCCTCAGCGCCTGTGGCAGGGTCATAAAAGGGGCAATGTCCTAATCTGACCATTTTGCTTTTTCTAGTTGGGATAGGATAATTTTGTAAGATAATATTCCTCCTACATCCTAGTGATTATGAGAATGAGAAGTTCACATATCAGATATGATGAAATACTCATTTCTCCCCTTTTATTCATATGTCTGTATATACATATATGTGCATGGGTGTGTATGTGTGCATGCGTGTCTCTGTGAGTACATCTCTGTATGTATGTATTAAATACATTTTTATTAAAATGGAAGCTAGACATTGTGTTGTTATTCTTAATGAAAGAATATGCATAATCTTCCTAAAGATACCAATTACCTTCACAGGTAGGGGAGTACACATACCAGTGGGCCGCCCAAGGAAGGGTCTGTCTGCTACAGAGGCCAGAACCCCCATGAGAACAGATGATACAGAGGGAACCCCAGGACCCATAGAACCAAAGGATAGGAGAATAGGAGGGGGTAGACTGGGCCCACATGGGGATAGGAAGGAGAGTAGGATGGCATGGAAGTGAGGGAAGAAGGGAAGGTGGAATGAGGCAGGTAAGGAGCATGTATATAAAAATGTTAATTTAATAAGTTTACAAAAAACAAAGTTACCAACTTTGAGTTTGAGTAGGTATTTGATCCTAGAGGCTTGTAAATTTCTGCCAATCAATCTTGAAATATTTGAACTATCTACAGCCAGATATCTATATCTATCTATTCATCTATCTATCTATCTATCTATCTATCTATCTATCTATCTATCTATCTATCTATCTGGCTCTTCATTGACAAGCCTTTTTGTTGATGTCCCTTAGTCATTGTGCTTGTTTGAACCTTACATTCTAATAGATTCTTGAAGGAAGGACTCCCGGAAACAGGACTTTCTTAGCTTTTCTTGAATGAGTATAACTCGAAGGCTAGATTTGCTGAGTATAAAATCTTGGGAGATTTTTCTTTCTTGAGTATGTGAAATATATTTATCTTCCTTTGGTATAAGAGTTGATATTTAATAGTTGGATCAAAATCTGATTTCATTTTTTATATTTCTCCCCCTTTGTTCCTGTAAAGCCCAACACATTGATTGGCATGTGACTTGGTGTTGATCATTCCAGGTTGGTATTCTCAAAGCCTACAGGACTTTTTCAATATGTGATTGTACATTTTGTCCTTTGAGGAAGATTTCTTTGCAGCTATGTTTTATTATCTCTTCTCTTCCTTTGTTTTGGTTTTCTTTTTCACTGACTACTACTATTCGTAAGTTCAATTTTTTTCAGTTATCTGCAGTGTTTGTCATCTTGTTTTGAATATTTCATATCTGTTATAAGCTTTTATTAAAAAAGCTTTTTGACTTCCAGAAGGCACTACCAATTGCATTTGATCTTATGTTCTTTACAATTTAATTTCTAAAGTGGTTTTTCTCTCTCATGAATAAAGTTTTTTGTTTCCTTATTTCCAAGTTTCTCTAATTGTCATTTATGATGTTCTTGAGTGTCTGATATCATTTTCTTAATGAATCTGAGCTTGTTTGGGATGTCTCTTACAGTTCTGGTCTTCATAGTCATTAGGAAAACTATTTTAATATTTCTTTTTTTTCTTATGGTCACTTTATGGGTTACTTGATGTCTTTATTTTTCTGCTACTAATTTTCATTTGGATGCAGTTTCCCCCCATATTTTGGAGAGGAGGATGAATTTCTTAAATGCATCTAGGTATATAAACATCCCTCCCTTACCTCATATTGTTTTTATTTTTTTCAGAAAGTTGAAAGATAAGTGGCAACTAGGCTTTGACTCTGTTTCTCTGTGTGATTCCACTTTCACATGTCTGGTCTTGTCCCCTCTATGGTTCTTGTCCTGCTCAGCCATGCCTGCTTTTGGATGTTCTCTGCACAGAGCCCATTCTCGAAGGGAGACATGGTCAAACCAGCTTGGAGGTCCAGAGGGTTGAGTCTAGATGAGTCCCTAGGGTCTCCTCACAGGACCTCCACCCTGCCTACATAGTGGGAAACCCTCTGCTATCCAGCAGCTCCTCTCAGACAGTCTGGTGAAAGCATATTGGTTGTGTGGGGTCCTGCCCGGGGCTACCACCTTTCTGTCTGTTCATCCCTGTCATAGGACATATGCAAGTATCAGGCAGCAAGAGTTTCAGAACTTTTATTTTGGGATCTGAGAGAAACGTTGGTACCAACCTTTTTTCTTTCATATATATGTATGGTGTGTGAGTGTGTGTGTGCATGTGCACATGTGGGTGAGCACACGTGGGTGGGTCTAATGCAAATGGGTGCAATTGAGCATGTGCAGAGGCCCAGAAGTGATATCGGCATCATCCTCCATTACTCTTCCACCTTATTGCTGTGAGTCCAAATCTCTCATTAAACCCAGAACACTCCATGAGGCTAGTCTGGCCAGCTACTTGCCTGGAGACTCCCAGGCTCTGCCTTCCGGGCTAGAATTACAGGCCACCGCCACACTGGTCCCACATTTTTATGTGGGATCTGGAGATCCAAACTCAGGTCCCGTTGTTTGTGAGACATGGGCCGTAACCACTGGGTCATCCCCATTCCTCACCTCAGCTATGTGACACTTTATGTGAAGGTTCTTGAAGATCCCAAACTGTGTGTAGACCCTAGAACCATCTTCCCAGACTCCTTCTTCCTGCTGGCTGTGTGGTGGTTTTCATTGGTTCCCTGCTCTGGGTGGTCAGCTGGATTCTCAGGCTTTTCCTAGGAGGCTGCTGGCCTCGATGGTCCCACCTTACAGATGTGCTTGTGACTGCTGCGTACCGTTTCTCAGTTCAAATCCAGGAGGCTAAGGGGTTCTACCTTTCTATTTTCCTCCAAATGTCTGCAAAATTCACAGCATCACAGATACTAGGATGTGCCTTAGCATATAGGCTTTCCCGTCTTTGTCCCTCCAGAACCCAGTGTGAGCCAAGACTGGTACTGAAGCCTAGCCCCTCCCCACCTTTTTCTGCAGTGTAAAACACGTGTTGGATCGACTATGCAAAATGGTCTGTTCTAAAAACACAAGGGCAAACGTGTCTGAAGTAACCTTCGGTGAGCCTGAGTAAATTAATTAGCATACGGTAGATTCCTCTTGTTAAAGTGGGAATGCCGCCCTTCCCGTGAGGGGTCGGAGTTAAACGAGATGATTGATAAATTGTTATATTCGCACAGTGTCACTCAGTGATACAATCATGCCTTTTGTAAATATTTAGTCAAGAGAGCCATCCAGCTGTTCCCAGTCAGGTTTCGTGTGTACAGCCAATGCTCTGATTTATCTTCCGCTCTGTTTAAGCATGCAGGAAGCTCACATCTTTATGAGCCTCTAAATACCCGTAACAGTAAATAGTGAAATGGCGGCCATCAGAGTGATCGCCCAAGTAATTATAAGGAGCATATCTGCAGTGGCAGGAATCAGAATAACTCCTCTCTCTCTCCCCATGTAGAAGTGACCATCATGACCATATGCACCCCAAGAAGCCATTGGCCCTTGTTATCGTAAAAGACACGCGGATGAGACCAGAGAGGTCTGGTGAACTGAACTTCCAACCTTTCACCATTTGTTGATGGAAGACTTAAAAAATAATATGGTAGAGGCTAGGGAGATAGCTTAGGGGTTAAAACCCCTGCCTTACAAAGGGTTGTCAGTTTGGATCCCCAGATCCCATGTAAAAAATGCCAGGTGGATATGGTGATGATCTGTAATTCTAGTTCTGGAAGGAGGAGCCAGGAAAACCCCATAGTAAAGCAATAAAGAAATAGAGCAATACAGGATGATGATTCCTAATGTTACCCTTGGGCCTCCACAGGAGCACATACTCAAGTATCTTTTTATACACAGGCCTGCATACACATGTACACACACATATACATGCATGTATACATATATACACATGCATGCAAGAATTCAAAAAAATAGAGTAACCCTTCCCTATAGCATTAAAAAAAAGTAGAAATCTACTTTTGTATGTTCTACATCCAGCTGTCTCATGTAGAGTTTTCAGAGTTGACAGTGTTTGGGAAACAGGGTGGTTTTCCCACCTCTGTTGGCTGTGAAGGCGGGAGCAGGGAGGGGAGAGGCTGCTCATGCGGGGCACGCACAGTCCCTTCCCCCAGGAAAAGATGTGGAAGGAAGAGACTCCAGGGGCAGTCTGTGTGTGTGTGTGTGTGTGTATACATTGTGTGTGTGCTTGTGTGTATACAGTATGTGTGTGCATGTGTGCCTGTGTGTGTGCATATGTGCATGTGTATGCATGCATTGTATATGTATGTGTGCTTGTGTGTGAGCATGCATTGCGTGTGTGTGCATGCATTTTGTGTGGATGTATATGTGTGTGTGCTTATATGTGTGTCTGTTCAGAATGACTGGGCCACCTTGGGGGGCGTGAGGTCTAGAACAGGGGCTGGAGTAGGCATGGGGGTCAGCAACATTGCTGTTTCTGTGGACAGCTGTGGAACAGAAGGGAAGATTCAGCCTCTTGTTGTTCTTTGTGTTTCTGCTACATGGACTGGTTTGCTCACTTTGCAAAGGAGGAATCTAGATCTAGAGAACTCAGGTGACTAAGGATGTTTACATGACTATATAGACACTAGAAAGTTAACTGTGCACCATGTGTTTACGGTGAATATTACCACACTGAAAATACAAGTTAAGGACTGTTTTCTTTTTTCTTTTTTTTTTTTTATTAAAAATTTAATTATACATTTTAAAATTTTTTACCAGTTCCCTCCCTCCCCCCTTCTCCCCCTCCCCTTCCCCCAGTGCCTCCCCCCCAATTCCCAGAGAGTCCTTTATTGTGTACGCTTAACTCTCCACTGGGTCCTCCTCTCCGATGACATATAAGGACCCGGTGGCATTTCCATAAGCCCTTTCTCTTGTTCCCCTTAAGCATAAGATCACTACTATGGCTGTCAATCCCTTGCCTCCAGGGGTCTCGGTGCCCTTAACAGATGCTAGACTTTATGAGGGCAACAGTGCACTGGACATTGCGCAGGGCATGCAAAGTCCCATTGTGATTGCTTTGGCCCCAACTATTGTTGAGAATCTTGCAAATCGTTGCTCCTCCCATCCTTTTGCTCTTACAATCTAACCGCCCCCTCTTCCGCAAATGTCCCTGAGCTCCAGGATGGGGAGAGATTAGGCTGTCCTAGTTCTATGTGATTGATATAGAGTCTCTGAAGTTCTGGATTGTGGTTTGTTGATTTTCTTTTGCAGTTTTGCTGCTCATGCAATTCCCTTCACTCCATTCTGCTGGGCACTGTATGTCACCCCCTGGCCAGAGACAAAAAGCTGTTAAACTGGAGTCTTGTTGTAATTCAAGGGTAGATGTAATAAGAGTAGGAAACCTCACTGAGGGAGGGGTCCATCACCCATTTGTAAAATGATTACTTTTTATCTGCTAGACTATATGCCCTCCCCTTCTGGTGGGATCAGGAAAGAACGTCTATGAACTTAACCAGGTTTCTCATTACTTACTTGCAGACCTTGATGGAGGCCTATTTTCTCTGCTGTAACATGGTCTCCTCTCTCCTTGTTTCTGGTGTGGCCCTCCTACCCCATCTCTCTTGTTCATAATCCTTGCAATTACTGTGTTACATAAGTTTACTTTTGAGTGTCTCAATGTGGGCTGGGTGAGTTTGGTACTAGGAGCCACCTATTAGGGAGTACATACGGCGCTTAATTTTCTGGGTTTGGGATACTTCACTTAATATAATTCTTTCTAATGACATCCATTTCCCAGCAAATTCCAGTAATTCATCATTTTTGGTGGCTGAGTAGTACTCCATTGTATAGATGTACCACAGTTTCCTTATCCACTCGTCAACTGTTGGACATTTAGGTTGATTCCATGACTTTGCTATTGTAAACAGTGCTGCTATGAACATGGTCGAGCTTGTGCTATCGAGGGGAACCTCTGCTGCATGGGGGGTTATTCCCAAAAGTGGGATAGCAGGGTCATATGGCATTTCAATCTTTAATTTCTTTAAGAATCTCCAGACGGCTCGCCAGAGTGGCTGTATGAGCCTGTATTCCCACCAACAATGTAGGAGAGTTCCCCTCTCTCCACATCCTCTCCCGCATTTGTCGTTGTTTGTATTGTGGATTTTTGCCATCCTGACTGGGGTGAGATGATATCTCAGGGAAGTTTTGATTTGCATTTCCCTGATGGCGAAGGAAGTGGAGCATTTTTTAAGATAATTGTTAGACATTTTAATTTCATCCCTGGTAAAGTTTCTTTTAAGTTCCAGGGCCCATTTTTTAATTGGGCCAGTGTTTTCCTTGGAGTTTAGTTTTCTAAGTTCTTTGTGCACTCTGGACAGTAGAGCTCTGTCAGATATGTGGTTAGTGAAGATTTTCTCCCATTCTGTGGGTTGCCTTTGAGCTCGTGTGACAATCTCTTTATCTGAACAGAAGCTCTTTAATTTCACAAGATCCCAACTGTTGAGAGTTGGTAGCAGTGACTGTGCCATTGGATGTCTGTTTAGGAAGTGTTGGCCTAGCCCAGTCAGCTCGAGGGAGTTCCCTATCCTTTCAACTATGGTTTTTAAAGTCTGTGGCCTGATATCAAGGTCCTTGATCCATTTGGAATTAAGTCTTGTACATGGTGACAAGTACGGGTCCAGCTTTAATCTTCTGCATGTGGAGATCCAGTTTTGCCAGCACCATTTGTTGAAGATGCTGTTCTTTTTCCATTGGATTCTTTGGGCCCCTTTGTCAAAGACCAAATGGCTGTAACTTTGTGGGCTTATATCTGGGTCTTCAATCCTTATCCATTGATCTGTGTGTCTATTTTGGAGCCAGTACCAGGCTGTCTTTATAACTATGGATTTGTAGTATAGACTTAGGTTTGGTATGGTAATACCTCCAGCTGTGTTTTTGTTACTCAGGATTGTTTTTGCTATCCTGGGTCTTTTGTGCCTCCATATGAACTTTGAGATTGTTTGGTCAACTTCTTTGAAGAATTGCTTTGGGATTTTGATTGGTATAGCATTGAATCTGTATATTGCCTTTGGTAGGATGGTCATTTTTACGATGTTGATTCTGCCAATCCAGGAACAAGGGAGGTCTTTCCACCTTCTGGTGTCTTCTGCAATTTCTTTCTTTAGGGTTTTAAAGTTTTCATTGTAAAGGTCTTTTACCTCCTTAGTTAGGTTTATACCAAGGTATTTCATTTTTTTAGGGGTTATAGTAAATGGCATGGTTTCTCTCAAGGCTTTTTCACTTCTTTCATTCTGGGCATATAGGAAGGCCTCTGATTTTTGCACATTTATTTTGTATCCTGCCACCCTGCTGAACTTCTCAATTAGTTCCAGGAGCTTCCTGGTGGAGTTTTTGGGATCACTCAGGTATAAGATCATGTCATCTGCAAATAGGGATAGCTTGATTTCTTCCTTGCCGATTTGAATCCCTCTTATGTCCCTTTCTTGTCTTATGGCTTCAGCTAAGACTTCAAGTACAATATTGAATAGAAGTGGTGAGAGTGGACAGCCTTGTCTAGTTCCTGATCGAAGTGGGAATGCTTCCAATTGTTCCCCATTGAGCATAATCCTTGCTGTGGGCTTGTTGTATACAGCTTTTATTATATTGATAAAGGTTCCTTCCATTCCTACTGTCTCTAGCGTTTTGATCATAAAAGGCTGTTGGATCTTGTCAAAGCTTTTTCTGCATCTATCGAGAGTATCATGTGGTCTTGGACTTTGGACTGGTTTACATGATGAATTACATTTATTGATTTGCGTATGTTGAACCAACCTTGTGTGCCGGGGATGAAGCCTACTTGGTCCCCATGAATGATCTTTTTAATATGTTTTTGAATCCGATTTGCTAAGACTTTGTTGAGAATCTTTGCGTCTGTGTTCATCAGGGAGATCGGCCTATAGTTTTCTTTTTTAAGTGAATCTTTATTAGGTTTTGGGATTAAAACGATATTAGCTTCATAGAAGGAATTTGGTAGTGTTCCTTCCTTTGCTATTTGATGGAACAGTTTAAGGAGTATTGGTGTTATTAACTCCTTAAATGTCTGGTAGAACTCTGTGCTGAATCCATCTGGTCCAGGACATTTTTTGGTGGGAAGATTCGAGATTACTTCCTCAATTTCCTTATATGTTATAGGACTATTTAAGTAATTCACAACTTCCTGATTCAATTTAGGTAAGTTGTGTTTACTTAGAAATTCATCCATCTCTTTTGTGTTGTCAAACTTCACAGTGTATAAGTTTTTGAAATATGATGTTATAATTCTCTGGATTTCTTGGGTATCAGTAGTGATAACTCCATGTTCATTTCTAATTTTGTTAATTTGGGTTTTCTCTCTCTTGCTTTTGGTTAGTTTAGCTAGGGGTGTATCAATCTTGTTGATTTTTTCAAAGAACCAGCTTTTTGATTGGTTGATTTTTTCTATCGTTTTCTTAGTCTCGATTTCAGATATTTCTCCCCTTATTTTGCTAATCTCTTCTCTTCTACTGCTTTTGGGATCAGATTGCTCTAGTTTCTCTAAAGCTTTAAGCTGCATTGTTAAGTTGTTTATTTCTGATGTTTCCATTTTTTTGACGTGGGCATTAAGAGCTATGAACTTACCTCTTAGAACAGCTTTCATTGTGTCCCAGAGATTTTGGTAAGTTGTATTTTCATTATCATTCACTTTCAGGAAATCTTGAATTTCCTTTTTAATTTCTTCCTGAATCCAGTTCTCATTCAGCATCATAGTGTTAAGTTTCCAGGAGTTAGTGTATTTTCTCTTGTTTGATGTGTTGTGGATGTCCAGCTTTAGGCCGTGGTGGTCTGATAGGGCACAGGTTAGAATTTCAACTTTCTTGTATATGTGTAGATTCATTTTGTGGCCCAATATGTGATCTATTTTGGAGAAAGTTCCGTGTGCTGCTGAGAAAAATGTGTATTCTTTGGTGCGTGGGTGAAAAGTTCGATAGAGATCTGTGAGGTCCATTTCTTTCAGGGTTTGATTAAGTTCCAAAGTGTCTCTGTTAAGCTTTTGACCTGTTGATCTATCCCATGTAGAGAGGGCGGTGTTGAAGTCCCCAAGAATTATCGTTTGGGGGTTGATTTCTTGCTTTAGACACTGTAGGGTTTTCTTAATGAATGTGGAGGGGCCCGTATTGGGTGCATATATGTTCAGTATTGTGAAATCTTCCTGGTGAATTGTACCTGTGACTAAAATGTAGTATCCATCCGTGTCTCTTATAATTTTTTTTGGTTTGAAATCCACTTTGTCTGATAGCATAATGGCTACCCCTGCCTGTTTTCTGCTTCCATTTGCTTGTAGAATTGTTGACCAGCCTTTTATTTTTAGAGCGTGCCTATCTTTTGTGGTGAGATGGGTTTCCTGCAGGCAACAGATTGATGGATTGTGATTTTTAATCCAAGTTTGTAATCTGTATCTCTTGATCGGTGAATTAAGTCCATTAACATTTAGTGTTATAATGGAGAAACTATTGTTAATTCCAGACATTTATTATGTTTAGTAGCTTTTATAAGTATATTGCTTCGCTTTTAATGGTGTTATATTTGCCTTCTGTTCTCCTGGATATGCCTGTTTTTTTCTTCACGCTTGAGTATCATTTCTAGCAGTTTTTGAAGGCCTGGTTTGGTGGCCATGTATCCCTTAAAGTTGCCTTTGTGCTGGAAAATTTTTCTTTCTCCCTCGATCATGACTGATAGTTTTGCAGGGTAAATCAGCCTGGGTTGACATTTTTGCTCATTCAATACTTGAAGTATGTCTCTCCAAGCTCTTCTTGCTTTTACTGTTTCGACTGAGAAGTCATTTGTTATTTTAATAGGTTTGCTTTTAAAAGTGACTTGCTTTTTCTCCCTTGAAGCTCTCAGCACCAGTTCTTTATCTTGAATGTGGAGTGTTTTAACTATTATTTGCCGCGGTGTGCTTCTATTTTGGTCATATCTGTTTGGGGTGTGGAATGCCTCTTGTATATGAATGGGCCTCTCTTTTTTTAGATGAGGAAAGTTTTCCTTGATGATCCTTTGAAAAATTTCCTCAGGGGTGGTATTTTGAGATTCTTGCTCCGGTATTCCATGAATACGCATGTTAGGCTTCTTCAGGGTGTCCCATATCTCTTGGATATTTCTCTCAAGTATCTTTTTGGCTTTAACAACCTCTTCCATTGAGCTGGTTAGTACTCCCACTTTATCTTCAAGGTCTGAAATTCTGTTTTCTGCTTCATTAGTTCTGTTGATAAGACTCTCTGTGGCGTTCTGGGTTGAAGATAACTTGTCTTTTAGCTCAGTTTTAAACTCTGCTTGAGTTTGTTTTAACTGCTCTATGCCACTTTTTGTTTCTTGCACTGTTTTTCTCAACTCTTCCAGATGTCTGTTGTGTTCCTCTTCAAAGCGATTGATTCGATTATGTAATTCCTCCCGGATTTCCTCTTTCATAGTATTGAACATGGTAATGATCATATTTTGAAAGTCGTTATCCTGGGCCAGGCTTTCTTGGCCTTTTTCCGCGGGTTTGTTCTTGTTGGAGTCTAACATTATGGGATTAATTTCTTCAGTGGGAAATTTGTTTACTTGAGTGTTGCTTCTCATGGATTACACTTTGACTTTGGCATTGTCATTTTAACTCTTAAGATCTCTCAATTTCACTAAACTGAATTATTTGGCCTGGGGTACTGGTGGGCGGGCCCGAACGGGGACTTACCTAGGGCGCGGGGTGAGCCCCGGGTGGACCGCGCGCGTGTCCTGGGGTGAAAAGGGATGATGGGCGCGTCGGTGTGGAGCTATTTAACCCGAGGGCAGCTGGGGCGGGGCCAGGGCGCAGGGGGAGGTCCTCCTCGTCCCTCGGCCCCCGCGCAGCTCCGGCTGGATGGCGGGAGTCGGAGCCGGGTCCCTGTGGGCTGACCTGGGGTCCTAGGGCGCGCGGTGAGGCCCGGCTGGATCTCGCGTACGCGTCCCGACCGGCGGAGCGGGGTGGGGTGAAAAGGAGGACTGTTTTCTTAATAAAAGGTCTACTGTCTATTATCTTCTTACATATCCTCTCCCTTCACAAAAGTATTTAAGGGGCAAGAAACCCTAACTATCTTGCTTCGATTGTCTCACACTGGAAGATGTGCATTGAATTATCACACATACACCATATATTGTGAAACGAGAGTCATCATTAGGCTGGGAGGTGGCTCAGCAACTAAAGCTCTTGCTGCCCAAGTACCAGAGTTCAAATCCCCAGATCGCTTGCAAGAAATGCTGGGTGGGTGTGGCAGTCCCTCTGTGATTCCAGCCCCAGGAGGCTGACCCTGGGAAGCTTCAGAGCAAACTGGCTCCCAGCCCAATTGTAATGTAAGTTCTCGATTTTACTACAAACCCAGGCAGGAAAGAGTAAGGGGAATAGTAATCAATGATGATTCCTGATATCACCTTCAGGCTTCCACATGCATGCATACTCGTGCATGTGCATCTACAGATGTGCACACACACACACACACACATACACACACATACACGCACACACACACAAGTAACACACTGAGTTTTGTATCTGACTTCAGTTTTGTTTCAGCTCAAGAAGTATGTGTGGTTATGATTACTTAGAGGTTTGTGCTTTATTTCCATATTTATTCATATGTGCACAATTTATTTACTGTGAAATGAGCCACTGGGTTTAATAAGCACATATATATTTCTTTTTTATATGCCAAGAAGCTATCTGTTTCAAGGGACAGAGAAGGTGCGGCGGAGAGGAAGCTGACTCAGTCACCTCGTGGCGGGCCCTACGAGAACACCAATAATAATCTTCATTCAGATAAATGATATTAAAATCAGCGCGCTGCCAACTTCTGATGGCTTCAGAGGCAAGCAGGAGCATGAGCCAAAAGTGGATGAGAAACTCCCGATCAGATGAGTTCACTGTGCAAAGAGCTTTGCCCTGGACATCACAAGTGGACTTGGTATAATGGGCAGAGTATGGGGAATCTTAGCTGCGCCCAGTACATATTCTAGAAAAGGCTACTCAGGGTGTCAGGGCCTTTGTCACAAGGGTACAGCTTTCTAACACAACATCTTAGAGAATCTTGCCAGGTTTTGATGAGTATTTTCTTCTCTAATGACCTCCACAGTTTCACAGGGCACTGGCTGCCGAAGTAATGGAAGCCTCGTTATTTACTTTATTCCAATGGACACTTCCTTGTACATTATGCTTTTGTTTGCCAGGCCCATGACATTTCCTGTGTGGCTAATTAGGTTAGGCAGCTCCTTTAATTTACACACCACTTCCTGCAATTTGCACTCATTTCTCAGAAAATGCTTGCTAAGCACCCCATCCTTTGCTTTTAAAGAGCAGACCGAGGTTACTTGCAAGCATCCGGGGGGTTGACGATTTCTTTCAGGATTGGACTCCTTCAGACAGTGACTTTGATCTCAGGTGCTAATAATAGAGACTGAGGCTGTGAGGAAAAATGGAAAATGTAAAGGAACAAATTGGGCAAGTGTCATGACACCGTGCTGATAGGCACGGGTTCAGCGGAAGGAAATGGGCAGAGCAGCTTATGAGCTCACAGGTCATTTATGGGGAACAGCTCCCAGTGAGATTCCTCTCGCATAGGCTGGATGTCCTGTGAGGCTTGAGCTTCGCCTGTTTAATCCATAGCATTATTGATTTGGTAAGAATCTAACTATAGGTGCCATTGAGCTCTGGATTTTGCAAAGCTTGTATAAAGCAATGGTTTCCAAAAATTTATTTATGGTGGAAACCTTTCTTCATGTGTTGAGTGCGTGTGTGTGTGTGTGTGTGTGTGTGTGTGTGTGTGTGTGTGTACGTGCGTGTGTGGATGTGAGAGGTCAATTTGGATGTATTTCTCAGGCATTTGCCATGTGTGCTTGTCTATGTGTATGTGTGTGTATGTATGCATGTGTAGGTAGGTGTGTTTGCATATGTATATGCACATATATGTGCACATTTCTGTGTATATGTGTGCATCTGTGCTTGTGTATGTGTATGGGAGCCTGAAGTTGACACTGGATGTCTTTGGGTTTTCCTCCACTTTTACTGTTAAGGCAGAATCTCTCAGATGAACCTAGAGCCTGCCAATTGGCCAAGCTAGCGAGCTAGCTTGCTCTGGGCATTCCCTGTCATTGTGTCCTTAGTTCTGGGATTATAGGTAGAGGCCGCACCTGCTTGGCTATTCACGTGGGTTCTGGGGATCCAGACTCCAGCCTTCCACCTGTTTCTGAGGCAGATTCACAAGGATCAGGGGCTCCTTGATCCAGCTTGCTCAGTGAACCCCAGTGACGTGTGTGCTTCTGTCCAGCGCTGGAGTTACAAGCGCGGACCATCACATCTTCCTTCTCTACAGGACTTATACAGGGTTCAAATTATGTCCTTACGTGTGCTGGGGAAGACTGAACTACTTGCCAAGCCCTTGAACATTCTTCTTCAAGGGTTCCAAGCAGGGTCTGGGAAGAGGTCTGAGAGGTCAAAGCCTTTGCTTTGCAAGCAAAAAGACCCAAGTTTAGGTCCCTAGATCCCACATAAAAAATTGTAAGGCAGATATGGCTGCAGC
Organism: Typhlomys cinereus; assembly: GCA_023101885.1. Lineage (NCBI taxonomy): Eukaryota > Metazoa > Chordata > Mammalia > Rodentia > Platacanthomyidae > Typhlomys > Typhlomys cinereus. Next base: position 1,869,111 of record JALPQD010000036.1, read on the forward strand.
CTGCAATTCAGGCCCTGGAAAACAGAGCCTGGGAAAGCCCAAAACAAAGCAGTAAGGAAGTAGAACAATCCAGGATGATTTCTGAAGTCATCCTTGGACCTACACAGGAACATACATTCAAGAGTCCTCCGACACACACACACACACACACACACACACACACACACACACACACACACTCACAATGTTCCAAGCCAAAATTCTGAAAGAGATAAAGATGAGTTGCTCATTTGAAGCTGCGGCATCTCTCGCCCTTTGATTTCCTTGATTCCCTTCTGACTGGTCCCAGTTATTTTAAAACATTGATTTAGTATTAATGATAGTGTAATTCGTTCTGTCCAAGTTATGGTTGATTGTGTGGGAGTGCACCTGCCCAGTCACACAGGACTGTGCTTGGCGTCACACTCGGCTGTCATTGTTGGAAGAGTCCAAGACTTAAACAGAGCCCTGCACTTCATGCGGTAGGGGGCTCTGTGAATCATGTAGCTGGTCTGGACTATAGGAGAGAGACTAGAGGAGAGAATGGGAAACCAAGGAGGGATTGGATCCCTGAGGAACTGACCATATACGTTTGTTCTAGTGACCTAAGCCCCGTGGCTCTCTTCCAGCACATCCTCAAGAAAGCTGCAGGAACCTTGCTAGGGTCCCCGGGTCTGATGGTCAGTGTGAGATAGTTGCCTAGCAATGCCAATACCATCTGGAGGGATTGTCCCCTCCCTCCGAACTGGTGGACAGCCACTCCCACTCCCATGTGACACAGAGTTTCCAAGAGCAGATGCTGGACACACTGTGCTGATCCAAGTGGATGAAGTCTTTCTATATTTAGCCACTGTGTCTGTATCTGCGAATTGGAGAACTGGAGTGCTTTAGGGATATAGAGAGAGTTCATTTGCTTTTTTATTTCCCTCTCTTTCCCTTTTAGAAGCTATTTGAGTGGGTAGCATAATAAACAAGTGACAGGCTTGGATGCTTACCAGAGTCCTGGTCTGTGCTGTGAATGGGTGGATCCTGCTCCTCTGAGCCCCTAAGGGAAGGTCTCAGCTGCCTCCAAGCCTAGAATAATCTGCGGTTTGGACTGTTCTGGAAGAGGGACTTGACTTCACTGTGGATAGCAGGCCACGGGGCAAGGCGAAGGAAAAGAAAGATTCTGAAATGAAAATAGAGTCAGGCTAGCTTAGTGACTCATGCTTGAGATTCCAGCATTCCCTGGACTGTGTGCATGTCTCGGGGAGAAGGGTATAGTATGCCACTTTTTTTTGAAAGTGTGACTAAAGATCTTCCTCAAAACAGGTGTAGTAGCATTTAGCAAATTAGAAGAAATAGTCTTCCTGTCTCATGATCTTTCGGTGATCTTTGAAATTCTTGAGTTCTTAGCATAATATTTTAGTACACCAGACAGACAAATTGGAACTGTCCAGGGTAGAAAAGGGAAATCCCTGGAAACTGCAATACAGGACTAATTCTCTCTCTCTCTCTCTCTCTCTCTCTCTCCCTCTCTCTTTCTCTTTCTCTTTCTCTCTCCTCCTCCTCCTCTCTTCTTCTTCTTTCTTCCCTTTGTCCCTCCCTCTCCACCTCTATCTCTGTATTAGGAGGTCAGAAGACAACTTTGAGTATTATTCTTCAGTAGTTTTGATTTTTTTTTTTTTGAGCCAAGGTCTCTTGTCAGCCTGTAGTTCATCAGTGATGTTTGGCTGACAGGCCGGGGAGCTCATGGTCTGTTTGTCTCCGCCTCCTCAGCCCTGGATTGCTAGCGTACACTGCCACGCCTGACTTCTTTTCCATCTGGGGGTTTAACTTGGGTCTCTGCATTTTGCAAGTCAAGCAAGAGATTGACTTGAGCTGTCCCCCCAGCCATGATGCAGGCCAGCTCTTGAGGGAACTGAAGATGGCTGTTAAAGAGTGGGCAGCTCTACATCATTGAGAGATAACAGATGTCAACTCGACGGTCGAGGGTTTGAATTCTGGGCACATTTACATAGAATCAGTGGTGGAGTTAGACCTGGGGCAGGCCGCAGGAGATTGTCTAGTTGATGGGAAGACCCCAGCCCAGGGTAGGCGGATCTACTGTCTGGGCAGGTGAATAAGATGGAGGGAGCTAGTAGAGGAAGTTGGCATCCTTCTGTATACTTGTGCAGACAAGTAATCTGGCAAAAGAGGATTGTCCCTCTCAGCAGTCCTATGGATTTGTGTGGCCAGGTCCCTCAGCCCTTGGTGCTGGTGTGGGCTCTCCTGCCAAGCTGGACAAGGAACTGTAGGAACAGACTTTGTAAGCCAAAATAAAGCCCCTTGTTCCCGTAAGCTATTAGGTTGTGAATTTATTGGCAATAATGTAGAATCAATGTAATATGGTACTTACTGAATGCCCTTCCCAACTTACAGAGTCTTCCTATGCAGAGTTCTAGGTAACAAAGGGAAGAAAAACCAGAGAGTCTTGTAAGATTTGTAGATTTTTGTATCATCATAATTAAGGGAATGAATAATAAATGGAGGCACGGATGATTCCGATGAAGTAATAAATTTGTCATCCCTAGACTTTCTGCTGCTCCGGCTTGAATCTGAATTTGTAATCCCTGCAGGCACGTATTTTGGGTGCTTGTTTCCCATTGGGGTTTTTATTTGGAGAGACCATGGAACTTTCAGGAAGTGAGGCCTAGTTGGCTGAAGCAGGTCCCTGGGAGACAGTCTTTGCAGGTTACACCTGTCCCCAGTTCCTGTCATGTTTGCTACTTCCTGCCCCATCTTGCTATGAGTGGCTTCTGCCACATCTCCTGCTCCCAAGAATTCAGCTTCTCCTGCTGCCTTCCCCGCCATGATGGACTGAAAGGCGAGCTAGAAGTCTTTCCTGTCTTCAGTTGCTTCTGTCGGTTGCCTTGGTCGCAGCAACATAAAAGTAACCAACATGCCTTCTTCTCTAAGATGCAGGGAGTGGATTCATGTACAGGATAGAAAGTGTGTCGAGCGACTTGATGTCCTGTTTTTTTTTCTGTTCCCCAGAATCCCAGAGGCCAGGATCTGTCCTTAGCCCTCTTATGGTGTAGATGGGTGGGCAGCTCATGTACCCTCTGGAAACAGGATGGCTGATCCCCATACCCCTTTCTCAATATGGCGGTGCAAAGTCCCCATGGGAAAGAATCAGGTACCCTGAGGCCAAGAAATTTGGCTCCCTGTACCCTGGTGGGACATGGCTTTGAGGACAGTCTGTGGGGACTGCACGCTCCCACCTTAGTCCTCTAAGGTTCCATCCCCTGGAAAGTTTTGTTGAGCCGTTTACACCGTGACCACGAAGCTATCTATCAAAACTGTCTGCCAGGAACTGCATTAAGATGTTGGCAGCAGGTGGCTGACTCTCCCAAATGCTCTTCTTGTTCCAACCAAGGAATATTGGCGAAGGGTAGAGAGAATTTTGCTTTTCGCTCTGCCAAGCAACATATATCATGATGCCATGTGAGATGTAGACAGTGGAAGCTTCGTCCTCAGGAACTTTCCAGAAGATGAGGCTGTGCTGTCCCTGCCACACTGCTCACAATCCCTCTCTGTTTTTAATAACCAAGATAATCAAGAGCCCAGCTTTAAATATCCACACCATAGCTGCTGTGTCATGTTGTCCTGGTATGTGGCATGTTTGCCCCTTCTGTGCAGGGCTGGGGAGGTGCAGAACAAAGCAATCTGAATGCAGAGAGGGGAGAAGGCGGTTTGTAATTCCATAAAAACACTTTGAGGCTTTCAGAAGGTGCTATATACATCAATAAATAATAATAATTTTCACTCTCTCTTCGTTGTAATACTCCCTTAGAAGGTTGAAAATAAAATTTCTTTCACTATTGATTTTGTCCTTCTACATTTGGCAAACATTGATTTTCCCCTGCCTTAATGGAGCCAAAGCCGACATCGCTCTATTTCATTTACTTCGCTCTCTGGTCTCAGCGTCATGGCATTAGCAGGACCCCAGCACCTCCAAGGATGCCCACTGGTGATCATTGAACCAGAGGGCGCTAGGTGGTACAAGAGCTGGCTCCTCACAGCAAACACAAAACAGTTCCTGCTCGGTTGTTGGGTTCTTTGCAGCTGATCCCATTACTCTGACCGATTCAGGAAGAAAAAGAGCTTAGATAGAGGACCTAGGAAATGGGAATGTTGCCAATACCTAGGAGAGAGAATGTGGGGCTAAGAAGGGGTGCAGGAAATGAAGGGGGACTTGTCTTAGCTTGAGGGCCGCATGACAAGATGCCACAGGGTTTTCGCTGGCTTCAAGCATGAGATGTTTTCCTTCCCTGTAGTGGCTGGGAAATCCAAGGTTAGGGTGCAAACTGCGACACAGGATGGCTGGATGGAGCAGGGGCAGGAGAAAGACTAGTGTTCACGAAGGCTTTATTTTTCTGCATGTGCACGTATGTGTGCACATGTGTATACCTGGTGTGGTGACCATCCACACAGCAGATAACCTCAGGTGTCATCCACCTTTAGTGTTTGAGACAGGGCCGCTCACAATCCTGTGCTGATTTTTTTTTCTTTTTCTATTTTCACTTATTGTGTATGTGAGGTGCATAGATGTGTGTATGTGTTTGCTTGCATGCGGGTACACATGTGTGCAGCTGTGCATGCTTGTGGCGGCCAGAGGTGATATTGGGAATCATCTTCGATCACTCTTCTGTATTTCTCTCTTGAGACCCAGAGCTTGCTGACAGGGTGAGTCTGGCTAGCTCGCCCTTCTGGGGCTGGAATGGCAGATGGACTGCCACACCCCACTTGGCATTTTACCTGGGATCTGAACTCTGGTCCTCTTGTTTGCGCAGCAAGCCTTTTGACCACTGATCACCTCCCTGGTTCCTGTGTCAACTGTTAACTACTTTGGAATGTATCTTTGGAGGACCCCTGCCATGGCTGTGGAGGGGTGCTTTGCTTTGTCTTGCACTGGGTCATTTTTACATTCTGTCATCATTTCTCAAAAGGGTTGACATGACTGTTTCAAGAGATAAAAACTTTGGAGGGGAGTGCTGGGGGATTTCCATTGTGTGAACTAAAGGTGAGCATTGAAGTAATTATCCTGATAATGAAGGTTAAAAAGGCTTCCTCCGTGAAAATCCAGGTAATTGAAGCTAATGTGTATTTTGGCTTGAGTCAGCTGGATAATAGCTACAGTTCTGCCCTTGGCTTTGCACACGCAGGCTCTCTTCACTGAAATTTACGTCGTTTGCATGTTGGAGCCCCAGTAAATCTCAACAGCGGCATTAACAACAGACAGCCCTGGCAGCTGGTTTGCCAAACATGGATAGACTGCAGGCTCACCTTTTCCTCTTGAGAGGCTTCAGCTCACTTGCTCAGCGAGAATTGGGGTGCGTTCGTGGAGCAATCCTGCCTTCGGTGGACTTTTAGAGGTGTTTAATAGTCTACTTCCATGGAGACAGTCTGAGGGTAGATTTTAAAAAAAGCAAACAAAAATTGCTCTTTAAACATGAGGTGGGGTGGAGGAACGCAGTGTCCTGATTTGCCAAGCACACAGCTCCTGCACCCGAGACATGCGTAAGAATAGTGCCTAAGTAGGTCACATTCAAGTTGGGGCTTTTCAGAAGACTTGAAAGCTGCTCTGTGAATATCTGCCTCAAAGCCAGAATACATTTGTGTGTGTGCGCATGCACTCATGTGCATGTGTGTGTACATACATGTGTGCATACGCCCACATGTGTGTGCCTGTGTATGCATGTTCATGTGTGTGTATGCACGTGCGTGTGCATGCGTGTGTGCACGTGCCTGTGTGTGTGGGTGTGCCTGCATGCATGCACGCTTTGTTCCCAAGAGGTTTTCCACCTGTTCTTGTATCCTGACTCGCCTTGTACTTTCTGAAGGGCAGGTCATCACAGCCAGCTTTGGGGGGAGGGTGAGGAGACTTTTCCCGCGGACAGGCATGGGTGAGGTGGGATGGGGTGTATGTGTTGTGATAGCACTGCCCGGGCCTCTCTTTGGGCTGCAAGAAGTTGAGAGAGGAGGGAGCAGACTAGGCCTCTGGGGTATTTGCCTGAAATGAACAGCCAGCGCCTACAGGGCACGTGGAGTTCCGTTCCTCCCTCTCTGTGCCAGGATTGTTCTGAATTCAGGATTCTGACAGATTTAAACTCTCTTTCATCAGCAGCTCTGTTACACGATCTGCCTGTCACTTTCTCCGCGATCTCTTACTCTTCTTTTCCGAGGTACTGTGCAAGGGAAAGGGGCTTCCTATTTCACCTGTCACTCAACCCACCCACCCAAACACCCACAGCTCACCCAGACTGGCTAAAAGGGGGAAAGAAAGAATCTGGAATTTATACAAATTTGAGAAAACGCTCCAAACCTTCTTTTCCGTGTGCGGTTTATAGAAAGGTGTCACGACTCTGGAATCGTGCCATTGAAGAGCCCCAGGCTTCAGGTGAGGCTGGGCGTCGGTGAATTCTTGTTTCTACAAGGCAGAGCTGTCATGCATGTAAGAGGGCGTGCATTCCCTTGGACCCGCTGGCATGGGTGAGGTTTTTAAGGAGCCATCAGGAGCTTTGTATGAGGGTCACTTTCCTGGGTTCTTTGACAAGAATCCTTGTCTGGAACAGGGCAGTGTTTGCATTTCCAGCTATGCCTTAGCTCCAAGCATGTCTCATGGATGACCAGCATGGGCATCTAGTCTCTCTCAGGTGCTGTAGGTCTGTGGACAAGATCCCATCAGCCCCGTAAACCAAGACATCACAGCAGCAGGCACCCTGGGTGGGGGAGTAGCAAGCTCTTGAGGAGGGAGCTGGGACTGTGGGAGCCTCGGCCCAGGCATCTGCCAGCCCCTGTGTACTACAGACTGAAGCATAAGTCACTGGTTCGAGTTCCGCCTTGACAGACTCTGATTGCATTGGTTTAAGACTGTTACCCTCAGTTTATGCATCTGTAAAAAGAGGCGGAATTGGTGGTCTCTCAATGTCCCTCACAGGACTGAAATTCTTTCTGAATATAGATGGATTTGGGAGTACTTTCTACTCACAGTTCCCAGTACTGGAAGTGCCTTAGCTTATTTAATTCAAGAGTTACTAACTGCAGGCTTAAGACCCAGGACTGGGCTCAGGAGCATGCTTGAGGCGTTAACTGAAAAGGATACATGGCACTTACGTTACCTGTGCATGTTGTAGAATGCTGTCCTCCAAGTGGGGCATGGTGGTTACTCTTCTTAGCAGCTGTGGCTTCCTATATACAGCCCCCACAAGATCGCTCCCTCATAGAAGGAAGGGTTGGGGACATTTGCCAGACCCTACGTGAGATTCTAGCCACTCTCTTTTCTGTACCTCCCCTCCCCAGTTGTGTGTGATTCTGCCTCAGCTACATGTGGTCTTGGGAAGTGCTGGAGTATATATCGGGCGAAGGTGGATGGAAGAAAGGAGGCCTTCTATACATCTTTGGGAGTCATCACCTGTGCTAGTTAGATATATAGGTGTCAACTTGACCATTGAAAGCTGAGCTCTGGATGTGTTTGTGAAGAATTAGTAGTTATGACAAGACTGCAGGAGACTGTCTGATTGATGTGGGAAGACCCAGCCCCTGGTGGGCGGGACCATTCCCTGGGCGTGGATGAGATGAAGGGAGCTGGTTCCATGGCTTTGGATTCTTCAGCTTACTCTGGCAGTCTTGCTGCCTCTCTCAGAATTCCTGTGGATATGCCGGAGCCTATTTCTTTAGCTGTTGGTGTGGGCTCTCTGCCAAGCTGGACTAAGAACTGCAACCAAGAACTGTAAGAGGGATTAAAGCCCCCTTGTTCTTCTAAGCTCTTTGGCGTGAATTTATTGACCGCATGCAGGCAAACTGCAGCATCACATGTACTGGGTGGGACCACTCAGTGCTACAGCTGTTTGGGGGGTCACCCACCATCCTATAAGCCTCATCCAACCTTCCCGTGAGTCAGCTCAGCCAGCTCATTGGCTCACCAATCTGGTCTGGATGGTGTGGCTCCTTTGATCTGCACTTGATGCTTTATTTGGAGTAAATCTACATTTATTCAGGTTTCCCCAGGAAAGTTAGGGCAACAGCACATTTCTCGGGGTGGAGGGAGGATGGTGTCAATACCACACCAGGTTTTTCACAGGGGACTAGAGCTGGACGCAGTTAATGTCTGCTATCCCAGTCCTCGTTCCTGTGTTCCGCCGAGGGTCCGGGGGCAGGAGGTGGAGGCTCACCGGAGCCATCTGGCTCTGGAGTTGAGTGACAGCCTGGGTTCCCATGCAGGCTGCCTCAGCCTCAAAGCAGCAGCCTCTTGTGACACGTCTTGGGAGAAGAACGAAGCTTCTAGGATGACGCAGGCCCAGCAGAGCTTGGCCAGGCAGCCTCGAAAAGACATCAAGGTTCTACCCATTGCACACTGCACGCTCGGAAACAAAGTAAGTCTCCACCTTATCCATAGACATGCTGCCTCACACCCCAGACTGGAGCCGGCTTCCCCAACAGCCAGTCTTCCCACATATCTGGTGATGGCCATTCAAGATCTGAAATTTGTACCTGCTACCAATTAGGGCTCATTTATTTATTTTATTTATTTTTGCAAGTGTGTCTGTGTGTCTGTGTATATGTGTTTGTGTGGAGGCCCAAAAATGACTTTGGGAATCATCTTGGATTGCTTTACTTCCTTTTGGCTTTTGTCTGCTATTTCCCAGTCAGAAGTGTAGGCTACCACCATTTGTGCCTGGCATTTTTACATGGGATCCAGAATCTGAACTCAGTTCCTTTTGCTTGTGAGGCATAGGCTTAACTCGTGAGCCATCTCTCCAGCCCCGGGGTTCATTTAGGTTCTGTCCTCAAATGGGGAGAATGAAAAAGGCAGCCCAAGAAAGAGGAAAACATGCAAATTTGTTGGGTTTGGCCTCACTCAAGAAGTAGAAGAAATTTGAATGTGTCAGGTGGGGGTGATGGGGGGGGGGACTTTCTCACTTGCCAGTCTGCCAAAGTCTCCACCAATTCTCTCCATTTTATAGATAGTCCCACCCATTATGAGTGGTTCTTCCCATATCAATCAGATAATCTGCTGGCTTGCTCAGGGGCTTACCTCCCCCCAATTCCCAGAGAGTCCTTTATTGTGTGCGCCTAACTCTCCACTGGGTCCTCCTCTCCGATGACATATAAGGACCCAGTGGCATTTCCATAAGCCCTTTCTCTTGTTCCCCTTAAGCATAAGATCACTACTATGGCTGTCCAATCCCTTGCCTCCAGGGGTCTCGGTGCCCTTAACAGATGCTAGACTTTATGAGGGCAACAGTGCGCTGGACATTGCGCAGGGCATGCAAAGTTCCATTATGATTGCTTTGGCCCCAACTATTGTTGAGAATCTTGCAAATCGTTGCTCCTCCCATCCTTTTGCTCTTACAATCTTACCGCCCCCTCTTCCGCAAATGTCCCTGAGCTCCAGGATGGGAGAGATTAGGCTGTCCTAGTTCTATGTGATTGATATAGAGTCTCTGAAGTTCTGGATTGTGGTTTGTTGATTTTCTTTTGCAGTTTTGCTGCTCCTGCAATTCCCTTTACTCCATTCTGCTGGGCACTGTATGTCACTTAATGACTGATTCTGCATCGATATGCCCAAAGGCTTGGCCTTCAATTGTCAGGTTCAAATCTGCAGCTAACCACATACTGCCTAGCACGCAGATGGTTCTGACTTGTAAGGGACACTGTTTCGTGAAGGTGAACAGAGGGAAGCCCAGCATCTGAAGTCTGATTACTTTTATTTACCTTCGATAATGTCTCTCTTTAGTGGTGCTAAAATGTATGCGCAATATCGAAGGACCCAATATGCCATGCTTCCCCCCCCCCCCCCCCGGTTTCTGCAGACACTCTAAGACCATATGATATAAATTACCATTTTCTAAGTAATTCTAGCCACACATCCTGACCCCTTTCAACTGCGAGGTGATCCTTGGGAGACAATGTATTAAATTTATAGGCGGAAAGGGGTTCCGCATGCAGAGTTGGATCTGCTGTCATTGTAGTGTCTTCCTCATAGTTTAGTTGAAGCCATACCTACGTGTGCCAAGGCAGCGAACATACTCCTGCGCATGTTCCTATCAACGTGCCTAAGCTCCAGATCCAAGATAAGCCACACAGACAGTGTCGGGCACTGAAGCCAAAAGGTACAAACCTTAGTCCCATGGGAACTAAGGCCTGCAGGCCAGGATGCAGTCCTGTTGGATACCAAAGAAGAGCTTCCAGATACAAAGAAGAAACAGATCTGTGGACGGGGCAGGTGGTGACTTCCAACTTCATGCAGGCCCCCTGCCTAGATCCCTCGAGAACCCCAAGCCCTCTTCTGGTAAATCTTTCTCTCCTTAATTAAGCGAGCTCTCTTTCCTGCAACCCCAAATTCCCTTACTCAGACATTGCGTGACCCTCGCCCAGCCACTTTGCTTCTTAGGTCACAGTTTCATGCTGTGTAAAATGAAGCCATTAAATTAGATCACCTCTAAAGTCCCTTTAGATTTCAGGAATCTATACTTTTTAATTATTTGTCTGGCCCTATATGAAGCCTTGGAAGCCATGGGGTTTTGATAACTCTGCCCTTCTTTTGGTCTTATGGAGGCTGGCTCTGTTGGCTGGCTAGTGTGGAGGACTGTCCAGTGCCAATCAAAGTATGTCTGGAAAGAAAGATGCTGCTGGGGGGAAAGGGGTAGAGGCAATTGTGCCAAGTTGATCTGTATGGGCTGAGTTATAGACAGGTTCAGGTCTCTTCTGGCCCGAGCATCAAGTGGGCCCAGATAGTCACAAAGCAAGAAGGCTGCTGGGAGCAATGGAATGTTCTCCACCTAGACCAGCAGTACAGGAGTTAGCACAGCCTTGTTGACTGTATATCAATTTGATGGACTAACTATGGAACGGTAATTAAGCCAAAGAGAACATTCAGTAGTACTTATTGCTATTTGCTGTCTGCTCAATCCCCAGAGTCCTACAATAAATAGAACCATAAGTTTAATTAATACCTGCAGGTCTGATTACCCATTTACACTAGCTGGGGTGGACCAGAGGCTAAACTTTCTAAGACATTGGACTGTGAATGATGGTGGAAATGGCTGCATTTGCCAGCAAACAGGATCTGTGACATTTGCTTGCTGAGTCCTCAAGAGGGTCTAGCCGAGGGGCCACTAAGTCAAATTGGGGAGCTAAGACAGGGGAGTCCAGGCAGTGGGTGCTGTGTAGAATCTCTCTGCTCTGGGGGCTTGGAGTCTTTGGGCTTCTTTTCCTCAGCTTCTGATCAGGGTCTGTTGGTAGATGGAAGGTGGCCCTTCTTCCTGTGGCACCCCATGTCTCATTTCCACAGGATGAACTAAGTAGAGGAGGCTTCCCTGTAGCTACAGTGGGGCATATGGAAACAGAAGCTGTGGGGCCCGCCAGACTCTGCAACATGACTGTGCCCGGCACAGAGTCACTGGTTGTCACTGGTCACCAGGGTCAGGAAGCCACCAACATCTCACTGGAGCACTCAGCATGGCGCTCACTGGTCTCATCTAGAGGACACGGGTCATGAACTCGCCCAGTGTTACGTGAGATGACGTCACTGAATGCTTGGCCAGACCACAGCCGGATACACGGAAGTGTTTGCAGAACTTCAGTGGTTACGTGTTGGGGCGAGTGTTTATCTGTCAGGATCCTGCCGAGCGCATCTTATTTACTGTCTTGCTTGCTCTTCGTAACTGCAAGAACTCTCAGTATTCTTCAAGCCTCAAAGGTCCTGGGAGTTTCTGTGACTTGCTAGCTGTGATGGTTACATCAGCGCTGGATTTAGAAGTATCTAGGAGACTGGTGAGGCACACAGAGCTGGGGATGTCTGAAGGGCATCTCCAGAGAGGATAAACTGAGTGGGGAAGTCCCACCATAAGTGGAGAAAAAAGAAAAGGAGGAAGCTGGGCGAGGACTCACCCAGTTCTGCTTTGCACCCGCTACATGTGTTCTCTGCCATGCATTCCCGCTGCTGCCCAGTGCTCAGGTCCACAGCAACCGCCCAGGGTGACCCTTTCTTTCTTTAAGCGATTCTGTCACAGTGACGGCAGAGACAATCCTAAGGTTGGGGTTCCTAATTGACCTGGAGTCTGTGTCCTGAGCAGTCAGTAGAGAGACTGAATGTGTGTGGGATTGGTTCCTTCCGAGAATGGAATGAGCATCCTTGGTCCATAGGTGTAGACACTTGGATCCAGGGTCTTGCACAGCCTTTGGAATAGTGGGTAGAGTAAGAGGCGCTGACCTTGCCTGTGTGGGCCCAGGGTTGGTCAAAGGTCTGGAAGAGTTTCTTTGTAATAAGAAAATTAAGGGAAAAATAATGTACCAGTTGGGCAGATGATTCAGTGGGTGAGAGCACTTGCTATGCAAGTATGAGGGAGCTGTGCTAGTTAGACGGATGGGTGTCAAGTTGACAATTAAGGGCTGAGCTCCGGGCACATTTGTGAGGAATTCATTAAAGCAAACCTGCTGGAGATGATCTGATGGATGCAGGAAGACCCAGTCCACAGTGGGTGGGACCTTCCCTGGGCAGGGGGGTAAGATGGAGGGGCTGGTTCAGTAAGTTGGCATTCTAGCACTCTTGCTTTCTGGCAAGAACTCTTGCTGTCTCTCTCAGCCATCCCTGTGGTTATAGGGTGTCCAGTTTCCTCCACTCCTGGTGTTGGTATGAGCTCTTCTGCCAAGCTGAACTATGAACTGTAACAGAAAAGTGGGAGAATCTTAAAAAAGGATAAATCTCCATTGTTCCTCTAAGCTCTTGGTCAGTTTATCAGCTGCATGCAGGTAAACCACAACAAGACCCAAGTTTGAATCTCACTGCTAGCATAAAAAGCCGGGCCTGGTTGTCTATGGCTAGAACCCCAACACTGGGAGTGGAGTGGAGACCTTCTGGCCAGACAGCCTAGCTGACATTAGCTTTTGGTTCAGTGAGAGCCTCTGTCCCAAGACAATAAATCAGTGAGAGATAGAGGAAGACACCTGGCTGTGTCCTGCTCAGGCCTTCGCATGCATGCATGCATGCATGGGTACATGCACCTGTACACTCATCCACACACAGAAGTAAGGACTAAAGGAGAAAAACTGATATTGCAAGAGAGAACATGATAAGGAAAGGGGAAGAAGGGGGAATGATGGGACATAAAAAGATGAACAGTTAAGAGGTAGCAAGAATGGGGGGGGGTGAACAGGGACTCAGCTGTCCCAGATACAAACCCACCAACACTGTAAACAATTCCCATGAGGCCCTCCTTGGGCCAGGCTTGACTTTCCATTTAGGGATCCAGCCAGGCCTCACAGAGCAAGAGAAGGTCAGCCTGCCCTTGGTGACATCTGGGTAAAATATGGGGTACTGGGCAGGAAATGATTCCTCTCAATCAAGAGCATTTTGTTGCCTGGGAGCGGGGCGGGGAGCTGGTCTCTATGGGGCTTGTGATGATGTCTTCTGAGGCTTCCTTCGTGAGGAAGCATGGCTTATAAACGGGAGTGTTTCCACGAAGTGGATCGCAACAAGAGTCTAAAGACAGGCTTGAAATATTTGTGACCACAAGCATTTTGCTATGCTTTGAAACAGGGAGGACGTGGCCAAAGAGACTGGCGTCTCTGCGCTTGTGAGCTCTGCCTCATCAGAGTTGCTGATACACCCATAAGCCCAGCTCATGACTTAACACAGGCATCTGATGGTGACTCAAAGCTGTTTCTAAATTCAAAACCAAGTTACAGATGCACAGTCCACAAGGGGTCTGGATTGCCAACCAGATTGTATTGCAAAATGCCGTTGGGCATTAGGGAGGCACATGTTTGGGGGGGTGTCTGTAAGGGCATTTCCAGAGACCACTCTAGAGGGGGAAGACCCATCCTGGATGTGGGTGGCACCATCCTATGTGTTGGGGTCTTGGACCCAAATGTAAAGGGAAAGATTCAGTGCTATCAAAATTCACCTCTCTGTGCTTGCTGGTCCATGCTCCCATGGCCCGGCCACAAGCAGCTCCTACCATCTTCCCTCGCATGATGTATACCCTGGAGCCATGGAACAACGGTAATCCTTTCTCTCTCCTTGGATCTTGTCAAGCACTGGGTTATAGCGGTGAGGCACGCATATAAAACAGTCCCATGCCATCCTCACTGTTTACTGTCTTGTTTAAAAACTCTTTTAATTTTTTTGAGACAGGGTCTCCTTTTGTAGTTTTGATTGGTGTTGAACTTGTGATCCTCCTGTTTCAATCTCCTGAATGTTGGCATTAAAGCATGCTCCACCACATCCAATTCCACTGCCTCTTAAAAGAAGTTTGATGGCTGGGAGGGTGGCTCAGGGGTCAAAGCTCTTTCCTCACAAGCAAAAGGACCTGAGTTTGGATCCCAGATCTCACATAAAAATGTCAGAAATAGCAGAGGCCTGCCCTTCTGGCTCTGAAAGGCAGAACCTGGGAAACCCCACAGCAAAGCAATAAAGAAGTAGAACAATCTAGGATGATTCCTCATGTCACCCTTGGGTCTCCACAGCCACACACATTCAAGTGTCCTTTGGTATACACACACACACACACACACACACACACACATTGAAAATATGCCTATATCATCTTCTGTTTAGTTTTCCCAGCATTAAGTCAGATCCTACCCATTTAAGAATGAACACTACATGACAAAATATAATAGTTGGGGTTATTGAGATGGCTCAGCAGGTAAAGACACTTGTGTGTAAATCTGAGTTTGATCCTTGGAGTTAACCTGGCAGAAAGAGAATCTGTCTTCTGAAAGTCATCCTTTGACCTCCACATGAGTACTGTGGTATGCACCAAACCTTATCCTCCCTCTCTCTCTCTCTCTCTCTCTCTCTCTCTCTCTCTTTCTCTCTCTCTCTTTTCTCTCTCAAGTAAATATTGACCGTTTAACAGATAGGAGAGAATGGTACTCACTGCTTTACACTCCTCAGTACCCGACTCAAGCAGTAGCAATCCAGTGGGAGAGGCAGAGGTTAGACACAAACCAGGATAGTTAGTCTGGTTATTGTCTTAAGAAGTAAGATCCATGTATGGTTGCTCTAGCTGAGTGTCACATAATCAATTGAAAAATGAAGGCAGAAGAAAACAAATACCTTGTTGATTGTGCAATAGCAGGCAAGTGGCATCACATAGCTGTGGTCCAAGACTACACAAGTGAGTGCGTTGAAAGGCGAAGAGGAAAATTGAGGCAATTTCCTGAATTATTCAAGGGAAAAAAATCCCCTTTGCCTCAATTATTCATATAGTGCTTTTCTTTGAAACGAGGCGAGCTGGACAAAAGGGGAGGGAGGGAAGAAAGCAGGCTTGATTGCGATAAATCCCCACTTCATTTTGGAGATCAAGACCCTTCCGTTGCCGATTACTCATCCTGGTGTGCTGCAGTTTACTTCTTGACAAAATATTTCTTTGCCATTGTGTGTGTGCAGATTTTACCCAGTCTACAATTTCCTCTCGTTAAATGGTGAGAATTTGAACTGACACTATTCTTTTTCCTCCCTTAAATAGGATGCTTATAAAAAGACTAATTTCTTAGTAATCTGACTTATTCCAAACATTCCACCCACAAAGCAGTAAGGTGGGAGGTGGTGGGGGATGGAGGGAACAGAATGCAAGTCGTCATCATCCAAAGATCTAGCTCACTGCCACTTTCCTTGTGTTAGGGAAGGTGCGTATTTGAACCTGGAGTAGAGAATTTTGAACAAGCTGTACAGTTGTTCCCCCAAAGCTTGTCCCACAGGACCCAGGTGTGGTTCTCAGTGACAATAGAGCAACATGAAGTCTCCCTCCAGATGTAGCTTGATAAGGATGAGTTTTAGTACAGGAACAGAAAGTTGCCCAGCTAAAATCAGTGTTTGGGACCAATTTTTCTGAAGTCGAAGGAAATGATTCGAGCAGTTATTTTTCTTTCTGCTGGGAGACAAGATTCATACTCAATTCTAGGTAGAGAAAAGGGAGATTTATTTAGCTGATGGTTCTAGAGGGTGGTCTTCCCAACCTCAAGGCCCCGCCCCCTGTGACAGGCCTTCCTCCTGCAAGGCTCCTCTCCTCAAGTTGCCCCCAATCTTCCCAAATATTAACACCAGCTGATAGTTAGTCACAATCACATAGGCTCACAGTCAAACTACGGCAGGCCATGTGGGCTGCTGGCAGTTCAGTTTTCTGTCATGGTAAGATTCGATCATGTGGCCTAGAGAAGGAGAGGAGACACTTCTACTTCTGGTGTCGCTGGCCTGGAATTACCTTGCAGACCAGCAGGCACTTTCAGGGACGACTCGGAGCACTGAGTGTCAGGTCTGCAGACAGAGCTGTCTCTGGCTCACAACTGCTGCTTCCAAAGAGAGCCACGAACCCCAGGTCCTCCTTCACAGAGCCAGTTCCCGTTTGTACCTTCCTTTAGACTCACAGACACAGTCCTGCGGGTGGGAGGCACCCTGTATGCTGCATGCCTCATGCCCCGTGTTTGGAAACTGCTAAATTATACTCTTGAATTCAACTAGCAACTACTTGAACTCGAATCAGATATTATTCACTTTCATATGCACATAATTTTGTATATCAGGCTCTTAAAAAAGTACACATGGAATGAATCTCTTAATTATCCCCACAATGCTCTAATAATAAGCTAAATGATAGGTTATGATGCTTAAATCATCTCACAGTAGCAACTATGATTTTACGCAAGATTTAGAATTATTAGTAGCTATCACTCTGTGGGGTTTGGGGAAGTTTGAAGCGTATGAAGTGTGTTAATAAGAATCTAACATCTCAATGACTGTTGACATAGCTCTTCCTCTGAGTGTGAAAGTTGTCTATTCAGTGCTTGCTGTCAAGTATTCTTTCTTTCTTTCTTTCTTTATTTATTTGGCAGGGGAGAGGATGAAAAATCCATCTTTTCCTAGAACGACAAGAAGAAGCAATTAAAAGGTTTGCCTATTTATGTGTGGGTTAGATATACCAAGTTTGAAGGTAACACATATTTGATAAAAAAAATCCTGAGTGAGTGTTAGATAAGTAGAAAATGTAACACTATAGGGTGGATTGGAATCAGCATACCCCTGGCAAGCTAGGCTGAGACCATGTCGCCTACACTGTCACGCATGCGCATGTGCTTCTTGTGGAGGATGCCCTCGGACTAGATTCACTGGGGAGCCACCAACTGGCAGTTTGTGCTGTGAAAGAGGAAGAGAGAAGACGACCCTTAGCAAAAGCAACCCAAGAGCGTGTCAGGCAGGAGGCCTGAGGCCATGCGGTGTTGGCCCCCACATCTTTTTTGGCTGGCTTTCTTCCCATAGTGCTGTATAGAGGGGCCACGAGCTTTGCCCCCTCTGTGTGACCTACTCCAGTCCCCATTCCATTTTATGTGCCCTAGAAATGTGCTTAGAAGATGATGTAGCCATGTCCACAGGCAGGCATGACTTGGGCAACATGTCCAACTAATTCTGAAGTCTCTGTTGACCAATTTAACTTTTTAGCCAGCTGCCAGGGTAGGACTTTGCAGATTTGATTCATCAGCTTCCTTTTCTTTTCTGATGGTTACAGCCTTTTGAAAAAAGGAAAGGAATAGAAAGAAAGAGAAGGGGATAGAAGGAGGAGGAGGAGGAGGGAAAAAGAAGGGGGAGGAAGAGGGAGAGAAAAGGGATGAGAGGGGAAGGGAGGAAAAGGTAAAAGGAAGGGATGGGATGGGAAAAAGAAAAGTGAGAGGAAGGGAAAGGGAGACAGGAACTGGGAAAGGAAAGGACAAGGAGAAGGGCAGGGAAGGGCAAGAGAAGAGAAGGGAAGGAGAAGGGAAGGGAAGGGGAAGGAAGGAGAGTTTCTCAGTTTTCAAGAACCAATAACTCTCCTGGGGGAACCAGGAATCACCTCTCATGCAAGCTGCTACTTCTATGGTGCCATATGCAGATTCTCAATGTCAAAGTGATTGCAGAAGTGAAATTCCAGGAAAATGCTTTTGAGATTCAGTGTTTTCTGAAATGAGATATTCTGTCCTGCATCAGAAAAATTGTCCTCATGGTTCATGGCACACGACATGGATTATCTTCCCACGCCTATTCTGTGAATCTTGAAGCCATCCATAGCTCCTTGTCCTGTGGATCCCATTTAGCAAGGCTTGCGAACTCCAGCCTCCTAATGTTCCTCTTCCTTCTGAGTGGTTCAAGTCTGTAAGTGGGAAGGCTTTGAAGACTGGGGGGGCGGGGGGAGCACCAGTGGGTGCTCAGTCCAGGGACCGCAGCAAGTGAGCCTGAGAGAATAGGTCTTGTTAATATTAATACCAAATGTTTCTAATTTGGATTTATCTCACTGTCCATGTCTTTTTTTTTTTTTTTTAGAGGATTAAGGTAGAGTTTATTAGAGAAGAGAAAGGTTGGAACTCATGGATTCCAGACGTGGAGTGCCATGAGGAGCTAGGGCGCCTCCATGAGAAGCAGAAATGAAACAGAGCTCATGGCAAGAGTGCCATGAGGGGCTAGGGAGCCCATGAGAACTCACAGTGCCTAGGCATGGAATTCATGAGGAGCAAGGAACAAGAAACAGACTCATGGCACTGGAGTGCCGTGAGGGGCTAGATTGCTTCCAAGAGAAGTAGGCAGCTGGAAACGGACTCATGGCACTAGAGGGCCATGAGGGGCTAGATCGCCCACTGTCCATGTCTTAAATCTCTGTAATCTGTATCCATTATACACGGTTTTATTTACAATGTCTTTCCTTTTTAAAAAACTGGTATTGACTTGTTCTTTGACCCTTTTATACATGTGAATGGTATGTTCTATACTATAGCACCCACCTTCTCTCATCTCCCTCCTGAACCTGCGATGCTCCCTTCTTCCTGCCTAGGAATCCCTTGATCATATCTGCACCTTTTTGTTTTGCTTTAACCCTGGTCATGGGTTTGGAAGCAATCATTGTAGCCTGGTGGGCTGCTCAGTGGGTACATCATGAGGATGCTTCCCTTCCCTTAGAGCCCACAGGTAGTCATCGCATGGGGTGGGGGGTAGGGTCCTGTGAGCACTTCCCTGGTTCCTGCTTCACGGATGACAGGATAAGTCTCGTGCTGGTCACATGCACGTGGCTACAGCTGCTGTGAGATCAGACAGTATTTCGCAGCCTTTCTCCCCATCTTCTACATTCTGTCCTCTCTTCCATGTTGATCTCTGGGCCTTAGGGGAGCTGGTATAAGTGTTTTGTGTAGGGCCGAGCACTCAACTGTCTTGTGTTCTCAGCGACCTGATCACTCTTGTGTCTCTTGTAGTCACCCCTCTTTTGCTGTGAGACAAATACTTGGCAAGAACAACTTAAGGGAAAAAGGGACATTTATTTGGCTTATGGTTCCAATGTGGGTAATAGTCTATTATGACAGGGCTTGTACAGCAGAAGGCAGAAGAGGTCACTGAAGCCATCATAAAGCAGATCACAGAGCAAGAGAAAACAGGGCTGAGCTACCAAACCTCAAGGCTTGACTCCTGTGACCTGCCTTCCTCCAGCAAGGCTCTACCTCTATAGCAGTTCACCAGCATGGTTGCTGATAAATGACCATCAAATGGCTTTAGGGAACAAGAGGCTTATTTTCTTACCAGTTACAGTCTGTCCAGCTTGACGGGAGAGCATGCACCAACACCAGGGCCAAGGGAACTAGCCATACCATCTCTATGTAATAGCTGAGAGAAGGACAATCCTTACTTGCCAGACCATCATGTCTGGCCAAGTATACACAAGGATGTCAACTTTCTCAACCAGCTCTCTGTATTTTATTCATCTGTTCAGGACCTAGTCCCACCCACCATGGGCTGGGTCTGCCTATCAACTGGACAATCTCCTTCAGGTTAGCTCTGGGCTTAACTCGACTACTAATTCTCTACAAATGTGCCTAGAATTCAAAACCTCAAACACAAGTTGACACCTGTACATAACTATGATACTCCACCCCTTGTCAACTTGATACAAAGACATGGCACTTTTAAACTGGTAACCTTCAATCCTTGTCCCCACAGATGTTAAAAGTTATCTTAAAAATATAAATACATTTTATAGACAAATTTAAAATGTTTTCTCATTAAAACTTCAGTTTGAACATTTTAAAAGTTCAAAGTTTTTTAACTTTAAAAGTGTATTAAATCAAAATAAGTTACTTTAAAACAAATAAAACATTAAAACAGAAGGATCTTGAACAATAAGAAAATATTAAAAAGATCACAGTCCAGCAAATCACATACTGTACCTTTACTTCAATGTCCATCTTCTGTTGTTCAACAGTGCAGTCAAGGTGGCTCAAAGATTCTAGGCATTTCCAGCCCCTGTTTGCAGCTCAAACGCAGAGTTCCTCTGAACCAGGCTGAATCTCCACTCACAGCTGTCCTCAGTATGCAGCTCATGGTTCTGGCATCTCAAACAGCACTCTGGGTTCACCTCTGCAGCTATAAACTTCACTTTCTCCTGAAGGAACTCTATGCCTACCACCTGGTGCTAAGCTTTTGCTGCTCTCCACGAACCCCTCAGTAGTACACCAAAACCAGTACTACCTGGGGGATGCTGCCAGATTCCAAAGCAAGGTTGAAGCATAGTTTGGTCCACTTGAGCCACAGCTGTACCAACTTCAGTGTGCTGACTCTGAAAAAGCTTCTTTCTAGGTAGCTGAAACTTCTGAAGGGCAAAAACCAGCTTCAGTTTGGGCCTTTGGCCCCTGAAGGAATCTGGATATTCATCTCCTCCATGGTCCCAGGCAAATCTGCTCCCTGCCCTTTCCACATTCAGAGCTTCATGGCACCAACACAGCTCTCCTCTGTCAAGCAAACCATCGTCTTTACCAAAGTCCTTGTTCCCCTCATCACACACTGGGCCCAAACAACTCATGACTCTCTCAGCATCACTATTTTCCAAATGGCCCATTAAACTATGCAGAACGGTATTTGTAATCCATAAAGTCAAAGTCTTCAAACATTTCATATTTTGTCCAGCAAAATAGTTTAAAAGCCACAAAATCCACATAGATTTATCAGCAACACCTCATTCCTGGTACCAAATTCAGTTGTAGTTCAGCAACATGGTAAATGACCATCAAATGGCTTAAGGGAATAAGTTACAGTCTATCCAGCTTGACAGGAGAGCATGCACCAACACCACGGCCAAGGGAACTAGCCATACCATCTCTATGTAATAGCTGAGAGAGGGACAATCTTTACAGTGCCAGACCATCATGTATGGCCTAGTATACACAAGGATGTCAACTTCCTCAACCAGCTCTCTGTATTTTATTCACCTGTTCAAGACCTAGTTCCACCCACCATGGGCTGGGTCTGCCTATCAACTGGACAATCTCCTTCAGGTTAGCTCTGGGCTTAACTCAACTACTAATTCTCTACAAACATATTTAGAGATTGCTTTGAAAAAAGTTGCTCACTGAGGCAAAACTGGAAAAATGTCTTCAAACACAAAGGCTTCATTCTTCCATCAATCTTGACAAACCTTATTGAGGACCTACTATGTGCTCGGGCACCTTTGATGAAGTTTTTGCAGTTGATCGATTTCACTAAAAATTAAGATGAAGGCCTAGGTGTGGCTTACATTCATCCTTCATACTTGTTCAGAGTGATTTACTTGTGTCTGTGCAGAGATCAGTATTGTGTCTATAAGTGCATACATGCATTTATAGGATCATGTTTCATATGTTGGATACTTTCAAAGAGCTGTGTGAGACTATGCTTCTTGTTAAGCAAATTGCAAACTTTCTCAAGGGAGTTCTTGCCGGATAAGGTTTTGTGTAATGCACATGTACACAAATGCTGCACATTTCCTTTCAGAGAGTTTTCTTCTTTTAGGTGGTGATGTGCATCTGGAATCCTAGCCCTCAGAATACTGAGGTAAACTTTATTTATTTAGTGTGTGCACTTGCACGTGTGTGTGTGTGTGTGTGTGTGTGTGTGTATCAGAGGGCACTATGTGTCTCTGTGGAGGATCAAAAGTGGCTTTGGGAGTCATCCTGAATTGTTTCTACCTCCTTTTTGCTTCATTCTGGGATTTCCCAGACTCTGCCCACCAGAGCTGGAAGTGCAGCCTGCCATCTTTTCTGACTGGTGTTTTTATGTGGAACCTGGGATCTGAACTCAGGACTTTCTGCTTATAAGGCAGAGTCTTAACCTCTGAGCCATCTCTCCAGCCCTCAGAAGGCTGAAG
Source organism: Typhlomys cinereus (assembly GCA_023101885.1). Lineage (NCBI taxonomy): Eukaryota > Metazoa > Chordata > Mammalia > Rodentia > Platacanthomyidae > Typhlomys > Typhlomys cinereus. The sequence goes on from JALPQD010000036.1 coordinate 1,891,250, forward strand.
TAAGAAAATGGTGCTATGCAAGGGCTGTTTCAACAAGGGGATGGGGAGGTTGAGGGTGGGAGTGAGGGGTGGAATAGGGAGGCAGCTCAGTGAGGTAAAAGTGCTTACCACACAAGCCTGATGATGTGAGTCTGGATTCCCAGTATCCACATAAAAGCTGGATGCTGTAAGTATCTGCAGTCCCAGTGTGCCTGTAGGAAATGGGAAGGAACACATGGACCAACTAGCCTGGCTTGCATAGTAGGGAGGAGACTGACTTCAACAAGGTAGAAAGGCAAGGACATGCAACTGGCAGGGACCTCTACTTCTCATGCACTGTAGCATGCACACACACACACACACACACACACACACACACACACACACACACACACTCTTCCACAAGAGAATCTCCTTATGGCATTAGTCAACACGCAAGTGTGATAATACCTTAGACATCTGTGATCCAGTTTCTGGAGGACGTCACTGTCTGTGAATCAGCCATTCAAGCAGCAGGCATTATTCTAGCTCCCTCCCCTCCACCTTTCAACCACCTTGGGAAGAAGCTACTGCAGTATGCAACTTCTTAGTGACTGAGGTTCTTCCTAAGTCCAAGAACCAGAAGCTGAAGAGCAGCATGCTTGCTCCAAGCCAGCCTTGCTCTGCAATCAGCATCGAAGTTGGTTTCTTCTTTCAAGGTTGACAATAGAGTGAGAGAAACTTAGGAACAGATCCAACATGGAGACGAGTTGGGGGATCTGCTTAACGAATTCTTTTCTGATTGGATGAATGGGCCTGACGGCCACCGTTACCTTATTCACTTTGAGGCAGGGCATCGTGTAGCCCAGGCTGGCCTCAAACTCAGTGCATAGCTGACCATAATCTTAAACTTCCCATCTTCCCTCTTCCACCTCCCTAATACTGGGATTTCAAGCATATTCTGCCACGCCGCATATATGGTGCTGGCAGTCAGATCCAGGACTTTGAGCATGTAGGGGACACTCGACCAGCTGAGCTACAGTCCAACCCAGAGCTCCCATTCTGAGCTGTGCTTGCTTCTCCTTCTGGCCTTAACCAGTCCAGGACCGTAGCCGTCATCGTGCACTGTTGCCGATAAATTCATGACCACATGGCTTAGGGGACATGAGAAGTTGTATTTTCTCTTAAGACAGACCCATTACAGTTCCTAATCCAGCTTGGCAGGAGAGTCCACACCAACACGGGGAGCCCAGGAAACTGGCCACACCATACCATACATCATGAGACTGCTGAGAGAAGGACATCCCCACTTGCCAGACCAGCATGTCTGGCCATGTGTACCAAAGGATGCCAATTTCCTCCACCAGATCCTTTATCTTATTTACCTGCCCAGAGACTAGTCCTGCCTTCCAGGGACTGAATTTTTTCCCCCCACCAATTAGACAGTCTTCTGCAGCCTTGCTTGGAGCTTACTTTAACTACTAATTTCTACAACCTTTGCCATGGTGATACCAATATCTAACTGTGAAGCCACCTTTGCTTGGTCAATTCTTTCTTATTCTAGGATTCTTTCCCTTGAACTGCCTTTTCCTCATCCTTCCCACTACCCTGGGTCCTTTTTCAGTATTTAGTTATTCTGTGTAATTCATTTCTCGGGTAGCCTGAACTTGGCATTACTGTTTATGTACAAGATGACCTTACTTTATGGAGATTTGTTTATTTAAATATTGCCCGAATCAATTTTAAAAAACTTTCCCAGCAATTCCTTAATTAGATTCCAGGCAGATTGCTCTGATCCTGGTCAGTTATTAAAACTCCCTCAGCTCGTTTCTAAGTGTGTTCTGCACCTCTACCACTGACTTGAGTCAGCCCTGGCTCTTCCTCTGTGTGGACTGGAGGTCCTCTGCCCCTCCCACCTTTGCCCCAAGCCCACTGGGTTGGGGACAGTGATTAGAGGGAAGAGTGGAGGGTGGGTTGGGGTTCTTCTGGCCCAGCTGTAGTATCTCTCTGGATAAATGCTGTTTCCTGTGGTTCACACTAGCCCCTACTTAAAAACAAAAATCAGTATGAGTTCCCTCTGGGTATGAATTCCTCAGAGGAGTATGTTCCCACTGAACAATTTTCTTGACCCGTTAGGCCCCTCCCACAGCCCCCTGCAAAGCATGACCCACCCCTTTGGCCAGCATAGCTTCTTGCATGGTCTCTGCAACAGGACTCAAGCGAGGGCCTCCTGTTTACCTCACAAGGCAGAATGCCATTTCTTTGCTATGCCAGACGGTAAATAGATTGCTGCTTGCTGCAGATCCCACTTCCTGTCTTACTCTTGACTCCGTTTCTCTCCTCTGCTACCGGACCTTGCTGAGAACAGAACATGCGTAGATGGTTGGAAGGAACCTGTTTCTCCTGCTTAGAGATCGACCTAATATCTAAGAGACCTTTGGCGCCTACTAAGTCAGGAGAAAGTGTTCCAGTGTCTGTCCCTTTTGAGCTGATTTTCAGTATATACTTAAGTATCATGGTATCATGGTTTGAATGTGAATTGTTCCCGCATAGGCTCATGTGTTTCAATTTTTAGCTGATGCTGATAATTGGGAAGGTTGAGGTACTTTTACAAGAAGGTGGGGTCTTGCCAAAGGAAGACATTTCACAGGGTTGCCTTGAGGTTTGGTGGTCTAGCCCTGCTTTCTGTCATTTTGCTCTTGCTCTCTGCCCCACTGATGGCTGTGGTGACCTGAAATGGCCTCCTGATTCTGTCTCTAGTCATGTTTTCTGCTATGTCATTCCTACCCTAATGGGATCGGTCTCTGCCTGGAACCATACACCAAGCACATCTCTCTTTCACCCCTTAGGTTGCTTGTGGATGAGTATTACCTCATAGCAGCAGAAAGAATAACTGTAACTGGTTTATTTCTCCAAATCTCTATGGACTTATTGAGTCCAATTTTTGTCCAAAATGCCTCTCTGTGTGGCTTATCTTCAGTGTTAGATTTGAGTCTCAATAAAAAAAAATCACTTGAAATGCCATGGATGCTGACAATTGCTTGCAGTGAATCTTTCTGATAGACCAAGCATAAAAATCTTATTGACTCCCTGGTTTGTGTGTGTGTGTGTGTGTGTGTGTGTGTGTGTGTGTGTGTGTGGTGTGTGCATGCGCACATTACCTAGGTGCAAGTGCGCACGTGTGCCTGTGTCTGTAAAGGTTGGGAGTCAATGTTGAGTATCTTCTTTAATCACGACGCTCCATCTTTTTTCTTTCTATTTTAGAAGTAGGGTCTCTCACTGGACCTGGACCCCTGATTTAGCCAGCCAGCTCCAGGGAGCCCCTTATCTATGCCTCCCTAGTGCTAAGAGTGTAGACATGTGCCTCTATATCCAGCTTTTATAAGGAGATCCAGTTCAGGTCCTTATGCTTCCACAAGATCAACCTTTCTTTTTTATTACTAATTTAATTTTTTTCTTGTTTTAAAGCATATTGAGTGCTTATCTCTGCCTCCTTCTTCTCCCTCTATTGTCCTCCCTCTCTTCCTTTCATCAATCCATCCCTACTCCCTTCCACCCTGTGCCTGTCCACTTCTATGGGCTCCAGGGTTTTCTCTGGCTTGTGTACAATTGTGGGGGTTCAGGCCTCTGTGGCATATCAAGTGGCCCCTCCTCAGGCCGCCCCACTGATAAGGACATTCCATCCAGCTCTAGTCCTAAGGTAGGAAGAACTTTTCTCACTGTATCTGACTTTCTGGCCCAGCTGCAGTATTCCTTGTATAAAGTCATTTCCTTTCATGCTGAGCCTGATGCCTTCTGGCCTGTCTCTCTGACTTTTCTTATGTTGTGGTTGGTAATACCCACACTCTGACCAAATTTAATCCACGGGAAGAAAGCAAGTGTTTACTATTAGGAGTGATAAGTGTTGATCTGGGTAACAAAGTCATTGACCACTGATCTTCATGTGAAATGCTTCCATCTTTGATATAAAGAGAGTGTGAGGAATAAATACTGTGAAAGATATTTGTAAATATAGCAGAGTACTTAATACCAAAGCCAATTCTAAGATAATTGCTGAGGTAGGGAAAAATCTAAGAATGAGTACATAAAATTGATATAGTACCATAAAATTAAAATATTTAATAGTTTTAATTTCTACTCCAGTCAAACTCCTTAGTAAAATTCCTGTAAGGAGGCTTAATTTCCTTTCTTTTTTTTTCTGCCCACTTTCTGGGAACCATTGCATAAAAACGAAATTGAGCTAGATTAAAAGAAAGGATGAAAAAGAGAGTCAAAAGAATAGTTGATTCTTCCCTTGTTGAATCAAGGAGTCATTAGTAACATTTGAAGAATAAAATATTTTTTAAATATTAAAGTATTTCCTCCTTCAAATACTCTCTTCAATAACAAAAATGTAGAACTTAGACATAATGTGTGCAACAGATCAATATATGCAGATATTCCTCAATTAGAAGAGAGTTTAGACTTCACTTTCAAGATTCAAGTTCACTAAATTTAAATTACAGCAAGAGGAGATGAATTCCCATTAATATTTTTGCAGAAGTCTGCAGGTTTTAATCACAGCATAATAGCTGCACACTGTACAGCAGGCCCTGCATCCCAGCAAGGACCCCTCCGTCTTTCTTGATCTACCCACTCTCCAGATCACATGCATGTAGTGAATGAATATCAGCAGTGAACATACAGGCTGTGGGCTGGGTTCAATCGCAAAAGAGCACACTGTGTTGGGAACATTCTGGAATGTTTCCGCTGCGTGGTTGAGCCGTGGCTTCTGGTGATGCTGGAGAATCCGTGTCCCCACATCAGCCTCAGAAAATGACTCTTTTTCCACACAACCTGTCTGTTTCAAAATGTAATTTTCTTTTTTTTTTTAAAAATTTTTTTATTATTATTTATTCAATTGTGCGTGTGTGTGTGTGTGTGTGTGTGTGTGTGTGTGTGTGTGTGTGTAACCACGGACGAATTCGGGAACCACCATGGACGCCTCCACCTCCTCCTTGTTTACTCTGCCCGGGATTCACAGGCTCTGCCCTACCAGGACCAGAAACACAGGCCGCCCCTGCTTCTGTCCTGCGTCTATACGTGGGGTCTAGGATCCGAACTGAGGACCTTCGCCTGCAAGGTAGAGGCTTAACCCCTGAACTCCCTCTCCAGCCCCAGAACATCAGTTTTATTGCATTTTATGTGTATTTATAATCATTTCAAAATGCAGACATGACTCCTTGTCTTAAAAAAAACCCACAGACCTAGAATGAATTTTTTTAAAAAAAGTTTTTTTTTTTTAAATCACCAAAGATTTCAAATATCCATGCGAGCAAAGGGGTTAATGGGGCTGGAAGGATGGTCCTGAGTTCAGATCCTAGGTCCCACATAAAAACACCAGGAGTGAAGCAGACAGGAGGCAGAGCAAGCCAGGATGATCCCTAAAGTCACCCTAGGTTCTTCACAAGGACACACAGTACCCTCTGAGATACACACACACACACACACACACACACACACACACACACACACACCCCTACAGAGAGAGACAGAGAGAGAGAGAGAGAGAGAGAGAGAGAGAGAGAAATATTTTTTTAAAAAGAAAAAAGAAAAAGGGTCTATCCATCCATCCATTTTTCTCTGTCTCTCTTCCTATCTATATCTCCCCACTGCCCATGAACTTTTGACATGAACTTTTGACATGATGTCTTGTGTGTTTAAGATATTCCTCACCAACATAAGATTTAATGCAATCAAATGTTTTCAGAAGTCTCTCCTTGATCTCCTTCCCCTACCCCAACTTCTCCAAACAGTTTTCATGAATTCAGTACTGCTATGACCAGGCATGATTTTACATTTGTAACAGTGCAATTATACAACATATAACAATGCACAGAATAAGCTACAGTGTTCGTTTCAGAAGTTAAAGCTTTTTGTTAGCAACATAATACTGTACCATGTGCCAGCTGTAGTTGGTCCCTGTTGTGCTGAGAACTATTCCTGGGAATGGATATGGCTCTGGTGCATTCAGCGTATTTAGCGTTCGAGGGAATGAGTGTGAGCGATTTTATTTACCCACCCTCCTACTGAGGGGCATTTGAGTTGTTTGCAATTTTTTTCTGACACAAATCATGTCAAACCCGTGGAGCCGGTGCAGAGGCATGCACTCCCCTGGGGTGTGACTTTCAAGGCATAGTCCAAGGAACCCCCAGGGTCCAAGCTGGGGGGTGACTCTCAAAGCATGGTCCAGGGAACTCTCAGGATCCAAGCTGGGGTGTGACTCTCAAAGCATGGTCCAGGGATCTCCCAGGGCCCAAGCTGTCATTTTCAGAGGGGCTTCAAGGTTGAGGTCCTCTTGATAAGATTGGCCATTATGTGTCTTTTCACTGTGCCTGTATTTGCACTGAGGGTGTGAATGGCGATTGGTCAAGGTCCTGCGTAGCCTGGCATGGGTCACGGTGACGGCACGAGCCACACTGGTTCTTCACTACTTTGTCCTGGTGGCATGTCCTTGAAGTACCAAAGATAATTCATTTTATCACCCTTAAATATACGTCTTTGAAAACGCCGTGCCCTGCAGGGGAGAATACGCAAAGGCTCCTGTTTAGGGGCCTGGAAGATGGGTCAGTGGGCAAAGCGCTTGCCATGCCAATGTGAGGACTGAAGTCAGGGGTTCCTGACGCCCATGTAATGCCAATTCTGCATGGACATGGAAGTCACTCTATAATCCCAGCGCTTGGGAGGCAGAGATAGGATCCCTAGAGCAAGCTGACTGTCTAGATTAGATTAATTCATGAGTTCTGGGTTCAAATGAGAGAACCTATTAGAAGCTAAGCTTGCTGGCTTTTCACGAATCTCCGTTTTCACTTGAAGATGAACTGTTGGTATAACAAAATGTCTGAGACTGGATAGTTCATAAGTGATGTGCTCACAGTTTGAAAGGCTGGAGAGTGAAAACCAGGCACTAGTAGGTTTGATGTCTGATGAGGTCCCTTTCTCTGTTTCCATGGTGATGCCTTGACTCAATTTCTATACTGGTGACTTTTGTGTATTGCTCTTAGAGAGCACCCAAAGTCAAGCAACTTAAGGGTGAAAGGGAGATTTATTCAGTTTATGGTTCCAGAGAGGGAGATACAGTCTTTCATGGCAGATGTGGCATGGCTGGCTGGCCACAGCTGGAGGAGGCCTAGGTCACTGCAGACATCTTGCAGACAGAATGTTACCAAACTCCTGCTGCATGAGCTGCAAGACTCCTGCTGCAAAAGCAGACTTCTCCAGAAGGTAGGGTGGTACTAATCCAGGCCCACCCCCTGTGTCCACCTTCCTCCAGCAAGGCTCCATCTCTCAAAGGTGCTATGACTTTTCCAAACACATGAAATTGTAGGGGACACAATTCAAACCAGGACAGTGTCTTCACTTGGAGGAAGAGCAGAGAGATTGACCATCCCACAAGCCCTACTGTAGCCCCCATACCATCTCAGAGAGCTTCAGGTCAGAATCTGTGTTGTGACCATGTATCTAGTTTCCACTTTCTGGAGGACCTCGCCTCTTCATACTATCACCTGCCCATGAAGTTTCACTATGTGAGTTCTGGGGACCATTGCATAGTTTTTAAAAAGTGAATGATGGACTGAGGAGACAGTTCAGGGTTAAAACCTTTGCCTCACAAGCAAAAGGACCTGGGTTCAGATCCCAGGTTCCATGTAAAAAATGCTGGGTATATGTGGTAGGAGCTTGAAATTCCATCTCTGGAGAGAGCCTGGTACTCCCCAGAGGAAAACAATAAGGAGGGAGAGCAATAGGATGATCCCTGATGTCTCCCTCAGTCCTCCCACAGGCACACAGACTCACGTGCCCTCTGCTACACATTCCTCTTCTCTCTACTTGTACACACATATGCACAAAAATAAGCAGCTAAATAAAACAAACAAATGAGCGGCTGGGAAGATGACTCAGCAGTTAAAGAGTTTGCCACGTGAGCAAAAGGACCAGAGTTTGGATCCTTGAGCCCATGTAAGAAATGCCAGCTTAGGGCAGCCGGCCTGTAGTTCCAGCCCCGGAAGGTAGACCCTGGGAATCTCCAGAGCAAGCTGCTAGCCAGACTAACCCCAACAGCACGATTTCCATTTAATTAGTGACCCAGACTTAAGTAATAAGGTGGAAGGGCGATGTAGGATGGCTCCCAATATCATAGGGCATTCAAGTTTGCACACGTCAGTGTAAACATGCATGCACACATGCGTGTACCCAATACATATATACACATGAAAAGAAAAAAATGAATGAAGTGAGTTTTTGGGTGCAAAAATAGTGACAGTATTTATGACCAATCACCAAACTAGCATCTTAGGAAAAATATAAGTGAAGTCTGCCACTATAAGTTTGCCTAATAATGAAAGACAGTTTTTGGTGAAATAAGTAATATTATCAAGAAAGACATCTTATTTTATATTGTATGATGAAATATACCTGTATTTGAAAGAGCTGTGTAATCCAAGCCCCTAGGATTTTCACATGTTGCAAAATTATGAAGGGCGAAAGATCAATTCCATGTGTCAGGGTAAATTTCCCTCATCTACTTCAATCCAAACCTCATGATTTAGCAGGTTAACAGCCAAAAGACTGATAATCCAATTATATTTAACTAAGCCAGATTTTGAAAAGGTTTGTGAACATTTCCCTAAAGTTCAGTTTTGAAAACTCTATTTCATAGAGTTATTTCAACCTGTGAAAAATGATTATTAAAGTTAACACTTTAACACTTTTAAAATGATCATTTCTGTTTCCTAATATAATCAATACTTTGAGAGAGAACCTGAATTAAAAACTCTTGGGCTTCTCAATAATCCTGAAGAATGTGAAAGGTCTCAGCGTGGATAGAGGTAACTTTTCATGTGGGGTGTTGGGTTGTTGGGTTGTGATTGCTCTCAGAACTGATAAATATGTCCATTCCTGTAGGCATGCTATGTGAGCTCCATCCTGCCAAACCATCCTCAGAATTCTGTTTTTGGAGCACAGAATATTTTCCAGCATGAGTTCTTCAATGTTACGTCATTGTCGTTTGACCAAGTCCCTGATGATTAGGGAGTTTGGTACGTGTTGTTCTTTTGGCGTGAGCCATAGCACCCACGTAATGTGGGCGAACAACCTCTGGTGAGGGTCCTCGCCTTCCACCTTATTTCATCCAGGTCTGTTTGCTGTTCTCAGCTGAGTACACCAGGCTAGCAGGCTCACAAGTTTCTGGGGATTCTTTCTCTGTCTCCATCTCGTCACAGCACCGCTGAGATAGATATGTGCAGGTGGTGGGGCTTTGAACTGAGGTCTTCAGGCTTGTTCTGAAAGTGTCTTATCTGCTGAGCCATCCCCTCAACCCCCAGATGTCTCTTGATACGTTTATTCCCAGCAACACTAGGATTCACCAAGTCACCAAGTATGAGAGTATTCACCAAGTGGTTCTGGCCCCACCCCTGGTTGGTTTATGGTCCTGGTGCCCAGCAACCTTTGTAAGCATTTGCTTTATCTTAGGATTTATCTGTTGACCCTTCGGTGTGTTTAGGTGATCATCTCACGTGCAAGTCTAAACTTGACACACTTCATTGCTTTATTGATTTCTTTCTTTCCACAGTGTATCTTGATACTATTTATAGTGAGGAACTAATTAAGGAATTTTGGATAGACCATCTCACCTGACTTTTTGTCTTGATGTTTACTTGGGCCTGGTGCTTATAAAATTGTCTGGGATCACTCTACAGGCTGCTCTGTTACATGTCTTTAATGATTTGGACTTTTCCTCCTCTGCCTCTTAGAGTGATTGCTTTGTCCCCGCCTGCTCTTGCACTGGCTTCCCCCCTATTAGAATTTGAATCTTTCTGTGTTCAAAGTCATCTTGGAGGTGATGGTTTTGTCTGTTTTGTGGGGATGGTTGTTCTTTGGAGGTTGAAGTGGATTTGCCTGCAAGATCGTAAAACCATACCATTTGAATCTGAGACATTCTTGGTTAACAATTCAATTTCTCTATTTGTTCACTTAGCCTTCTCTGTTCATTCTTGAGTATTTGTTAAAAAAATTGTTCTTTTCAGGAAATATATATTATATTTAGTTTTTATGTATTTTCTATAGATTTTGTTTTCAAAGATTATGTGAGTATTCTTTAAAAATATTCCATATTTAATACCATGGAATTAATACAGGATATGAATTTAATAACAAAAACAAAATCAAAACAAAGAACCTAAAAGGTCTTTGGTGATATATTTTCATTTTCTAATCACAACAGTATTTGCTCATGATGTTTGGCATTTGTCAGTGTGTATATTCTTTTGTCCCTCCTCCTTTTTATTACCCCATTTTCTACTTCTGACTAGATTAACAAATAACTTGTCAATTCTTAGCTAGTAATGAATGAACTTTGCATTTTATATATTCCTTATTGTAATAATCTTTTTGTTTCTTTCCGTCATGATTTGAATGTGAATTGCCCCCTCCTGGCTCATGGGTTTGCAACCTTAGCTGGCGTTAATGTTTGGGAAGGTTGTGGCATCTTTAAGAGGTGGAGCCTTGCCTGATGAAGACATGTCACAGGGGGTGGGCCTTGAGGTTTGGTGGTCCAGCCCTAGTTCCTGCAGTTGGGTTTTGCTTGCTCTGTTTCCATGATGCCTGTGGTGACCAGAACCTCCTCCTACTTCTTCTTCCAGCTATTCCTTCTGCCATGTGATTCCCTTTACAATGTACTATATTCCCTCTGGAACAGGAAGTCAAATAAATCTCACTTAAGTAGTGTGTGAATATTGTTCCACAAGTTCTTTAATTATTATAATTTTATTTTTCTTGTTTGCATTCTCTTCAGATTTACCTCTCAGCTATTTTTCTAGGTTCTCAAGGCAAACACTTATTTTCATCTGTGCCCTAGTGAATGAATTTAGTGTTATACGTTTATCTTTAAATAGTCATTGAGCTCACCCATATGTTTTAATATGTAATAATGCTTAGTGAGTCAGGTTTTATTTAAACTTTCACTTGAATATATCCAAACACATGCTTTTGCTGTGCTTTTGTGACTTTGCAACCTTGGTTTCTAATTTAATTATATCATTATCAGAAGGGTGCTAAGTGTGATTCCAGTTCTTTAAACTTTTGGTGCTTTGCCAGTGTTTGTAGATGCTTCACATTCTGGAAAGATGATTTAGCCTTTTGTGGAGTGTGACTCTCTTTATTTCTGTTAGATCAAGCTGGTAAATTTTGTTGTGCCAAGCTTCTATATTCTAACTAGTACTAATTATTCTCTGACTATAAATTTGTCAATTTGTTGATATAAATTTTCTCATTTCTGCTTTATATATTCTAAAACCATAATAAGCATACTGCTTTACATTTATTGTCATAATATTGAACCGTGTCTCATTATTATATGCTGTCATTTATTTTACTAGTGTCCTTTAGACTCTGTATCTATTTGCACTGCTCCATCACTTCATTTTGTATAGTATTTGAGGGGTATCAATATTACCAGTCCTTGATTTTCATCCATCTGGGTGATTAATTTTGTTATAGGTATGTAAGCGGCATGTGACAGGATTCAAAGAATCGATAGGATGAGCTTTTTGATTGAGGCATTCAATTAATTGTCAATTGCAGTTGATGATTTCTGCTGTTGAATTTAGTTCTACAATTTTTTCATCTATTACCTTGCTTCTTTGTTCCCCTACTTTCCCTTCCCTATCTTTTATTGTGTTGGGATAGGTTTTCATTCTCTTCCCGTGATATATAGAAGCTGTAAATATGTTTCTAGTGTTAATAATACTCTTAAAGATTCTTACCTGATCATATTGAAGAAAAGCCTACAGTTATTTGCTATTTCTGTCTTCAAATAGCAATACTATCTTCATCATCTATCTGTCTCTGTCTAATTTATCTATCTGTCTAATCTATCATCTATCTATTTATGTCTATCTGTCTAATCTATCTATCATCTATCAGTTTGTCTAATCTATCAATCAATCAATCAATCAATCAATCAATCAATCTATCTATCTATCATCTATCAGTTTGTCTAATCTATCAGTCAATCAATCAATCAATCTATCTATCCATCCATCTATCTATCTAATCTGTCATCTATCTATCATCTATCTACCTATCTATCTAATCTGTCATCTATTATCTATATATCACTATCTATCTATCTATCTATCTGTCTATCTATCTATCTATCCATCCATCCATCCATCCATCTATCTATCTATCTATCTATCTAATCTGTCATCTATCAACTATCTATCTATCTATCTGTTTGTCTAATCTGTCATCTATCTATCATCTTCTATCATCTTACCCATCTATCACCTATCTATCTGTTATCTCTGTATCTCATATTAGTAGTCTACTGTATTCTGCTGCATCAGATTTCTTCTGAAGAAAGTATTCTGGTAGCTGAAATAACCAAGCCACCATACTGTACTATGAAGGCCCCCTTCTATCTTTGCAGTAGTTTTGCCTTCCCACGGAAGCCTAAGAAAGCTCTGATCTTATGTGCTGCTGAGTTCTGCTCTTGGTAGGAGTTAGACCCATGTTCACTGTTAGTCTCCCTGCAGAGCTGCTGGTACCAGAGCAGTCATGCGCCAGCATCTCTTGATCTCCTCCAGATTCCCTTCTGCTGTGGGGCCAGGTGGAAGGTTTCTGCTCTTGAATCACCTTTATCAGAAAAAGAGAGAAGCATGAAGGCCATGGCGAATGCGTGGCGGTCAGAAGATGACATTCTTTCTGCCATCTGTGGGCTTCAAGCTCAGATTACCAGGTGTACAGGCTTGTGCTTGTCCGCTGAGCTGGCTCACTGGACTGTGGTTCTTATCAGACTTCCTCCTTCACACAGAGTGAAGGAACACTTGCTCATTTAGAATCTTCTTTCTCCAACAAGTTTTTCTCCAGAGTCATAACATTCTGTCATTTAAAAAGATACAGGATCAGAGGTATGAGCAGAGGGAGACCATAGTGTTTCCTCCTTTCCCTTCTCAGATGGTCTTGCCTGGAAGACCTAGTGGCGGGCGGATGTGGGGGCTTAGCCATTAGCATCTAAGGCTTCTGTTCCCAGGCTCTTCATAGTTCTTCTTATAACTGCTCCATATCTCCATACCTGGGCTTTGCAGATTATAAATTTCCTAGTGTGCTTTAGGCAGGACCCATGTATATTGTTTAGCATTCATTTCTTCATCAGAAAGATGAGTTGATGTGGTCTGGGATTAACACCTTTGTCTCACAAGCAGAAGAACCTGAGTTCAAATCCTCAATCCCCACAAAAATCCCAGATCGGATATGGTGGCAGCCTGTAATTCTGGCCCTGGAAAAATAGACCCTGGAACCCCAGAGCACAGCATTGAAGAGGAAGAGCCATCCAGGGTGATTTCTGATGTCACCCTTGGGCCTCCACAGGCATACATACTCAAGAGGCCTCTCACACACATGTCTCTCAACACACGCACACACATGCACGCACGCAAGCACACACACGCACACACATGCACACACACCACACACACACCACATACATGCACACACACCACACACACACACACACACACACACACATGCACCCATACACACTTACACAATGGGTTGGTGCTTATAATTTAGTCTTGACAATTCTTGAACAGTAGTGTTTCATGCCCACGACTCTCATGTTTAACTTCATAGTTTGTGCTACTCTCTGGTTTCCATTTCTGTTATTTTTACATTTCAGTCATCAGGACCTCAGCTTTTCTGGATTAATTCTTTTGTTTTCCTTCCTTTCTAATGGGATATGTTCTAATTCACTCCCTTTCTGTGTGATATATTGGATTCTGGGGTCTTTCCTGCACCTTCCTCGGGCATCACAATCCAGTGCCGAGATGAGCTATCTGTCATGTCAGCTCCAAGATTTCACTGCATTCCCCTGGGTCTGGGAAGCAATAAAACATGCAGTTTCTTAATGTCATCAAGGGACATTGTACATGGTGTTTGAAGAAGTGTAGGAATACAGACAAGAAACAAGCAGGCTAATCACATTTCCCCCCATTGGTGTTATTGCTGTGGGCCAACCTACATACAGTTTGTTTTCTATCTGAGGCTCCATTGTGAAAAGTTCTTTTTTTTATACTGCATAATTTTAGTAGAAGCAGGTGATAAATATGTATATTTTGTTTGAGTTTTTACATGGAGAAGGAAAGAATAATGGATCAGGTCTTGTATTATAATTTTAAATGTGAATTTTTTTGTTTAAATCTACATTGGTCACCTTCTCTAATGATAGTTGTTATGAATTTAGATAATGTAAGTACTATTCGAGTTCTTGGGCACAGTCTACAATATTTATTTAAAGTGTACATAGTAATAGTGTACTTAATGTAATTTTTGCATGTGTTGTATGCACATTGGTTATATGTGTGTATGATGTGTGTGTGTGTGTGTGTGTGTGCACTCACACACATGCATGCCATGATACATGTGTGGAAATCAGGGGGCATCTTCTGTGGTGGTTCTCGAATTCTGCCCTGCTTGAGACAGGTTCTCTTTGTTGTTGCTGTCTCTATGCCAGACTAGGTGTCCCAGGAGCTTGTAGATTCTCCCATTTCTGGCCTCCTTTGGAAGCACAGAGTTTACAAACTATCATGGATTCTGGGGATCTGAACTCAGGCCTCATGCTTGTATGGCAATGAGTTTGCTACTGAGCCATCTTTATAGCTCTGCAATACATACTTCTACTGTCACCATGACCAAATGTCCCACAGAAACAACTCAAAGATTTATTTTTTTCCCTTAAAAAATTCTTCAGAGAGTTCAGTCTGTAGTTTCTTGGCCTTAGATGCTTTGACAGAACCTAGAACCTTACAGGGGTGAGAGTATGTGTCAGGGAGTGTTCACTTTTTGGTGTGTAGGAGAAGGACAGAAGAGAAGGAAAGAAGAGAGAGAGGAGAGAAAGGGGAGGGAAAGAGGAGAGAAGAAGAAAGAAGGAGATGAGAGAAAGTGAAAAGAGACAGAAAAGAGGAGAAGACAGGAGAGAAAGGTGAGGAGAGAGGAAAGAAAAAGAGAAGAGAGAGAGGGAGGGAAAAGGGAGAAAAGAGAGTGGGAGAAAGAGAGAGGGAAGAAAGGGAGGAGAGAGAAGAAGGAAGAGAGGGAGAGGGAGGACAGAGAATGAGAGGAGAGAGAGTGAGAGGGACAGACAGAAAGAAAGAAAGAGAAAAAAAGAAAGAAAGAAAGAAAAAGAAAGAAAAAAAGAAAAAGAAGGAAAGAAAGAAAGAAACAAAGAAAGAAAGAAAGAAAGAAAGAAAGAAAGAAAGAAAGAAAGAAAGAAAGAAAGAAAGAGTGAACACTGCAATACTCTTCAAAGTTAGTGGTGTGGATGGTGTTCAGAAGCCTAAGTCTCAGAAATGTGGGGAGGAAGGACTTGTTACTCTATACAGTCCTGTACTTCTGTAGCCACATCCATATCCAATTTTATTTTAAATTTATCCTATTTTTCCATTTGGAGATACTTAATCATATTGTACATAATGTGTAGTTGGAGAATATGCAAGCATGTGGGGAGATCTGACTGACTGGTATTTGTTGAGTCTGCTTCCAATCTCTGCCTTCTGAGACGACCAGGGATCTCCCAATAATCTTTTTCTCAGATCTTCTGCGCTGTTCTTCCCAAGAACATGACCCACTGGACTTTGGCAATGGCCTCTGGCTGTGAGGACAGGGCTGAGGTGCCCCCAGCAGGAGGAACCATTGCTGCTGTACCTCATCCGTAGAAACCTTAGTCCATGAACCTGCTGTAACAAATGGTCATGAGCTGGGAGTCTTGAAACAGCAGAAATGTGTTCATCTACAGTTCTGCAGGCTGGACATGTACAACCCGTGTGTCCGTGCCACGATGTCACACCCTGGAGGCTGTAGGGGAGAATCTGTTCATGCCTCTAGAGACTGTGGGTACTCTTCGAGGCTGCTACACCCCTCCCAGCTCTGCTTCCAGACCCATACGGGCTCCTTGTCTTTAGTCTGAACAATCTCTTTTCTACTCTCATAAGACACCGATACTCAATTTGGGACACCACGCAAAGCAGAACGATCTCATCTTATGACCATCTACTTGAGGTCATCCAAAGAGATTCCTCGACTTTGGATAAGGTCCCATTCACAGCTCCTCAGAATTAGTCTGTGGATATGTCTTTTTCCAGTGGGGGAACCACTGACCCCACTACAAGTAATTCTTGATGAAATCTTCTGTGGAACCACTCATGATATATATCACCCTCAGGTTGAAATCAAGTCTCCATGGCGAGTATGTGAGTACTTAACCAGACTCTGATATTTGGAGGTCGTGTGTATGGAAGTTGAATGAGATTAATTGAGGTTGTGTTGGGCCTTAATCCCACTGAAGAGAGAAGACCCCTTACTTCCATGCTCAGCCCTCTCTCCATATGATGTCTTGTATTGCCCCACATTCTCTCCATGTGATAGTGTATGCTGTCCGCCCCCCCGCAATGTGATGTCTTGTGCTGCCCTGTCCCTTCTCCATGTGAGGTTCTTGGGAACTTTTCCCACCAACAAGAGCCCCCACACCACTGCTCGTGAACTCCCCAACCCCCGACCCACGGGCGACACAGACCTCCTCTGTTGACTTCAAATGTCTCGTGTGGCCTTCAGTGACAGCAGCAGAAGGTGGATGAAAGACTTACAGCTTTAGGAGTAAAAGCAGGACCACATCTGGATGCATCGCAGGGATGGAGGCCAAGCTCAGCCGCAGACCAACCTGTTCTCAGTCAATGTTTAAAGACAGTCTCCTGGCCTTGGATGAGCCCGCTGCTGCAGCACGTCAGTGGGAATCACCCCCTCCTCTGGGTGCGCCCAGCCAACACACAGGCAGCAGGAAGGTCTGCAGGACCCTGCAGGGTCAGCAGGTGGTTATTGAGAGCAGTGAAGCCTCCATCTATGTTTGGGCAGTGGGAACTGTGGGCAGGGCCAGATCTCCAGACAGAGGGATGATGGGCAGGTGCCTAGGAGAGAAAGATTTCTAAAGAAAATGTCAGAAATGACTTAGTCTTCGCAGAGATAAACCAGAGAGTCAGAGCTGTGTCAGATTCTCTGTGGTGGCCAGTCCCACGTCCCTAGAGACAGGGACAGGTGACGACCAGCAGAAGAACCGCGTTTTAGAATACTTTTCTCTGGGGACCTCTAAACGATCGTTGATCTTAAAAGGTGTTTGTCTTGCAGAGTTGGCTGCTTTTTTTTTTTTAACCTTTAACGTATGAGACTTTTGTTCACAAATGTCAGGGTTATATACAAAATTAATGTGAGGATCATGGGGAGGGGGCCTTTTCCCACCATCACATGCACAACTTGCCTAGGCAGTTTGACCTCTGGTCCCCTGGGGTTTCTGATAATGGGGGAGGTGTCTGTAGGTCAGTCCAAGAAACTGGGGGCTATGTGAAAGAGGAACTCACAGGTTCGGAACTGAAAAGTCTTGTTTCTTTTTACCCACACTGGGTTGGGCCTCCTCCCTGCTATTGCAACGGAAGAAGGAGGGGCAGAGACTCACATTTCTTAGTAATTTCTGCGTGCCAGGAGCTTCTGACAGCACCCGTCATTCACTCCTCTTCTCAATATTATGATTTTAATAGATAATGAAAGATGTCCAGGGCTCGTGAGCGCGCATGTGTCCATCTTGCATGTGTGGCAGTCAGAAGGCAGCCTTTGCATTTTGGCCTTCGCCTTGTGTCATGGTTTGAAATGTGAGTTGTCCCCTAGAGGCTCACATGTTTAAATCATCAGTTGTTTGGGAAGGTCATGGCACCTTTAGGAGGTGGAGCCTTGCAGGAGGAAAGCAGTCACAGGGGGTAGGCCTTGAGGTGGATTAGCCCACCCTACTTCCAGGTCTGCTTTCGGGGTTGGCAGTTTGTACAGTTCTCAGACTCCTTGATGGACATCACTTAGGCCGCTTCTAGTTTTTGCCAGACAGTGATGCCTTTTCCATTATGGACTGTATCTCCTTTCTGGAACCATAAACTGAGTAGGTCTCCCTTTCTCCCTTAAACTACTCGATGTTGAGTGGTATCCCACAACAACAGAGAAGAGTAACTGATATACCTTGTCTGAGACAATATCTTTGCCATTGTATAAGACAGGCTAGCTGGCCTGCGAGCTTTTACCTCTACCTCCTATACGGTGTGTATGAGCTGGGATTCCAGACATTTTTGCTATGCATCCAACTTTTACATGGGTTCTGGGAATTTGAACTCAGCCCACCAGACTTGAACAGCAAGTGCTTTCCCTGCTGAACCATCTTTCTAGTCCTTGTGACATGAATGGATGAAGAACAAAAAACATCAATGAATGAATTTATTACCCCCCTAGTGACATTTTGGCAACAGTTCCTTCTGTCATCAACTTTATGGCTAAGTTCATATTTTCATTTCCTTCAGACCTGGGAAGTCGTCACCCTGCCGACTGTGTATAGTGTCTCGATATCTAAAGCAAAGAGAAGGACTCTCACAGTGCGTGAGGAAGTGAGATCAGACAGATCCAGGGTTAATCTTGGTCTTTGGATTTGCTTTCTGATCTCTGATGTACTCTTCTGCATTCAGCTTAAGGCAGCAGTGGAGCTATAGTTGACCTAGCTAACATCACATGTGAGAATGGTGGGTGCACTTGGCCTGGCTATTAGCTCAAAAACATTTGGAGCTGGACTTTCAGCATTGGTATCAGGAACTGTAACCTAGAGCAAGAGGAATGAGGCACCCCCCACTAGATGCATCATGAAGATGGTCCCCCAGGATTCCTTCATCTTACCAAGGGTACCCAACTACTGGTGACTCAAGCCATACTCTGGACATGGTGGGGGGTTATGAATGTCCTGTCAGTCCCAAGGAAAGGAAATCCTGTTGAGCCAGGCTCTCTGTTTTCCTTTCCAGCCTTCCTCTTGCTAGGAAATGCCTGACCTTCCTTCCATCCACCAACCCACGGTTGTAGCAAATGGCGCACAGGCTCCATGGTGCAGCATGCGATATCACAGTTTTCCAAGTCACTTTCATGCATTTCCGAGGCCTTCTTATCCCATCAGCTCCTCAACACCGACTGAATTTTCCATTGCATAAAATATCACATGCCCATTGCAACCTTTCTTGACAGAGGGACTAGCTGTGGCTGTGGGCACTGGGCACATCCTGCATGCATGAGCCCAAGCTCTTCCAGGGGGTACCCCACATGCTGTATCTTGCTTATTGAAGGAAGACAGTGGTCCATACATGGCTGGGGCAGTTGACTGGCTTTGGTCTGTCACTCAAACTGTAGCAGGGTGAGACATTTCATATTGCAGTCTTACCCTCTCTATTCTCACCCCCCCTCCCCAGTCAGTATAGATGGGTGCTTTCAGAATGTGTCATGGATAATCTTCCCATGAATAATTGATAGTTGACCGAGGCATCATCAATTAGTCATGGAGGTCAATCTTGTTTCATTAGAATGTAGCTTCCTGCAGGCCCAGCTTTGGTTCATTTGGGTCTGAATTAATTTTCCTTTTTTTTAAAATGTACAGTGTCAAAAATAGTATGGGTGCTCAAAAACGATGAGGATCAATTCATCAAGTATATCAGGTTCCCAAGTGACCAAAAGGCCAGGCCGGTGTGCAGGAAGCCCATTTGCTCTCATTAATAAAACAATCTTATCCATATTAAAGTAACAGTAGACTGAAGATAGGAAAGGATCTATTAGTGTGGTCCAGCTGTGGACCCCTAAGATTCCTTCCTTCACGGAGCTCATGAATAATAAAATAAACCGGCGTGACACTGGGGAATAAGCTGTAAAGTGTCACAAAATGCCAGGAACCAAATCCATCCAAAGTGCTCTTTTTCTTCCCGAGGACAAGCCGAAGGGAACTTTTCTGATTACCTGACAGTCCATTTAATCCCCAGGAAATATTCCTTTGTTACAGTTTCAAGGAGAATGACTTGAAATAATCCTTTGTACAATGTGCCTGGTTCTATTTTAGTTTTAAATCATGTCCCTTTTCTTCTTGAATTTGTTAAAAAAAGGGAGAGAGAGAGAGAGAGAGAGAGAGAGAGAGAGAGAGAGAGAGAGAGAGAGATGTGACATCTAATCAATGCCCAAGTGGAAGTGGTATGGCCAAGTCTGAGTTTCATTCTCTCCAAGATGAAGTTACCTTTTGTGTGGAGGCCCTTTGAAAAGAGGCTTGAAAGATTGCAGGAGCTGAGAAAGAATAATAATAAAAATCCCCTGAATGTTATAATTAAACTGTATAGACATAGCCATCTCCCTTGAGTACTGTTGAAGAGAAGCATGGTTTCTGACCAGATCTACAAACCACGCTTATGATGACCTAGATTTTAGGGCTGTGAATAAGTGTGTACAGAAGTTCTGCGTATCTGGTCAAGGGGAGACACGCCCTCCCAGTAACCTGGCTTGGTTAGTTGCTTCTCCATATTAAAGTTTAATGCAAGGAAGAATCTGGAAAGGACAGGGACACAATACTTGGACGCCACTTGGATCCACTCACACCTTGGTTTCCCAATGTGTCAAAGCATTAACAAAGGCAGAAAAAAAAATCGGAGGGATTTTAGTTTAGAAAATGAGGTTAGGTTCAATTTCCACATGTGGATTTTGTCAAGGGAAAAACTGAGAAGTTTGGGGTGAGCAAGCTAGAGGCTGCCCTTCCCTGCTCTAGCCTGGGGGGTGGGAAGAGCATTACTCACTTTAAGACCCTCGGGTGGGGGTCTTCCAGTAGTGAGCGTGTGCTCTTCCGAATCAAATATTGTCTATTTTCCTGTCTCTCTCCCATTTATTTGCCTTCTCTGTACAGTGGGTAGAGGTGAAAGGCAGAAGATGAGGCCGCTTCCAGTGCAGTTATTTCTTGCGCTCCCCAAATTCACTCTGCTCAGTGGTTGAAATGCTAACTGAATTAAAAGTCCGCATGTGTGTATCAGTCCCATGCTAGGACACTTTTTAGGATTTTCACCTTTCAAAAACTGGGTTCATTTCTCTTCCTAGACTTTGTTTCTAATCTTGAAAGCAACATGAGACTAAACCATAGAGTCATTTTTCTTTTCTTTTGAGGAATGAAAGCTGCTGTCATAATTTTGGGATGGCTAATGAAAAGGAAAATTTGTGAACTCTCCAGGTAAGAACTTTTTACCCTTTCCTGTATTTGAAAGATTCGTTTTTCTCAGAGCTTCTTAAATCCCTGTGACTTTATTTTAGAGGCAGGATGGTGGGTTCTGTGAGTGCATTTTAAAACAAATGTTTAGTTAAAAATAATATCCAATTTGGCCTTAGCTAGAGCATAGCAGGAGTAACAAAGGCAGTTGCTGTGGTATGAACTCCAAGCTTGTGCGAAGTTGCTGTGCATTATCTTCTCGATCTTTAACAAGGAGGACTTTGCTCGCAGAAATGGTTCTTGACAAAGTTAAGTGGTCCTATACATTGTTTGGGAAATTACCCTTATTTTGTGTGCTTCTTGTTCCAGTAATGGAACTCACGAGCAGTGGATAATTGTGGCAGCCTTATCTATCAAATAATATTAGAAGTCAACAGCTATAATCTGAGCCACTTGCTTTACACGGCTTTCCTCTATATTTTCCGTACAAATTGTCAGTCGTTACCTGTAAGTGTCCCCATTCCCTGTGGTTGATAGAGGCAGAGAGATTTAAGTAAATCAGGAGGTGAGTAGTGTGCCTCAGCTAGCACACCACAGCGGATGATAACTGCTCTCCAAGTGGGGGTGAAAAAAAAAAAAACCAGGGCTCTTTGTGCTGCATTGTATGTTACTATTACTGGCATGGAGGCTGGGGGGAAAGGGTGTTTTTAGAGACAGTCCAGTCCGGGCAGTTAAAAACTGAGCTTGAGAGGGTCAGAAATAAACCTCTTATTACCGGAGAATGAACACGTGTAGCATTTCGGTATTCTGACCTACTTTTGTTGGTTTGCGCACCCTGGGTTAGACGCAAAGAGACAGCTATGCATGCATGGTGATAGGTATGTGTTTATTTATTCTCCTCCATGAACTTAGCCATAGCTGTAAAGTATCTCATGACAGAAAAAAAAATGTTAGTTTTGCTGCAACAGTTATTATAAACTTCCTTAAGTTGTTTCCTCTATAAAAAGAAATCAGGAAAATACCAAAAGCAATAAAGTAAAAACACAGATGCACCTCACCCAGTAGTAAGCGATTTTATGTATATAGCATATACAAAGTTATATAGTATAGAAAATTCATATATTTACAGATGAATGATATAAGCTGAATGGATGTCATATGTATAAAATTGTATATATTATCTGTAAATTATAGGACTATATTTATGCCTACTGTGTATCCTGGATTTCCCCACATATAAAGTAAATATATTTCTGTTTTTAAATATCCATTCATAGGATTGGGATTTTAGAATAGTTACAGAGTGCTTGCCTAGCAAGTACCAGGTCCTTGTGTTTAGTCCCCGGTACTACAAAAAAAAAAAAAGAAAAAAATCATAAATATTCATTTACTGTACCGTTTGATTGACTACGTTATATTTCATTAGTTGCACTCTTTATTATTGGACATTTTTAGAGGATTCACAAGTTTTGACATTATAGACATGCTGCGATGGATGTCTTTGTAGCTAAGACCTCCCCAAATCTGTGATACCTTTCTTCAACTAAAATTTTCAGAAGGATCCATCATTGCCTGACAGGTTTTGCTCAGAAAGAGGGCAAGTCAATTCTGCTACAATGAAAAAGTGTAAGAAAGTTCCTGCTTTGCCTTTTCCCTTCTATCCCAACGCAATCCTTTCTAGATTCTGTCACCCTAGAGTCAGGGTCCAGGGTAAGCATGTTGGGGTGGGGGAACACTGTGAATCCAGGGACAGTTCCAGAAGGAAGGAAAACTCCTGTTCAGGGGGCGGAGCACCTGCGTTTAGAAAGGATGGTTCTGCCCATGTCTCATCAGATTGGCTGCATAGTCATGCAGGACTTGGCTGTTTTGTTTAGCGCCACCCCAGCAGCTACTAGAGCCCTGACATTGTATATGTGCGCAAACAACTCTAAACCATTTCTCTTCTCCGGCATTCTGCTCTGGAATATTCATCAGTGTTGTTTTCCCGGTAGGATTGTAAATTCTTAGGGAGCAAGAACAATAGAAGTCCTCAGAGAATCTGCAGAGTCAGGGCTGAGAGCACATAATTAACAGAGGTTTCCTGAACTCTCCACCCATGAATACCTAGACCGCTGGCTGATCTGCTTTTTCTTTCACGCATGATTTTGTGCAGGGGAGAAATCTGGGATCATTAAACGTCCATTCTCCTCCCCTTTTCCCCTGCCTCATTTTAAACCACCAATTTAAAGACCCTATGCAAACAATCAAAGTAGCAATTCTCATCTCTATTTTCAAGAACATTATTTTAGGGACATTAAGTGACCACTAATTCTCCACTCTTAGATCTCCAGATCACAAAATCTTTTGGGTTGGGTTTGTCATTACAAACTGTGGATGCTCAGCAAACAGGAAGAGAAAGCTGGCATGGCTGAGCTGTTTTTTGCTAGGGGGGAGGTGGTGGTGAGTAACTTATTCTCTGGGGTTGGTCTTCCTGTGCTGAGGTAAGAGGTCGGGGGTAAAGCAGTTGCAAGTTCTTGGTAGAGCTGGAGGTAGGACATTTGTTTCTATGGGAAGCTTCCATTTCTGGGCCCTCCAGGCTTAGCAACAGCTGTTATTGAAGTTTCAGGTTGCTGCAGAACTCCCCCCCCCCAGCCCCTCACTTCTGTCCTGGATAGCAGAAAGGCTGTGATTCTGTTTCTGGGATCGGATAAGGGTGAAGGGCCAGTGCTGGGCATGCATTTCCTTCATGACCAGCTTTCCATTCTTGGTGCCTTGACGTATCTGTTAACGTCATGGTTGTTCACTTGTGGGGTCTTCATGTTTGCAAAGTTCAACAATTGTTCAGTATGCTCACAAATGAAGACAGGTGACAATTGAGACAGCTGTATGATAAAAACTACCAATTAATGAATTAGAGATACACCGCGTGGTTCTCCTCTCATGCATGTTGCTTACAAAAACGTAAATAAGTAGAAGTTCCAAAATGGCAACATCATATTTGAGGCTCCCAAGATACCAAGATGAAGGTGTCTGACATGCAAGTGTGTGTTTCATCCTTCAAATTGTTTTAATATTGACTGGAAAATTTGAACTCAGATCACAAGAGTTCTCCTTTACCTGGATAACGTAAGTAATGGATATATTTCATCTGTGCATATGAGAGACACTGTTCATGGATCATTCTCCAGGATAGATTTAAACTGTTGGGAGAGGAGCTGAGAGATGGCTCAGTGGGTATACTGCTTAACACAGAAGCATGAGGACCTGAGTTTAATTCCCCCCACCCCTCCTGAGCTTCTCATAAAAGCTGGATGTGTTATGTGTATGCTTGTAATCTCAGCATGGGGGGTGGAAGCAGGTTAATTCCAGGGGTTCGCTTGACCACTCAGTCTGGATGAAATGGTGAGATGCAAGTTCAGTGAAAGACCCTTTCTCACAAAAATAAGGTAGAAAGTGATTGAGGAAGACAACCCAATGTCAACCTTTGACCTCCTCCATATATATATATATACATATACATATATATATATATACACCCTTGGGTAATGCACACTTGGGCACACACATACATACAGCACACACATGAAAATATTAACTACATTTACTTAATGATTACGTATTTGAATGGCATGATTTTCTTGAGGAATAGGGACATTTGGGATTGAAATTGCTTGGAAATGCCCATGTTAACACACTATTATATATAAACACATTTATACATATATTGGATATGAAGATCATTTATTCTGGAGCCACTATGCACCCAGGCCTCCAACCTGTGCTTTTGTATTTCCACAACAATGCTGCATAGAAGTTGTAATTAATCTCAGATTAATAGTTAAGATCCTGAGAGGTTAGATTGACAAACTAAAAAGTGGCCGTGGAGCGCATCAAAGAGGGGGCTGTGGATCGGCAACATGTCCAAGCTCTTTGCCCTAAAGCGCACTTGATTGGAAGTGTTTTCACATTTCCATGGCCTGAAACGATCCAACCTGTAGGACTTAAAAATGACTGTGTTGATTACCAGACAGCAATATTTAATGCCATTCAGATTCATCTCTTTAAAGGGGGGGTGCTCACCCGTGTGCAGCCGATTACTTTGCCCTTTATGCATCTGTTTTGTGTGTGAAGGTTTATAGCAATGTATTGATTTTCTTCATTATCTAAGTTTTATGCACCTAATGATCCTTATTAGTATGCTTAGTGACCTTTAATTTTTTTTTTTTTGCCATAAGAATACACCCCAAACAGCTCATCCAAGTAGCATTTAGCTGGTAAAATGTGTTCAGTGACCAAGCTGCAGCCATAGATGCTCATTGATGTCAATGCTCTTCTTGCAATTACTGGTGGAGTGACGGTATTGCAATGGTGCAACCTGTCCAAGTTTAATGCTATCTATTATGAACTCCGCTGCATGCTGCTAATAGCTGGAAGGCATTGATTTTGTTCTCTGCTCTCTTTAGCTCCAGCTCATACATTTTGTTTGCATTATTGACTGTTCTGATCATTTCATGCACCATCTCTTTCGAAGATGTATAAATCAATGTCAGCCAGGAAACTTAAGTTGTTTATTAGGCTGCCATGTAGGTTTACACGTTCATGAGAATCATCGGATGTGGCCAGAGTCAGATGCTCAGAACAATTGTTGGCCAGGTCTGATGGAAGAGGACAATCTTGGACTATGTCACCGCCAGAGCAGGAAAGTTCATTCAATTATTTATTTGGGTCACATGTTATACTTGACTGGATGCACTTTTTAATGATGTTAATTAACTTCTTCAGGGTGTTAAATTAGTTTAGAACTGCTATGATTATAGCATGACATAAATTGCAATCCCTCTCCTAAGAGATGCATTTGAGTTTTGCACACCAAAAGGATATTTTGTACTGAATTGGTGCAAACGAGACCATGTTGCCTTCGTTCGAGCTTACTCGATGGGAGACCCATATGGGCTTCAGATCAATTTCACACTTAAATCACAAAGTCAAAAAATAAGTGCCTGAGCCTGAAAGTCTGTCCATCATTTTATACAATTACTGAGTTCTTTATCAGTACCCGAAGAGAAACAAATTGAAGCTGTAATCCAATAAAAAATGTTTTCCATCCATAGTTATGAGATGCCTTATACAATCCCTTCTTATGGTTCAGCTTTAATATACTTCTTACACATAAAGCAAATTTTGAATGAGTTGAGATTTTATTTCGCTCAAGTTCTTTTTTTAAACAATGATTTTTATTGATTTCACTTGTTTTTATTGATGTCACTTTGTTGGGTACTTTTTACATATGAAGACCTGCTCGTCCTTCAGTTAGAGGGAAAGGACTATGTATCTCCAGTTTCTGGGAAAGATGTGCGTTCATAACATTCAGTGGCTGATTCTCTTCATGTATTGGGAGGTTGATTTGCTGAGGCCACTCTCAGCTTTTGGGTCCCTAGACCTGGCTGTGCATGTCACAAAAAACTCCCAAGAAGTTTAAAAATTAAACCCCAAAGAAAAAAAGTAGTAATTGTCTGTCTTTAAGACCTGATTTCTTAGCTCATTACAACCAAGTATCAGCTCAGGGGAATTTTGTATTTAAAATTATGCATTTATGTGAGACATGTTTTGTGTAGGACAGAACTATGATTCCCCCCCAAATATGCATCCTTCATCTCTGTTTTATAGTAATATTCCAAGGATAAAACATAGGTAGACAGGAGGAGAGGCCATGAAAAGATGGAGGACACAGTGTTAAATCAAGAATGGAGCCACCAGAACTCTGGAGAGGTGTGCGTGGATTTTCCCTCTGTGCCTTGAGGGTTTCTGACCTCCTGAACTATGAGAGAATAAATTTCTAATAAGTCATCAGGCTTACAATGACTCATTTTTGCTGCCTTACTAAACTGACACACAGCCCCAAGACAGTGTCTGGTAGGCTGGTGCTACTGATATAGACACACACTTTCTGTCCGAAGGCTGTCTAGTAGGTGCTGCAGGGGCCACCACATCTGTGGCAGAGACCCTCCCATGCTCCTACAGGGCTGGTTCCTGTTCACTCTCCTCTGCTTGATTCCTTAGTTTTCTTTGTCCCTGGGCATCCTTACGCTGCTATAACAAAATGCCGTAGACCAGTTAGTTCGCAGACAACAGAGACTTGTTTCTCTCAGCTGTGAGGCTGGGGAGTTCATGGTCCAGTTCCAGCAGCTTCGGTGTCATCTGTCACCTTCAGAGGGGATGGATTCTGTGCCCTTGTTTGGCAAAAGGAATGAAGAACAAAAGGGTAAAAATAGTGCTCTGGCACAAAGATATTAATCTGTCCTTAACTCTTCTCAAGGCCCTTCCTTATAAACCTTGGGGTTTAAGCTTCAGCTTGTACTTTGGAGGGACAGTCATTCAGACCGTAGCATCACGCTGCACTCACATACAGCGCTGTGCTCCTGTGTGCCTTGCACGAAGCATTGAGTTCTTATTCCTTCTCTCTCCAAGCGTAGCTGTGGTCTTTGGAAACATTCCTTACTCCGCTTTGAAGTGCTTGCTGCGATGTGCAGCAGGCTGAGTCCTCTGTTCACAGCCAGGTTGCCAAACATGCCAAATCCACTTGTGTGGCATCCTTTGCTGTCTTCTGCTCCATGCTTCGAACATCCAGTGGTGTGCGCAGAAGAAATGAAAACCCGGGGAGAAGTAACTCCAACAAAGCCCAACTCCGAAGACTCCAAAGGCAAGTGGTGTGGGAGCAGTGAGGATTCGGGATGTGTTTGAATGAAATTAGGTTGTTTGGTGGGTTCTTCCAAGTGGAAAGACTTGTCTGGGGAATGTGGTGCTGAGTTCTATTTATAGTCGGGACTACTAAAAACC
Source organism: Typhlomys cinereus (assembly GCA_023101885.1). NCBI lineage: Eukaryota > Metazoa > Chordata > Mammalia > Rodentia > Platacanthomyidae > Typhlomys > Typhlomys cinereus. The sequence continues at coordinate 1,919,127 of JALPQD010000036.1, forward strand.
ACTGTTTTAGTCTAGCTGGACTTGGCTTAATAAACACTAGGAGTGTTTATTGTTTTAAATATCCGCTCTCAATAAAATACACCTCTAGAACACTTCTTTTTAGGACTTTACTGTACTTACACTAACTTCTGATTGTTCTCTTCAGCTATTCCCTCAAGGTGATGTGTGTGAAGGTTATTTGGAACTGTTCCACACAGCACATACTCGCTATGGAGCTGAAAGCGAGTCTTTAGCCCTGTTCCAGTGCACCTGCATGGTTGCTGATAAAATCATGACAATACTGCCTTAGGGAACAATAGGTTTATTCCCTCTTAGGATTGTCTGGTTACAGTTCTTATTCCAGTTGGTAGTAGAGCTCACAAACACCAGGGCCGAGGAAGCTGGCCACACCATATCCACAAAGCAGCTGAGAGAGGGACGATCCTTTCTTGCCAGACCAGCATGTCTGGCCAAACATAATCAAGGAGGCCTCCTTTTTCAAACAGTTTCATCCATTTTATTCACCTGTCCAGGACTTAGTCCCATCCACCATGGGCTGGGCCTTCCTCATCCACTAGATAATCTCCTGCAGGTTTGCTCTGGGTTTAACTCAACTACTAATTCTCTACAAATGTGTCCAGAACTCAAACCCTTAACCGTCAACCGGTGCCTAACTCTCGCAAGCTCTGAGCTGCCTTGTGTCAATAGCACGCCATGGCAAGTCATCCCAGTTTGGATGACTTTGTTTGTGCGTCTTTCACACTTGCGCATGCTTTCTGGATTGAAGCCCTTGGTTGCCATTTCCATGTGGTGTTCTCGTTCTCACTCTCTGGCTGCTGGATTTGAGTGGGAAGCAGAAGTGTGCAATGGAAGTGGCTTGAGGGGGGTTTAGACTAGATACTGGGTCACTCTTTAGCTGCCAGGTGGCTGTCAGTGGATACTGAGCCCAGCTGAGCCACAGTGTCGTAGTCTGTTAAAGTGACATACATCTGCATGTCATGGCTTTGCTGTGAGGTACCGCTGAACGAAATAACATCTGGAACATGCTTAGCTCAGGCCTTGGCCTGATAAGCACTTAACAAATCAACAGTAGGCAAATATGTAGTTTAATTAATTATTTTGCATGTCTGTGTGTGTTTAAGATGGCATTTTGAGCATGTGTGTGCCTATGGAAGGCCCACAGTGACATCAGGAATCATAGTAGATTGTTCTACCTCCTTATTACTTTGCTCTGGGGTTTCCCAGGCTCCACTTCCAGGGCTGGATTACAGATTACTTCCCTTTCTGTCCATGTGGACTCTAGGGATCTGAGCTCAGGTTGCTTTGCTTGGGAGGCAAAGGCTTTAACCCCTAGGTCATCTCTCCAGTCCTGGTTTAACTTACTAAGCAAATATCTATTGTTTTAGGCCTTGGGACAACAACACAGTGGGTCATAGTGTTTGTATTTCCAGGTGTTTAACTAGAAATATCATGGCTAATGGTTGCCTTGAGATATAATGTGAGCAGATGCTATGATTAGGATCACCCAAAGTTCACCTGACTTTTCTAGGCTCAACATGGCAAAGTGTCCACACATCTTTGTCTTCTTTCCTTCCCCAAATCCAGTTAAAGTGGTGACAAAGGAACAGAAATGGATGGACTCACATTCAGAATCAGAAGATGAGTAGAGATATCAGTGAGATCATTTCTAGAAGTCTGGAGTGGCAGGCGACACACCCTTAGCATCGTGGGAAAAATAATAGAATGCCTGTCTTGTGAAGTTCACTGTACTCTTCCATTGTGAAATGGACAGTGTGAAGCCTTTGAGGGTGCCCTGAATCCTTAAGTCTATGCATTCTGGGTCGGTATCCTTCGGCCCTTCATCTTATCTAGCTGGGGTTTGGTACTTCAAGGTACATTCATGTGTATTTTCATTAGATGCCTGGGGTGTGGCCAGCCTGAGATCCCTGTGATATAAATGCCTTGGTGACATTCTGGAGAATGTCCTATAGTCAGTTTGAAACATTTCTTCTCTTCCTCCTTGTCCTCCTCCTTCTCTTCTTCCTCTTCCTCTGTCTCCTCCTCTTCTTCCTCCTTCTTTTCTTCTTCTTCCTCCTCCTCCTTCTTCGAAGTATAAATTATCAGGGAAAATTTTCATGTTGAGATTTCAAGGTATGATTTTTCTTATGGTCTAGAAGGTGGAAGTTTTTTCCTTTTCCTTTTTCCCTTATGGAGTGTATTCTGTTGTGAGCTTACTGGTGTGCTTATATTGTGTTATTCAACCTTAGCCTTTGTCTGACTTTGCCTGTCCTTCTTTGAAGACCAAGACCAAGCTCATCTAGTTGGCAAAGGACTTTGGGTGAGGGATGACTTTTGGGTTTTGCTAATCATTCAGAGTTAGACTTTGTGTAGATTTTGGTTTTTTGACTTTAAAAATTTTTAAATCAGATCATCAATGAAGGTAAAGAAAGATTTAAGTTTTATTAAATATGCAAATCATTCATAGCCAATAGTTTAGTTAAAATTTCTAATTTATCATACTGAAAAAAACAAAAACACATTTCATGTGTGCAGAGTGATATTCTTACAAAATCAGTAGTCAATTCATCCTTTGAGGAGAACTAAATAATGAAAAATAAGTTCAGCCAAAATTTCTTTGACTGTAAGACTGGCTGGGCAGAGATCATTTGATTATGGGTAAATTAAATACTTCTAAATATTAAAGAAAAGCAAAACTGAGCATGATGTGCAGCCATTTATCTGAGACAGGAGTCTGGAGAGGAAAATTTTCTAATGCCCCCTGAATTTTGTCCTTTCCATGGCACTTATGGGGGGGGATAAGAAGCTAGACTTTCAGAATAGTTTTTCACTGAGAGTTTGTGAAGTGATATTATGAAACTGGTCTAGTTTCTATCTGTCAATTTCAACTTCCTGCAGTGAAATTTCCAGGGAGCGAGTTTTACTCTGCAGGATACAAATTTCCTTTTCTTGTGATTTTTCTGTCTTTTTAGGCTTTCAAAAAAAATCATATCCAAAACCGTGTAAAGGACGTCTCCCTCCATCTGTACCCGAGAGGTCTCCCTTTGGCTTCTCTGTAGATAAGACAGACTAAGCATCAGAAACAACAAAATCAATTTTCCATTAATAGGTGATAGTGTAGTGAATGTAAAGATTAAGGGATGGGAATACTTTCAGAATTCAGAGAATTTTGTTATTGTCATGAGTCACCAGGGTCTTTTGTGACATGACTGACATAGAAATACCCACATCAGGAAGTTGTTCATTGATGTAGAATTTGATGTCTGTACCTTATTGGTCTCCGAACACTTACTGAGGTATAACAGACAGTAGCTCTGCCTTTCAGTCTGTGACTTATTGGGACAAGTTCCAGCATCGAGATCACCTGTGTCTCCCAAACTGATGCTAAAAACTAATTTGACTTGCTTAAAAGTCATCATCTTAAATGAATTATATGATAAAACAAAATAATGAACAGTTTAAATAAATAAAAATCTTATACTAGTTAAAAAATCTTCGTATGTTAGCCGTGTCCCTTGCAAAAGTTTTTCCTGTTCATCTTTCTCTTGATCTCATCCACATGAGGCAGGTTGGACAGATGATACGCCTGTCTGTCTCCCTTCCTGCCCCGTGCTTTCCACGGGCCTACCCCAGGACGGATGAATCCTTGCCTGATCATTGCTCATGGGAATTCCATTTCCTCCACCCAAGTGTATCAAGGTAACTTTTCCTGTCCAAAATCCTGAGGAGGAGGAAGACTGTTTTGGCTTGGAGTTTGAGGGTAGAGTCCATCATGGTGGAGACTGCATACTAGCAGGAGTTGACTCACTTCTGGATGGACCAGGAAGCAGAAAGGCAGGACAGGAAGTGGGTGGGGACTATGAAGTCTCGTCTCCCTCCCAAAGTGAACCACTTCCTCCAGCTAGGTCCTACCTCCACAAAAGGTTCCTTAACTTCCCCAAGCAGTGTCTCCTGCTGGTGACTGAATGTTCAAACATGTAAGCCTGTGGGGGGCGTTTCACATTCAAACTCTAATGCCAAGAAAATTGAGAATGGCCCCCAGAATTTAAATATGTACTGTCTTACCACCCTGAAGTCACACTAGCACCTTGACTTATTAGCCTGCAGCAGCTAATGCTGCGTCTTCCCCTTTGATTACTTCTCGCCTTCTTCCTAGAGGATTCTGCTCAGGAAGTCTGATCAGCTCAGGGGTCACCCCCTCCAGAAAGCCCATCCTGGTTTATCTCTGGGCCCCCACGAGGTTGGCATTGCATGTTGTCTACCTTCTTTGTTAATCTCCCTGGAAAAGGGAATTCATTTTGTATTGTGACCACACAGGGTGCGTTTATATTGTGTTCAACTTTAGCCTTTGCCTGACTCTCCCTGTGCTCCTTGAAGACCAAGACCAAGCTCATTTGGTTAAGTCAGAGATGACTTTTGGGTTCCGCTAATCATTCAGAGTTTGACTTTACCTGAATTTTGGCTTGCTGTTTTTTTTTTTTTAATCAGATCATTGGTGAAGGTAAAGAGAGGTTTTTAAATTTTGTATTCAATTTGTCATAGCCAATAATTTGGTTAGAATCTCTAGTTTATCATACTGTAAAAGACAGAAGGTACATTTCAAGTCATTTCAAGTGTGCAGAATTTGGGCCCAATGAATGAATCTGTGTTCTAGGGAGGTATGAGGAAATGGATACAGAACAGACACTTTAATTTGATTCATCTGATTGCTCCATTTCTGGCTTTTTCTCTGCCACATTTTTTTTTTTTTTTGCAAAGAGGCTCTGCGCATTGTTGTACAGAGGAGCAGTGTGTTGTCATCCACCCAGCGTGCACTGCATGGGATGGGCTGCTGGTCAGCCCTGACCGGGACATGGGGATCCGAGGCAAATGAGAATTCTGTGCCCTTAGATGCTACACAGGACCAAGCACAGGCCTCCTGGCCAGTGAAACCAGGTGGTCAGTGACTGGTGACTTCTGCAGAACTTACAGCAGGTTTTTGATTTAGAGGTTTTTATAGCAAAGGGAAACACCAGCATAGAAGACTTTTCTTTTGTTTCTCTAATTTTACCTTTATTTCCTGTGAATGTCACATTATTTTTATAATTAAGAAAAAAAATGACCAACTGAAAAGAAAGGTGTTTTTGGGTTATTGGGACTTTAATTTTGGGACAGGCAGGCTAGGTTGGTAATCTGCACATTCAGCTAATCACACTTACATGCCACTTTCTGTCACTTCCTTTGTTTTCTGTATTTTCCCAGTTTAGGGATAAGAACCTCTAGGTAGACCTCTTTAGCCACGTCATTGGTCAGTTTTCTGAATGCGAGATAAACAAGGCTGAAGATGTCTCCCCAGGAGACAAGCACAGTTAGCCTGTAGCTGACTCCCCAGTCTCAGAGATTCTGGTGCCCCCCATTCCTTGCGCATAGGAGGTCCATTCCTGGGGAGGTCACTGTAGGCACATGGAGTTCCAGGATGCTTTAGCATGGCCCATCTTCTCATGCACACCATCCATCCTAGGCCCTTGTCTCAGCTGAGGTCTTCCTAAGGTTTCAAGTTTACACTCTTGACTTGCGGTTATATATTTTTCACGTTTAAAAACAGCATACAATACCTGTTACTGTTTTAGGGTGCTTTATTTATTTACTATCAAACATACAAAAATGTAAACTAGGATTAGGCCAAGGAAGAAAAATAAAGAAGAAAAGGAAAAGAAAAAAAGGAAGGAAGGGAGATAAAGGAAAAAAGGAAAGAATGAAAGAGAGAAAGAAAGAATGAAAGAGAGAAAGAAAGAAAGAAAGAAAGAAAGAAAGCCCAGTAAGTTCCCCTACAATGTCATGTGCTACTTTTTTTGTTCTTTTCCTGTGTGTACACAATTTCAGAGGACTCCTGGAAAATCTAAACCTGTTCTATAAGACGTTTGGGTAGGAAAGAAAGTAAACAAGGTTTTAGCCTTAAAGGGATTTTCTGCCACATGTGGACTGACGAACAGGGTCTGTCCACTTCTGAGTCTTTTAGATTACTACGTGGGGTCGCTATCAGATGGCATTAGAGCAGAGGAAAGTAACGAGATACTTAAATTATGATAAAAGGAATATCAGAGGTCCTGATCAATTTCGTCCATCGGCAGAGATCACAGGAGGAGAAATAAAAGGTGGTAGGAGCCGGGCAAGAACCTTCAAGTTCATTCGTTCAGTGTGAGAGAGAGCCCATGTTAAAGCCTCACTTTCTGGCGAGCATGTTAATGGATCCTTTAAAGAGCCTTTTCTGGAAGATTCTCTGATGATCTGCTGGAATAGTGATCCTCTGGGTTCCAAAGTGTCTAGGTGTCAGCTTGCAAGGTGACATACCAGGCTAACGGCTTCTGTCTTCCTCACAGGGCCATGTCTGAGTGTGAACTCCATCAGCAAAGGAGCCATCCACTGGGCTGTCCCAGAAATGCCAAAGATACGTTTCCTCCCCTTAGGCCTTATGAGACTCAGGCTTCTGAAAAGGGATTCTTGGGGCAGATTCTTCTGGAACAACATGCCACTTCTCTGTAAGTTTTGGCTCAGCATTTGTAAATACCCGGTAGATTTGTAATCAATCCACTCTGGTTTAAAGAATTAATTCTATTTTGTCTTCGGTCTCAGTAACATCGTTTTGGGCATGTGTCCCTGACTTGCATGTATTTATTGGTACTTGTAATTGGTGCTCTGCTTTATTTCTTTTTAAATTTCTCTTCGTGTATGTGTGTGCATGTGTGCATGCGTGTGCATGTGCGCATGCGTGTGCATGTGCGCATGTGTGTGTGTGTAAAAGACAGCACTGGAATGTGTGTCTGTGGAGGTCCATGGGTGACACTGAGAATCATCCTAGAATGCTCTACCTCCTTATTGTTTTGTTCTAGAATTCCCCAGGCTCTGCCTTCCAGGGCCATAATTACAGGCTGCTTCCATATCCATCTGACATTTTTAAGTGGGATCTGGGGATGTGAACTCAGGTGCTTTTGCTTGTGAAGCAAAGACTAATCCCTGAGCTATCTCCCCATGCAAGGAGAGGCATAGGTTCAATAAGGTGAGCAGATAGAAGTTGGGAAGGTGTCTTCGTTTACAGCTGAAGGTGTGTCTTAGCTGGACACACTGGACTTGGCTCAGGTTTCATGGCGCCTCTGTGGTTTGGTCCTGGCATGTTAATACATGCTGACAGCAGTGTGTACACAGACTTCTACGTTGCATAACTCCTTCTTGTGCCCCTGGCTGAAAGAAGCTAAACTGCAAATAATGTATTCAGCATAAATTATTGCTAACCTTCGCTGGAATAACGCATACTTTTGATCCTCCTCAGATACAGAGTCATGCGGGAATTGTCCGGCTATATAAAGTTTTACCCTACAAGTTTCATTTAAATCAAATTCCAAATCTTGAGGACATCTGATATTCCACAAGGACATTAAGTCTATAAAACCAATGCCTGAATCATCTGCTTAGAAATCGAATCCATAGTTTGTTTTGTTAGTTACATTCTAAATGTCTAATTACGTTTTCCATTTAATAATTCATTCTTGCATAATTAGAGACTTAAGTTGCACAGGATGCTTATGTTTAAAATATGGACATTTTCCTTAAGTGTTTTACACAAGTCTCTATGAGATAAAACATAACAGCCCATGAATATTATTAGCAATTTAAGCTCTAACTGTACATCTTTTATTACTTACTCTGGAATACCCCATGGGCAATGCTGGCAAGGTAAGCTTGAGATGCTAATGAAAGCCCCTCTTTGCTAAGATTGAGCCTCCTTCATTAGACTGTGTTCCAGTTACCCCTTTTCTACTGCTCTGAGACAAGACTCATGCACAACTTAAGGGGAGAAAGGGGGATTTATTTGGTTTATGGATCCAGAGGGGAGATTTAGTCCATTATGGTGGAAAAGATATGGCAGGCAGGCAGAGACTGGAAGGCTGGTTCTCGTCACAGTCATCTCATGAAGGTAGAGAAAGCAAGAACTAACTGAGGTAGCAAGGCGGGGCTACCAACACCTTAAGAGCCACCGCTGTGAAGTCCCTTCCTCCAGCAGAGCTCCACCTCCTAGAGGTGCCACAACCTTCCCAGACACCAACATCAGGGATGGACTCAAACACACCAGCCTGTGGGGGACAGCTCACCATCACACCATGACAGGCTGTTTCAGGGTCATTTCATCTCACAGACTTTTAACCTCCTTTCAGGCAGCCCTGCTTTGCAGGAGTCTGGCCTCTGAGGCCAGAAAACAAATCAACTACACAGACCAGCTGAAACCAGTCTACCTAGCGTCACACTCCTGAGTCTTCTTTTAGGCTTCAGCATAACATTCACCAGGTTAAGAAGCCTAGAGAGCTGGAACTGACCCCCATCAGACCACTGACCTGATGAGGATGAATCCTGATGACGTAGGAAAAGACAGTGTAGCTTGTTGCTTGGGTTATCTCTCTGTCTCTGTCTCTGTCTCTCTCTCATTTGTGTGTGTGTGTGTGTGTGAGTAAGTGCATGTTTGTGTGTATGATTGCAGGTGTCATGTGCTACACCTCATGTGTGACGGCATAGAGGTATAAGTCCTCATTTAACTTCTCATTTATGATGGTGATGATTATGTTGTATGATGTGTGTATGATGCGTATGCTTGCTATCACACATGTGTAGAGGTCAAAGGACAATTTCGTGGAGTTCGTGTTTTCCTTCCACCTTTATGTAGGTTCTGGGGATTGAACTTAGATGGCTGGGCTCATGCACAGGCATCTTTACTGCTGAGCCATCCTGCAACCCTTTCCATCTTATCCACTGCAGTGCTTCTTCTCTCTTCCCCTCCCATCTTCCTGGTATTACAGATACGCACTACTGAGTTTATCTTTATTACAGATACGCACTACTGAGTTTATCTTTACGTGGGGGCTGGGAATTGAACTCTGGCCCTTATATTTGCATAGGAAACACATTGCCTACCACCAAGACTGTCTTGCTTCTAAATTGCAAGTTTGATATTTCAGCATGGTAAAAATAAATCGAATGGTGCAAAAAAGGTGTGTAATGAAAAACAGATCTCCTCATCAGATCTCCGACTCTAATTCTGCTTCCTTGGCTCCTGCTGTATTGCTGGGATCCTTTATCAAGTTGTCTGTGACTTTAGCTATACAGGTCCTATAGGTCTGCCTCTCTTTATTTTAACAACACCACTGGGCATGTTCATCTAAACAGCTTGGCAAATTGTTCTAGTTCATTCCTTATCACTGAACCTTGGGACGTCTGTACTTACATCTTTGGACCCAGGTATAAGATAGCTCTCTAGCTAGGGCCGCGTGATTGTAAGGATCCACATCTTAGCTTTCATAAATACTGGAAAATTATTTCCTCCAAAATTATGAGGTGTGAGACCGTCACAGAGTGGGGTCTTGGTACTGGAGAGAAACATATAGAGAAATGTGTGCATCCCGAAATTTCAAAATCACACCAGGAGAAGCGAGGTGGGCTGCTTTGTTCCACGTGCCACCTTGGAGCACACATGCCTCAAATTTGCTACCCTGTGTCATCTTTGTGAATCCCGAAAACAAGCCCTCTGAGCAGGTGCTGCTATGGTGTTATAAATTGTTACATAGTATCGGTATTTGAGATCTGTCAAAAAGAAATGAGAATGTGGATGCCACTCAGGTGCTTGTCAAGGCTCTGCTTGTCATTGAAATAGTGTACATTGCTTACATAGACTATTCTAGAAGCATAAGTAAATGACATCACCAGGCATCCCTGTAGTACTTGAGATGAAGGGATTTAGAAGTGGCACACTTGTGTTTTTCATGTGACTTGAGGTCATGAGAGGCAAAATTTCCTTTGTAGCTTCTTAGGCTACAGTTCAGGCCCAGTGTCTGATTTTTCTGTTTAAAGATGACAAAAGAGAGAAAGCATGTGAAAGAATGCACCTATCAACATTTTTTTGTTTACTTATTTGTTAAGAGCACATTATATTGAATTAAAATGATCAAATATTGAAGAATGTAAAAGATACCGGGTTGTTAAGAAGGTGAAGGAATGCTCATTCTGCACTGAAGATACCTAATGGCAGGAAGGTAGGAGATGCTTAATGGAATTTCACAATCTTAGATAAAATGTTTTCTTTTAACATCATGGTATGGCCTGGGAGATGTTTCAGTGGTTAAGTCCCTTCAGTACAAGCAAAAGGACCAGAATTCAGATGGGTGTGGTGGTCTGTCTGTAATTCTAGCCCATGAAGGCAGAGCTTGGGAATTCTTAACACAGGATAGTTAGCTATATTAGTCCTTTAGACTAGAAAGCACTGGGTTTATTTAGAGACCCAGCCTCAGACAATAAGGTGGTAGTGGGATCAGGATGACTCTGGATACCACCTGCCTCCACAAACATGCACATACAGCACATATGTATATACCTGCAATGCAACATGTAAACACGTATGCACATAGCATGCACCATATACAGAAAGTGGAAAAAAGAAAAAAAATCATGTTTCTTTCCTTAGTTATGATTGATGCATGTAATCACAGACTTTCATCCCTCGCTGCTCCACCTCCTTGCTCTTATTATGGTCTGTGGGTATGGGGATTGCTGACTGCAGCCAGAATGCATAGACTTCAGTCTTGAATCTGTGTGACTTTGGGTTCCTAGTCTCTTCATCAATAAAATAGTTTCTGTACAGGAGCTACTTCATGAGGTCAGTTGTGAGGGTTAAGTGACTTCAAAGACCCATGATGTATGCTCACACTGCAGACAGGTTTTCATCGAAGTCTCTTCATGCTGCCCGTCAGCAGCTGAGCTGGGAAGGTCCTCCTCTGGAGATTCACATGTAACTGATAGCTGTGAACCATGTGCTGAGAGAGAGAGTAAGCACATTTGAGACTTTCGAGGGGGAGCTTCTTAGAGGAAGTGAAATGTAACCTCAATAATAAAAGCCTTGGGACTTTCACTGTGAGGATGTGTAGCTCAATAGATGCAATTGCCTGGGAAGGAATCAGATCACCTATACATTATCTACTATTATGAACTAGGCAATTCATAGGTCCTGGTGATATTAGTTATAAAGGAAAAAGTAGGTCCCTACCTGACTAGAGCTTATCACTGAGATAAAAAAAACTTTCTTTGTGATATGTTTGAGATGGATGTCCAAAAAAAAAAAAAGGTTCATATCTTACTTCATTTTGTACATTACCTTATGACATAATGGTTGAATATATATATTCATGTATTATATATATGTATTTATATGTATATATATACACACACACACACAAACACATGTATAACAATTAAGACCATAAATATCTAGCATATAGCAATGGAATTGGTCATTTCTGGAAATCATTTCAAAATTGAAGAGCTCAAATATTCATGTGTATTTAAAATCAGAAATCTTTAAAAAGAACTTTATTCTAGGTGAATATGCATATGTGTGTGCATGTGTGTGTGTGTGTGTGTGTGTGTGTGTGTGTGTGTACATGTGTGTGTGAAGGTCAGAGGTACACCTGGTTCTTCGGGAACTATCTACCTCAATTTATGAGACATGGTCTTTTATTGGCTTGGGGCTCATTGAACAGGCTTGTCATTGAGACCCATGTTTCTACCTGCACAATTCTGGAGTTGTGAGTATGTGTCATCAAATCCAGCTTTTTTAAAAATTTTTATTATTATTATTATTATTTATTCAATTGTGCGTGTGTGTGTATGTATATGCGCGCATGTGTGTATGTGTGTGTGTAGAAACACGGACAAATTCACGAACCACCATGGATGCCTCCACCTCCTTCTGCCCCGGGATTCACAGGCTCCGCCCTACCAGGACCGGAAACGCAGGCCACCCCCGCTTCCGCCTGGCGTCTATACGTGGGATCTGGGATCCGAACTCAGGACCTTCCACCTGCAAGGCGGAAGCTTAACCCCTGAGCCACCTCTCCAGCCCCAAATCCAGCTTTTTATGTGGGTTCTGGGGGATCAAATGGGAAGTACTCTATTGACTAAGCTGAAACCCTAGCCTCTAATCTAGATGAATTTTATGTCAATGGCTCAAATCACAGTTGGAATGACATGCTTTAGGATATACTTTCTTCCATTTGATGTCATTCATTTTATAAATATGATGGCTTCTACCCTATGACAGGCAATGGAATACAACATGGTAATTGACATGTCCTTCTATTCATGGGTGTTTTATTATATTGAACCATGTTAAAATAAACCTAAACAATCACATAAGCCAAGGCGCCACACTGGTGTACTCGGAATTTTTTCATGCTTTGAGGAACCAGTTGGCTTCGCAAAGGTTGGGAAAATGAGATGACCCGTGGTTGACATAAAGAGAAAAGGAAGGGAAGGAGGAGGGGGAGAGAGAAAATGCTAACACTGAACTTTAGGAAGGAGTAAGTGTGTTGAGACAACAAAGAATGGATCAGGTTCAATGGAGTGGATAAGACGAGAGCCAGTGGTCAAGGAAGAGCCGGAAGAAGTGAGACAGGCGATTGATGTTTTCACTAAATATTTAAAACTATTCACACAAATAAAAGCCTTTGAAAGCTACCTTTGGTCTTTTTGGGAAGGGGCAGTGAGCTTCATATACTGATTCCCAGGTAAGGACTGGTGCTCGTGAGGACAGGATGACTTCACAGTGTAGATCAAGGCACCATGGAGCTGAAGTCCTTGGAGTACCTGCTCTTGTCATACAGCTGTTTTCTCCGAGTGGAAACATTCCTTTCCAGAAGGAAGAAGAGGGCTTAGGAGACACTTACAAGGCTCAGGAAACTCCTGAAACTTACCAGCTTCAGAAAACTCTCCCCCTGGGGGAGAGGAAGAACCTCTGTCCAGCAGAGTTGCCTGCAGGCCGCACAAGGAGAGCAGGGAATGCAGTCTTCTGAGTTGTCTCCCATGCTTACTGCACTAATGTTATCAGTTCGCCAAGCCACACTGCAGTGGGATTGTTTCTTTGGCCGATCTGTCATTGGTGCGCTATCTGGTTTAAATCTTCCCAGGAAAATTCACACAATAGCCCTTTGTGGTCAAGGGCAATATCATGTCAACTACGTTTTGGCAGACTCTCTGAAGCTGCGGTCTTGATTGGACAGCAGCCCACCTCACCCACCCTCTCTTCTCATTCCTAAGAACTTGGTTTTCAACTGAATTCCGCTACTGTTTTCTTACAAGCAGCATTCGAGCGGCTTTGGGACTCTTTCTACTCCCATGTCTGTGGTTGGACTCCAGGAACACGGCAAGAAAAAAATGTGTTTGTTCCCCAGGGAGTGTTTGGCACCGCGTGAAGTCGCTGGCTTCCGTTATGTCTTCAGTAGACTCTGCATGAGCTCATGTGTCTCCCAGGTCACATTAGAAAAGTCTCCTGTCTGCTGACCTCGGTGGTGAGCCCAGGAGGCTCCATGGGCGTGTTCTGATGGGAACAGTCATTGCTAAGCAGTCAGTTTGATGACGGGCTTCTCATAATAGAGGGAAAATACTTTCCTCCCATGTTTGTAATCATCTTCCAGACACTGCACTCTGACTTTCTTTCTATTTATTATCTAAAGACTGCATGTGACAAATGTCAGGTCTTTAGGTTCAAGCAGATTTCGTTATATCATGTCTCCACATAAAACTCAAAACCATTTTAGGTGGTGGTCAAAATGAATTAAAAACTTGGTAGATCGTTGATGTTGACAGTGATTTATGAGGATTAAGAAAAGATAAAGTTGAGGATTAACTAAAAGACACTAGGGCTCAGTAAGTCAAGCACTTGTCCTGGAAGTGCCAGGAACTGAGTTCAAGTCCCAAGAATCCATGTAAAGCCAGGTACTGCATCACATATATGTATTCCTGTGTCTTTATGTCAAGATGGGAGGTGGAATCAAAGACAATCCCTTTGATCTCCACACACATCCCATGGCACAAGTGTATCTGTACACACGCAAATACACACGCATACACACACATACAGCCACATATACACAGATACACACACAAATGCACACACACATAAGAATACACATAGACACACATAAATACACAATCACACGTGCACACATACCCTCAACACATGTGTGCATTACATCTGCATACAGGCACACCAAGACTTTGAAAAAAAGAGAGTATAGAATTTCCTTTTTCAAGACCTTAGGCACATTTGTTTAAGGTGACATAAATTTGAGTTTTGATTAGAAATGATCAGGAGCTCAGATAATTGTGCGTAGACTTCTCCAAGCATTACTAATCGGGACATTTCTATTTATAGAAAAGTGTTCACATCTATGTTTTTTCCCTCCCTGAGGTTAAGTCAGAATCCCCTGAGATTCTCCCCAGTGCACAGGGAAATTAAACTCCCAGCTCTCATGATCAATCCACACATTGTACAGCCATTCCCTAAACTCCTTGTAGAAAGTGAAGTGTTCTGTCTGCCAGTGTGCCAACAAATCCTCCACTTCCAGATTGGAAAGTGTCACAGAGTAACACAACAGCAAGGCATAAGAAACCGTATGAGAGATCGGTCACCCAAAAAACAGCATTGGGGTCCCAACGAGGGAATGCGGGCAGGTACGAGGTGGCCAGTAGGAGGTGAGCTCATGTTTTAAGTTTTCTGTACTGCTGACCCTGGGCCTCAGAGTTCTTGGACTCTCTAGCTGTGTGTGTCACGCAAGGAGCCTCTTTACTTCCAAGACACACGTGTTGTTTTCTTTTTTTCTTTTTCTTTTTCTTTCTGTGAGCAAACACTCAAGACTCAAGTAACTTAGGGGAGAAAAGGGCATTTATTTGATTTACAGTCCAGATGGGACACATCCATTTATGGTAGAAAATGCATAGCAGGAGGCAGAAGCAGGAGGCTGGTTCCGGTCACCTCAGCTATCAGAAGGCAGAGAGAGTGAGAGCAAGGGAGCAGGGCCAGGTTACCACGCCTCAAGGCCTGCCCTCTGTGCCGGATCTTCCTCCAGCAAAGCTCTACCTCTTAAAGGGGCCATAGCCTACCCACTCTCTTCTGCATGCAGGCATACTTACTGTCATGCTTTAAAATATCATTTGCTCCGCCCCAAAGGCTCGTGTGTTTGAATCATTAGTTTTAGAAGATCATGGCACCTTTACGAGGTGGAGCCTTGCTAGAGGAAGGCAGTCACAGGGGGTGGGCCTTGGGGTTGATTAGCTCTATCTGACTTCAGGGAGAGGTCTGTTCTTGTAGTTGGTAGTTTTGTAGCTCTCAGTCTCCTTGATGGACGTGACCTAGGATACCTCCAGTTTCTGCCGCCAGCCATGTCTTTTCTAACATGATGGGCTGTTTTCTCCCCTCTGGAACCATAAGCTGAACAAATTTCCCTTTCTCCCATTAATTTGCTTGACTTAGGATGTTCTCTCACAGCAACATAGAAGAACCAGTACCCTTACTTAACCTCTGTAAGGGTTACTCTTAACTATTGCTATGAGAGAGCTCCCAATGTCAATCAACTTAAAGGAAAAGGGGAGATTTATTTAGCTTATGATTCCACAGGGGAGATACAGTCTTTCAGGCGGAGATGGCATGGCTGGCTGGCTGAAGCTAGAGAGAGGCTATGTCACACCCATCTGAGAGGCTGAGACTACAAGACTGCTTGCTGCAAAGGCAGACTTCTCCTGGAGGTGGGGTGGGACTCATCTACCTCAAGGCCCACCCCTTGTGACCAGCTTCCTCCAGCAAGGCTCCACCTCTCAAAGGTGCCATGACCTTGCCAAACACATGAGACTGTGGGGGACACATTTCAAACCATGGCACCTTCTGTTGCCTAATCTGCCTCATTCCCTTTTGAAGTTAAAGGCGTGGGGAGTCACTGTGGATGCCAGGAATAGCAAAGGCTCACAGGCAGAAGCCCATCTCCAAGGCCAAAGCAACCATCTATGATAGACGCTTATCCTCTGAAGAAGTTTGACTTATGAGAGCCAGATTAGTCCTGTCCTGCCATGACAGGGTTTAACGACAGGGGATGAACTTACTAGGGCTGTCATCGACACAAGGATGGACGTGTCACGCCTTGGCATGACTGCTTAATTATGCGTATTTCCTGCCCCATGCCATGGTCTTCCTTCTATTTAAGTCTAAGGATCGAACTGGGAGGGGGGGGAATCATTGGATCTCTTTATTTTTTTCTTTATGCAGCATGTTGATTAAATCTCCTGTCTGTTTTTTTTTTAACCAATAGAAGTCTCATGGGGTTATTAGAATACTAGAATGAGCCTAGACTTTTAGAGTTGTGCATTTTACCCTAAAATTCAGGTTATAAAAGTAACATTTGAGGCCAGTTGGATTTGGGGGTTTTGTCAGGCTGATGGAACTATGTAGCCTGTAAAGGTTTTCAACCACTGCAGACATACACTAAATATTTCACTTATTCCGAGTTCATGATGAGATACCTATAACCCAAGAATTACCTATGTCACAGACAGCACTTGGAAAATTTTAGATTCTTTTTAAGCTCCTAGACCAGAAGGATGAATCCATTTTAGAAGCAATTTCATTAGAATTTGAAGTTGCTGTAAACCAATGGGCAGGTTGCCTGGATTTGGGGTGGAAGGCAATTTAATTCCAGTGTCTCCACTGTCTGCTTTGTCTACATCTGAATTCAGGCCATAAAAGGTAAGTTGGCATTGGCAGCCAGCTGTTGCTACCATCTGTCTGAATACCAATGTCCCCTCATCTGTTGACACAAGGAGAAAATAAATAAGGTAACGTCCTCAGAATTTTCTTTACGCTAAACATGTAATTAGCCACTTACCCGAGATGAGTAAAATGTAATTTCAGCTAAGTGAAAAGGAATGCTGATTAGATTTATTTTATTATCTGTTTACTTTCTGGGAAGAGGGCAGCCGGATAAAAATCTCTCCTTGAGCTGTGTGCTTCACTTCCTGCAGTGCTTACCAATGAAATACACTGGAATTTGTAGGAACCACACATGCAGAGATTAAGGAGTGTCTCTTTTATTGCTAAGCTCCTTCCTTTTGGTTGGTAGAATGAGAAAGGCTTGCATGGCTACTTGTATCTGCCTCAAATGGAGATACAAGATGGGGCAGGAATGGAACCTGAGAGTTGGGGGAGACAAAGTCGTGTAGTGTCAGCTCTGGGCAGGGCTACCACAGCCTGCTGTGTGAAGAGTTCCCTGCCCTTTGGTGTCTGTCAGCCCAGCAGTGACTTCGCTCCCCTTGGGTGGCTCGGCACCCCAGAGTGAAGGATTCCTGGCTGCTACCAGTCATGGCTTTTATTGCTCCGATTTCATCAAGACTCCATTTCCAAAGTGCAGAGTTGTAAGGAAAGACATTGGACACATTCTGTGAAGCTTTTAGGCTGCGATAGAAGCTTTGCGCATTTTCCCACTGGTGTGGTATTTTTTACACACGGATGCTTCCAAGTGCTGGTGTTTTAACCATAGGAAATAAGTCAAAAAGGGTAAGATTTTAGCCAGGACTTCCAGTCAGCTCACAACCTCAGCTCCCTCCGCAAGGTGGGGCAGGGATGGGGAGGGGGGAATGCACACCTGTAGACTTGGAGTTGCAGAAGGGCTTGGATTTATTCCAGAACTTTCCGCAAGAGGAGGTTACAGGTCAGTGGGAGGCACAGCATGGTTAACATAAGGAAGAATTTTTAAACCACCCCATTGGCACGAGAGTCTTTGGAGGTCGTACATTCTGAGCCTTTAGAGCCATATAAGCTAAGTTTCTAAGGCGCCCTAAGAGAAGCCCTGGAGAGAGGATTCTGTGCGGCTCAAGGCTGAGCCAGGGAGCCAAGCTGGCTCCATGCAGGTTGGACCAGAACCACACAGATCTGGTGGTACGGGTCAGGGGGCCAAGGGACAAGGTTTTCCAGGGGCCAGAAAGCAGAGGCCCTTCTGGTCAGTGGTCACACTGAGGTACAGCTGCCCAGGATCCTGAGAAGAGGTTCAGGCCAGGCTTGGGGTCTCTGCTAGGGGTCTCAGGCCTACCCCGGGGCAGGTAGAGCAACACTAAGGCCTTTCTCTTCCTTTGCCTTTCAGGATCCAAATAGCTCTTCCTGCTGACTGCACTGCACCCTGGCTGTTAGCTGGGTTTGTGGGCAGTGGATGGAGGACACAGCGGGACTCTGTGGGATTCTCCCAGCTGATCTTTACAAGTGGGATTTGGACCACTGTCTCTCTGTCTTTAAGACATTCTGACAGCAAATACAAGTCCATCCCTAAATATCTGGAAATCCAGAAACCCCGTCCCTTCGTGTGAGGGATGCATATACCTCAGGACTACCTGATTAACACATGAGCCCAACTGGGACATGTGTTGTTTCAGAATCTCTGATGTAAATGTGGGAATTACAGGCGGTCTCTTCTCCCTTCTTCTTGCCTTCCTGGTCATGGGATTAGAATGGAAAGGTTCTGATGGTTGTGTTTGGTTTCTTAACCAAAATACCACCTTGCTTATGTTCACAGGACTTGGGGAAAAGGTCACAGTGACACTTCTGTGTATGGTGTGTTTGTAGGTGGAATGTCTGGATGTCTGGGTATTTGTGTGTATGTGCATGTGTATATATTCGTTCATGGCTATGTGTACATGTGTGTGCATATGTAGGTCTATACGTGTATATGCATGCCCGTGGAAGCCGCAGAACAACTACTCTGTCATTCTTCGGTCAATGCACATCTTGGTTTTAGAGACAGGGTCTCTCACTGCCTTAGAGCCCGCTGGCCACCAAATTCCAGGGATCTGCCTGTTTCTGCTGTACCAGGACTACAGGTGTACCACCATACCCTGTGAGGAATCAAATTCAGGTCCTTGTGCTTGCATGGCAAGCCCTCTACCGACTGAGCCCTCTCCACTGCCCACAGTGGTGCAATGAATATCTTTGTATGGCACTGCCAGTTACATTTGCCCCAGTGCTCAAGTATAAGGTCCTTTCTCAGGTCTCTTTGTGGTGGTACTCGGGGCCTGGGCAGGGTGTGTGCAGGGTCTGCCTTGTTTGGGTTTCTCTTTCTCCTGCTCTCTTTCTCTCAGGTCTGACTGTTTGTTAGAGCTGGGTGCCCAGGTGCTGTTCTGGTCACAGACCCAGCCAGGCAGGTTGGCTCTGCTGCAGCAGCTGGCAGGCCTACTTTAGTCTGCCAATCAGCTGGAGATGCAAGCCGCTCTCCCTTTGAAAGCCGTGGCAGCGGGCAGGTATTCAGAACCAGGGTGTGCTTCGCAGAGCTGCCGTGCCTCTGCCCACGGCCGGGACTTTGAAAGGAGGCCTGTGTTCACCTTGAAAGTCATTGAGGATGGGAGCAGGGTGCTGAGGAGGCTGCCATCTCTCTTGGTCCTGCAGCGCTGTCGGGGCTGCCACCTGGCCAAGCCTCTCTTTAGCCCACTTCCTTCCGGGCCTGGAAATCAGAGCTGTGAGGAAGAGAACTGGGGGGAACTGAGTGATGCAATGTGGTCAACAAAAAGCTGACTTCCTTCTGCCTGCAACAGTGTTCGGCATGAAGGGGCACCAGGTTCAGTATTCGCCCTGTCTTTTCTTCTCCTTTCTCTCTTTCCCCTTCTTTCTTTTTCCCCTCCCTTCTTTCTTCTCTTCATTCTTTCCTTCTCCTTCCTCCATCTCTTTCCCTTTCTTCCTTCCTTCCCTCCTGACTTCCTTCCTCCCTCTTTCTTTCTGTCTTGCATGCATGTGTAAGAATGTATGTACCAAAAGGCGTTTTGAATCTGTGTCATCTGGAGGCCCAAAGGTGACACTGGGAATCGTCCTTATTACTTTGCTCTGCGGCTCCCCAGGCTCTGTCTTTCAGGGTTAGAATTACACGTCATGTGACATATCCACGTGACATTTTTACGTGGAATCTGGGGATCTGAACTCAGGTCCTATTGCTTGCAAGGCCAAGGCTTTAACCCATGAGCCAAATCTCTACCTTTTGCTGTTTCTTTTTTTAAAGAAAGGCTTTCTGATGAATTAAAATGATCTTAAACTCACCATATGATGCCTCCAAGAAGATGCTGGAAAGCAAATGTCGGGTTTTGTTATCTTCCCCTGAGGTACAGGATTTATCCGTTTCGAAAGTGCTGCGGCGTTCTGATGTGGCTCTGGCTGAATCATCCTGTTTCCTCTGGAGCTTAAATGTGAAGGGATTGACACACCAGGTGTGTTGTACACCCCCCTCCCCATTTGTCTTTTGAAAGGCAGAACATAAATAGCTTGTTCGTTTGGACAAATATTATGGTTATTAATAAATATTCCAGTAACACCATGTATGTTCATAGGGATGAACAGCAAGCAACAAGGGCCAAAGGAAAAACAAGAGCAAAATCCTCCCTCCTGGGAGCTTCCTTCTTGGCCCTGCTTGGGGGGGTACTGTTGGATCCCACCTCTCTTTTGCTACTCCACTCGCAGTGTGCTTGTGCTCTCCTTGGTGGACTCAAAGTTTAGGGGTTTCCTCCTCAGACACGCTGGCTGCTTTTCTTCCCCCATTGCATGAAGAGTGTCAATCACAGCTGTGCTCCTATTCAGTAGCAACTCAGATGAGCTATTGCGCATAAGTGACTTTTCTAAGTTATCATCAGAATCGTTCAAAGGATACCCATGTGCTTGCCTTTCAGAACAAAGGATGCCTATAGGTTGAATACAGACATTGTCGATTAAAGACCCATTTACATGCTAGTTCCCAGAGTGGCACTATCAGGCAGTGCGATGGACAAAGGATGCGGAATACATCTGAATCTTCTCTTTTGTGTGTATATCAGAGGGTACTTGAGTGTGTGTGCCTGTGGAGCCCCAAGGGTGACATCAGGAATCATCCTGGATTACTCAGCCTTCTTATTGCTTTGCTCTGGAATTTTCCACGCTCTGCCTTCCAGGGCCAGAATTGCAGACAACAGCCATATTTGCCTGGCGTTTACACACGGATTCTGTGGAGCTCAACTCAGTTCCCTTTGCTTTTGAGGTAAAGGCTTTAACCCCTGAGTCATCTCTCCAGCCCGTCTTAATATTTTCTAGATGATTTACTGCAGTCACTCTGCTTGTCTTTAAATCTGCTGACTCACTGATCTTCCCTTCTGCATTTCTTCCTCTCCCCTTTCCCTTTCTTTCCCCTCCTTTCCCTTCTCTCTTTCGTTCCCTTCTTTCCCTTCCCCTTTCTTTCCCCTCCCCTCCCCTTCCCTTCCCTTCTTCCCTCCCTTCCTTTCTCCCTTCCCTTCTCTTCTCTCTTTTGTGCCCTCCTTTTCTTTCCTCTCCCTTCCCCCTTCTGTCCCTTTCACGCCTCTTTCCTCCACCCATTGAGACAATATCTCCCTAGTAGCCTAGTGTGGTCTTGAACTTAGATCACAATGTGATTAATTACAGGTGTGCCCTGCCATGCCTGGCTGAATTCCCTTCCTCTTTGAGCAAATATTTATGGAGCCCTTGACCACACTTGAGGAAGCGTTGACACAAGAAAAACGCCACAGATGATCTTTGTTCTCATGCCAGTGCTGGTGTCATCATGATGTGCCACATACGTTAAGTCATATACGTTCTCTTCACTGTGGCACGTGAGCAGACATGCAGTGTGGGGGAGTCCTCCCGTGATGGGACTTAGGTTAAACCTCAAAAGATGCCTATAGGTTGAATGCAGACATTGTCCATTAAAGGCCCATTTACATGCTAGCTCCCAGATTGGCACTATCAGCAGTGAGATGGACCTAGCAGGAGATCCTTATGCCACTGGAGGTTTGACCTCAAAGGGAATTGTGGGACCCCAGTCTCTTATCTGACTTGGGATGTGAGTCGTTTATATCAATGCAAGTAAGCGCTCTGCTACTGCCATCTGATGCCCTCACCAAACCGTGGAACTCGCCATCATGGACAGAAACTTAGTGCACTGTTAGTGATTTGGATTTTTTTCTCCTTATAAGTTAATTACCCCAGGTTTCATTGTTGTAAAAGAAAAATGACAAATGCAAGGATGAATGGGTGGTTGGTCTCAGTCTTGGTCTTTTTCTTTTAACTTCATTTATTTAATTGTGTGTGTGTGTGTGTGTGTGTGTGTGTGTGTGTGTGTGTGTGTGTGTGTGTATCAGAGGGCACTGTATGTCCCTGTGGAAGACCAAGGGTGACTTCAGGAGTCATCTTAGATTGCTTCTACCTCCTTTTTGCTTGGCTCTGGGATTCCCCAGGCTCTTGGTTTCTCATCAGGGCTGGAAATACAGGTTGCCATCATTTCTACCTGGTACTTTTATGTGTGACCTAGGATCCGAACTCAGGACCTTCTGCTTGCAAGACAGAGTCTTAACCCCTGAGCCATCTCTCCAGCCCTCAGTCTCAATCTTAATATCCCGCAGAAATTTGTGAGTTAGGGGTCTGCTTATTGTTTTTGTGGTCCTGTTGGGAGGTGTTGGAATCTTCAGTACATGGGCCCTCAGGGGAGAAAGTCAGATCACGGGGGGGGGGGGGGGGGCGCTCTTGAAGTGGTGCATACGTTTCTCTTCCTCCTGGTCACCATGGGGCGATCAGCTTCCTCCGCCACTTTCTTCCCATCACCGCAATGTGTCTCCCTGCTCCAATCCCGAAGGCAATGGGCAATAGGACAGAAACCAGAAACAGAGATGAACCTTTCTTTTCTTTGAGCTCTGCATGTCCAGTGCTTAGTCATAGCAATGAAAAGCTGACAGAGACTTCAATAAAGGGCATCCCAGGCTCCGTTCACCATATATAAAGGAAGGGGATGCTGGGTTACAGTGTCTGAATAGGGAAGGCATGGGGAAGGCTTGGAGGGTGACTGTGCATGTGATTCTGGGACACAGGACTGGAAACGTTCCTTTGCTCCCCAAGACTCTAGTGCACTATGTGTCTCTACTGAGACTGCCCATCTCTTGCCTTCAGGCCTGTGCTGTCTTTCATCTTTAGTTGTCTGTTCAACTAGCGAACCAAACATGTCACAGTAGGATTTCAAATAAGAATAATCCGATTCCAGGAGAGGGCTTCCTGTAGGATGAATGTTGAAAGACGTTGGGGTGTCCTATGTAAAGTCCCAAGTTTTCACTTACACACTGGGCAACAGAGTGTGGCAGAACAGAGACAAGCAGGAAGATAAAGAGTGTCTATAATGATCTCATAAGGCCAGAGACAGCGACAGTCAAAACCAAACTCATGTTCACAAAGGAGAATGAACACATCAGTGTTTGTGAAACATCGGGAGACCTTTCAGTGAAGAACTCTGTGGGATGCAAGAACATGGTCTTTTTATTTTTGGCACCGCGGATGGTGGTAGATCCCGTTGAAATAAATCGCATCTTCTCCCATCCACACGTTCTTCTAACTGCACCAAGATCACCCTTTGATGCTTGGATAACCTCCCCCTCCCCCATTCACTGCACATTTAAGCCTTTGGTAGATATCAAAGCATCAGACAAAAAAATCATAAAAATAACCAGCGTCAGCAGAGCAGGGAGCGAGGACACCTCCACTCTGTACGCTGGAGATGGACATGAAAGGAAGATGACTGGCATCAGCAGACAAACACACGTCCCGATGAGACCTGGCCATGGAGTTCAACGCCAGAGTCATAGTCTGTGACAACAGTAAGGGACCTGGGGTTTAAAAAGGAAGTGCGCATGGCCTCCCCAGTGCACGGCCAGCAGCCCCCGAGGAGCCGTGCTATCAGTTACACTGACTTTGGCTGTGTCCATTGCTGCGGCAGCTGGGAGTCAAGTTCAAATAAGGTTGAGCGTCTGGTTTCCTGGCAGGGGTGTCTTTTCTGCAGCACCTCTTAAATGGAGTCCGGGTGCAGAGGTATTCTGCAACACGAGGTCCTTCATGGCCATGCCCCTTTCTAGCCCTTTGCTAAGGACCCTATATAGGTCGTGTGACATTGGTGGGCCAGTCAGGAGTGAGGGTGTCTGGACTCAAGGCTGGGCGCAGGAATCCTATGGGGGAAGAGCATGCTTCATGGTCATTCTGATGTTTTATTTAGGCAACAACCATTTCATTGACACTTACTATGTGCAAAGCACTGCGGGAGGCACTATTGAGGGATTAAAATCCAAAGGCACGGCTATTTTTAAGATGATTTTGTATTCCTGTTGACAAGAAAATATACAAAAGCAAAGATAAACATAAAGCATGTTCCTCAGTCCAATGGGAATGGATTTATCTGGCTGAGGTTGCTAGAGGAACACATTCTCACTGTTAAGTGGGGGAGGAGGGGTATGGCCTTGAAGCCCCAGACTTCCATGGGACCCTGGTCTTAGAGGGACCCTAGGTTTGCTTTCATGCTCTTTGCTCATGATCTTGAGTTATTAATGAATTGTGAACAAGGAGTCTCACATTTTTGTTTTGCAATGGGCCCATACAGTCTTTGGTTGGTTCTGAGAAGGGGAAATGCTTGTAACATGACTTGCCTTGAGTCAGAGGCAGGACAGACCATAAAGTTGGTTTGGTTGAACCGAGGAGTCCAGGTGTAAGAAGTGTGGGAAAGAGATGGTCCAGCGGAGGGAGGACATGCCATCTAATGGTTCCAAGGACTTTGAAGGCTCTCAAAGCACCTGTCAACCTATGATGCTCAAGGAGCAAATGAGGTGAGAACAGACTTACTAGTCTGCTTCCCTTTGCCCTATTTGGTGACCCTGCCACACCAACCTGACTTACACTTCCAGGCTCAACAGGTTTTCTTCGTGGGATGCTTATGCCCAATGGATGGGGCAGTATGTTGTCCACTAGGGTCACAATTCACTGCTTTATGTTTGCAAGGTGTGAGGATCAAACAGCTCACATGAAATTTACAGTGTCTCGAGCTGTCTAATCAAGATCAAAATTCATCTGGTTAGATTCCAAATAACCTGACTTCCCTCACATTCAGTCCCAGTTAGTGATCACATTTAAGGTTCTGAGGCAGGATCAGGAGGACCAGGCAGCCAAAAGGGGCTCACCAAGTGTCTAGCCCAGGTGATGATTTTGAATTAAGCAAAGGAATGAAAATATTCACTTTCTCCAGTCTCTCTTTTTGGGAGGTATGTTGGGAGGATTGATTTTGGCACTGGGAATCCCTAGATACTACGCTGGTCCTTGGGCAAAGCGTTTTGTGGCCACGCCTTTCTCTTTCTTCTCTTTTCTCTCTTGGGTCACCTCTGACTTGCATGGCACTCTTGGGAATCAATTCATTATCTAAGCCCAAGGCACTTTCATTAGCGCCAGACCTTTGAGAGGAACCATGCTAGGTTTTTGAAACCTGAAAATGTTAATTGAGGCGGATTTCCTAGTCCTAGTGCCCAGTGGAAAAAGCAAATCCACCTTCTCCTCATCCCTGATTCTCTTTATCCATTCTCCTCATCTCAGTCTACCTTATGTCTTGGGGACCACAGAGTTAATCCCGTGTGGTGGCTGATCTTGGGTCGCATAGAGCATTTTAGAAGAGAGTGAGGTTTAGTGACAGGAGTGATTGAAACTGGTTGGGCTAGGTTGTTCTGTGGCATTAAGTCCTTCTGTGGCCACTATTAAATTTGTCCTCTGCCTGTGGGAAATTGCCCGGTGGTGCAAGTGGATTTCTCTAAGTAGTGAGAAAGCGTAAAGCCGTGCAGCTCTTAAATTAACCAGGTCGTTTTCTTATCACACTTTATAGGCAGCCATAATTAAACCCACAGCAAATGCCAGGAAGGGTTCACATGATAAAACCTCTTCCAGTCCTTTGGGGTCAGGTTATGGAGGGCCACCTTTATTGTCAGGCGGGACATTAACTCAAACAGGATCCAAGCAGCGACACACATTGTCTTTTGGAGATTCACTCAGCGAACTAGATATCTCCAAGGAAGAAGATGTGATGTGCTTGTTAGAAGCTCATAGGAGAGGCTTTCTGTTTCCATTTAGACTCATTGCTGCCAACAACAGAGATGCCTTTTGAGGATTCATGAGAATCCACCACAGGTTGCCAATAGTGTTGGGTTAATTGTGACTGTGCATTGTAAGGATACAGGAAATTTAAAAGGCGTAGATTCTGAGAAAATGTAAGCAAAGGCCTGGGTCTGGTGTAATTGTTTTGTAATTGCAGCATGACTGAAGCAGATTGCAAGTGTTGCTTCCCACTTAGTGTGGTGGGCATCTGGAAGATTCCCATGGAAAAATGGCGCTTCTAAAAAATCTTTCAAGCCGAACGAAACCTTGTTTCACCTGAGTCCATGGCTGTGTTTCTGCGGATGACACCATCGCCACTACTCTAAGAGTACAGGGGTCCCTGGGATGATCTACCCTCTCATTCAAAAGCTTGACTGGACATCAGAGTGCAGGAACTGTAGGGTCTGCAGTCATGTCTTTATGTCTCTGCTCAATTTTTCAATGTCCATTTCCCTTCCATTGTTTGAATCTGCTTTTCTTTCTGGTCTATACTGTCTGTGGCTTTAGACTCATATGTTATCAGCAGCATGTTCTCTCCCTCAGCATGTTCCACTGGGAACTGTACATGCCTTGTACATGGTAGGCAAACTGAGCTACATCCCCAGTCCCGTATTTTTATCTTTAGTTAGCCTGGTACTTGAAACTTAGCAGATGGTGCGTGCTTCTGTCTGTCCTTACTAAGTGTTCTTATGTAGGATTTTTTCCTGGCATTTTTTGAGGACATTTAAAGTCCAACCAACAAAAATCTGGCAAAAATGGAAAAATGACTATTTATCTGAGAAACACACAATTCTATAAACTCTTATTAGTTCTAAAGAGTCCTCTGATGCCAAGTAGGAAACAAGAGCTTAGTCACATGGAAAAATCAGTTCTGAGCCCGGGAGGGGCAGGGATGGTAAGACGTGGCTTCCATCTAAGCAGCCACCCTTATGTGCATGTTACTAGGCTATTCATATTCTAAGCATTTCATTAGTGCTACTTGAGAATGTTTAGTGGCATTGACCAGGGATGAGCATTCTTTACAGCATTTTGAAAATGCTAAATTTAGTCTTTTCCCTCACTCCTTCCATCTCTCCTTCCATCTCTCCTTCCCTCCCTCCCTCCTTCCCTTGTTGGGTTTCCCTGTATCCTAGCTTGGCCTTGAACTCACTATGTAGTCAAGGATGACCTTGAACGCTCTATGATCTTCCTGCATCCAGTTCCAATGCTGGCATTACTGATATGCATCACAGTACTTGGTTTGTGAGATGCTGGAAATCCGACCCAGGACTAAGTACATTCTAAGCAAGCTTTCTACCAATTGAACTGCATCTCCAGTCCCTAAATTTAACACCTTATTAAAACTGCCTATAGCTGTGTACCTTAGTGTTGAAGACCCGAAAAGTGTTAGAAACAGAAGAAAAATGAAATTTCAAGAACTTATAGGAATTATCTAGAATTTCAAAATTTCATTCTTGAATTCTGAAAATGTATATTGGCCAGAATTTTGTAATCCTTTCCCAGTTTTAGAGACCAAGTCCAGGGCTTCATGCATGCTAAGCCTTTTCGATCTTTTTGAATAGATGCTATTTAATTGCAATCCATCAATTTCCAATAGAAACTGGCACAGAAATATCACATTAAGTGCAGTAGCTCATACTAACTTTGTATTAAACACACACACACACACACACACACACACACACACACACACACATACACACACACACACCCCTAAACTCTTCTTCTTTCTTGAAATTGCCCTTTGGAGAAAGACCAGCCCAGTACTTTATTTCTGTATTGGCGACTTGTTTGTATCTGGACCTCTTTGCTGTATTTGAACGTTTGCACCTATAGACTACAGCTCAAGAGTCAATGGGGGGAATGGATGGTCACTGTGACCTGTGATCCTGTGGATAAACTGGTGCTACCCACATCCCCTGCATTTGAATAAAAAAATCACAATCACTTGGAGCATTTAGGTCTGGGCTTCATTTGACTTTTGAAACTGCTTTCGAAAGCCTTAGTGATAACGAGAAATCATAAATGGAGGAAGCTGTCTGAGGCAGAACAGTAAGCTACACCATAGCACTCAGTAAGTTCACCTGGATCTCATCTGGTAAACGCCTTTTAACAGAAACCTTGAGCTTGGCTGGCCCGGACCATGTAGCCGCTTGAAAGGGGAAGATGAGATCATGTTTTTCTATTCCATGAAGGAAAACTTAATTATTAGAAATTCCAGACTTTCTAGGGGATTCTGACTCATGTTTTCAGGCCACATTTTATCCACTAGCAATAAGTTTCTTGGGCTCATCTCTCCCTTAACCGAGGTGCACCGTGCAATGAGATGCTTGCAAATATGTGTTTTTCTTACCCTGGAATTCCATACAAGGCTCTGCCTCATTTCTTTTACCTCCCACCTAGGTGGGCCTCCCAGATGGAGGCCGAAAATCACATTAATATTCTTCACTCCCTCCACTGGCAAGCGTGAGAACTAAGTCTGGTACTCAGGCAAGGGTTCAACATGTCAATCATGATTTTGGTTCTGCCTCCTGCTTTTCTGACCTGAGCCTCATTACTCACAATGCAAACAGACCCAATGTGCTTTGGGTGACCCTGCACGCTGATTAATTTCTCCGAGTGGTCACAGTGGCTTGTTTACTTGTTCACTGCTTTAGCGAATATGTGCTGTGTGTCCAGCATTGGGTAGGAAATGTCTCAGTGAACAAAACACAGTCATGATTCAGCCTGTTTCTTTCAGGATGGGAACAGATTGTTCACATGATAAATATGTATAATGGATATTTCCTTACGTATACTCTGTAATATCATTTAGCGCCCACAATAAGTTAGTAATAGAGAGATGAAAAAGGGGAGGTGGATGAGGGGTTGCAGGATCAAGGGTTGCCCTCTCACCTGGTGGTTTGGGAAGATCTCGCTGAGAAGGTAGCCGAGAGTGAGTCATGCCGCTCGGTGGTGGAAACTTCAGGAACAGAAAATGACTAGGACCAGTGTGTCGAAGCTTCGGGAACAGAGGCTGGCTGGGACCAGTATGCTGGTTGCCTGTGGTGTGTTGGCTGAAAAAGACAGAGCCTAATGGGCAGGATGGGAATTGCTGACGGTGACATCCAAGCCTTCAGGATGACATGTTATTTAAGGCTTAGAGAACATTGTAGGAAGGACATTGTAGATGCTCAAGTTTACTATGAGTGAGATGAGACATTACTGGAGAGTTTCAGATGGGGCGAGTGATCTGATTTAGCTTTTCAAAATACCACCGTAGCTGCTGGGCGAAGATAAGGTTGGGGAACTCAGGGACAAAGTGCAGACACTGGATGGAGTCTGCTGCAATCGTCTGCGATGGTGCTGGCCTACAGTGGAGATGGGGAAATAGATGTAGCAGTGAGAACAAGCGTCAAGATAACTCCATGGTGACTGGCTAGAACAGCAGGCAGCATAACAGAGCCAACAAC
The DNA here is from genome assembly GCA_023101885.1 of Typhlomys cinereus. Classification (NCBI taxonomy): domain Eukaryota; kingdom Metazoa; phylum Chordata; class Mammalia; order Rodentia; family Platacanthomyidae; genus Typhlomys; species Typhlomys cinereus. The sequence goes on from JALPQD010000036.1 coordinate 1,948,374, forward strand.
ACCTAGGAAGGCCTGGGAAGAGCAGGCTTAGCGGGGCTTACCCCGCTGTTAGCTGTTCACCTGCATGGTTGCTGGTAAATCCCCATCAAACAAACAGCTTAAGGGAACAAGGGGTTTGTTTTCTTATGATAGTCCAGTTACAGTTCTCAGGCTAGTTTGACGGGAGAGCATGCACCAACACCAGAGCCAAGGGAACTGGCCACACCATCACCACATAATGGTGAGAGAGGGACGATCCTTACTTGCCAGACCAACTCTCTCAACCAGCTCTCTGTATTTTTATTCCAGGGTCTAATCCCATCCACCATAGGCTGGACCCTCCCTATCAGCTAGACAATCTCCTGCAGATTTGCTCTGGGCTTAACTCAACCATCAATTCTCTACAAATGTGCCCAGAGCTCAAACCCTCAACTGTTAAATTGACACCTGTGTCTAACTATGACAAACGCCCAGCAAAGCCCCGGGAAGAGCGGGTTCAGCGGGACTTACCTGGATCTGTTCTTGACCTGGTTTCCTGAGTTGAACATCTGGTGCAGATGCTCGGTCTCTGGTTTGATGACGCTGAGTTGCCATTGGATGACCCATCTGAAAGAGCTGCTTTCCAGAGCACGCCCTGAACCTCAGTCCATTTCCCAGAAGCCTGCTGAAGCCCTCAGCCTCCTAGACATCCCTGTCCCCATCCCCTCGTCCCAGGTCCCCACCAACACTGCCAACTATGGGACATAGACTGTGCCCTCACCACACCCCATCTTTCGGAAGCCTCATTCTGGGCTTAGGGTCTCTCTATCCCAGCTCCTGTCACTGTTTGCTGCAACCACACATCCGGGTAGACGGTCCACACCACATCCCGACCTGTCAGTCCCTCAACCTGCTCATTTTCAGTATTCTTCTTAGAGTTTTGCTGACCGACCGCCCACCCCTGTGGCCATATCTTAGCTTTCTGAGCTGAAACAACTTTTGAAAAATTCATAACAATTCCCAGTGGGAATGCTTTTATACTTCTAGTTTGTCGATTCAATGAACATCTACTTTATTCACCTATTGACCATATTTATGACTCCTTAAATCTGCTGTTGTGGTCCCTGCCCCTTTTTCTTCTTTCTTTCTTTCTTTCTTTTTTCCTTTGAGACAGTACTTGTACACGAACACCTTAGGAGAGAAAGGGAGATGTATTTGGCTTCAGAGAAAGGCATAGCCCAATGCACAAACAGTAGGCTGGTTCAAGAGAGGAATTAGGGTCACCAAACCCCAAGACCTTCCCTCCTGAGACCTGCCTTCATCCAACAAGGCTCTAGTTTGTTTTTGCGTGTATGGATGTGCACATTTAAGTGCTATTGTAGGCGTGCGTGTGTGTAGAAGTGGGCACTGGAATGTGTGTGCCTGTGGAGGCGCAAGGGTGATTTTTAGGAACCGTTCTGGATTGCTCTACCTCCTTGTTGTTTTGCTCTGGAGTTTTCCATGCTCCCCTTCCAGGGCTGGAAGTTCAAGCCACCACTGTTGCCACTGATGTCTATATGTGGGATCTGGGATCCAGACTCGGGTCTTTTTGCTTGCCTGGCACCCATCGCTTCTCACACAGGGTCGCTGTCTCAACAGCCTCCACGAGTGCTTGTTGTGGTTGTGGTTCCTCAGGTTCCTGATCCTTCAGCCTCGTTGTCTCATACACATACACTATCATAATCCTTCTTGAAACGTGTCACATGGCCTAAATGACCTGACACCACCAAATTGTAAATCCTTGTAACTAGACTCTTCTGCAGATTCCTGGTCCGTATGTCTGGGGGAGGAGGCCAGGTGGTAGTGATTTTACAGAGCACCAGGTGGTGCTGACATGAAAGTCAGTGTTGAGACCCTTGCCAGGAGCCGGGCCACCCACCTTGCTCTGCCTGCAACACGGTTGCCTTGGAGGGGACCAAGGCTGGGTGGGATGAGTTCCTTTAAATGCTTGCTCCCAGGCTGCAGGGGTTCCTGCAGCGTTCTGAGCTTCTTTTCTCCAAGCCACCCTTGCCATAACTCCCTTTTATACCTGGGTTCCGGGGGGGGGAACAGATTGCTAAAGAGACTTTTTCAAGTCTTCTCCCCCTCTTCCTCTCTCTGAGGCATACTCAGCTGGTATTTTTTAACTGTGTTGAAAAAGTAGAAACCATCAGATGTGGTCCTATTGTTTGGATTGTAAATGTCTTCTAGTGGTCTGTAGGGCAAAGGCTTGGTCTCTGGTGGGCTCTGTGGGAAGGTGGTGGAATCTCTAGGTGGGGCCTAGTGAGAGGCCTTTAAACCCTTGGAGGCATGTCTCCTAATGAGATTGAGGGATTTTGTTCTCTCTCTCTCTCTCTCTCTCTCTCTCTCTCTCTTTGTGTCTCTGCTTCCTATCCATGAAGTACATGGTTTTGCTCATTTTGCTCAGTCACATGACCATGCCATGATATACTATCTCAACAGTGGCTTAAAAGCAGTGGTGACGTCCAGAAACTTCTTGAACTGCAATCCAGCACAGGAGGGCTCCCTCATCTGTTGTGTTCCATATGTTTTTCATGATCCTGTAGTTTCATCACTTTTCTCATTTGTACTCTTTCTTCCTGTCTCTCTCCCAGGAGACTGTGAACCTTTACAGGCAGAATGTATTCACCAGTGCACACAACACTGAGCCCAGACTCTGCGAGGAACATGCAGTATTCGTAGCATGAAATGTTTAAGCCATGTCTTAATCCAGGGAGTCAAAGAAAAGATATCCATGATATCATTCATAGGTTCATGGCTGCAAAGACACTTAAATATCAATCTGGTTCAGTAACTTTGCTTTGAGAAGCAGATGGAAGGGCTTCCTTCTCGCCACACATGTGGGGAGATGGAGAGGTGAGGCCTACCCAGAGCTCCTGCCTAGACCAACCTCATGGGATGGTGGTCCTCTGCATCATTGCCATTCTTCTGCTGGGTTTCAAGAGAGGGTCTTCCTGTCAGGGCAGAAGGTTTTCCTTTGCGGTTCAGTGGGTTTAAGTGGATATCTGCTCTGGCTTGCACATCCTCAGTGTGAGCTGATAAAGACGGGGCTCTCCCTGGGAGAGAGCTGCTGTGGAAGGGCGCCAGCCTCGCAGAGCACAGAACTGAATTGTTCTCACCCATGCACTTGATACTTGCATTTCAGAAGCCTCTTATTAAGAGCACTTGGCTAAAAATAAAGTTTCTAAGATATGGAGGAGCATTAGGGAAAGACGACCAATCAGGACCTTGTGCTCGCCGTGGTGTAATTGCACACATTTTGACCAAGTTCCCATTTCAGCAAGAAAGAGGAGAAAAAGAAACAGATATTGTTTCTTCCTTCTTCCATGCTAAACTGCCAGGAGAACTAATACAAAGATCACTTTGGAAGAGAGTGTTTGTCTTCTGTAACTGGTGGGCCCATTTGAGACTGTCCCCAGATGGGCTCTTGCTATGAAATGTTTCTGGTTTTAATCGTACATCTTCAGGGAGATATAACCGATTTTCACTCAGTAGCGTGGCAGCAATTTTTATGGGTGCACCAAACATCAGCAAGGATGAGTATTCATGGCTTGGAAAGTGTTCTCCTAAAGCCCATTAATGGAAGACTTGATCACTAGCATGTGGTGCTATTGGGAGTCATGCTACTTTCAAGAGGCGGGGCCTAATAGAAGGAAGAAGGTATTGAGGGAATTCATTTGAACAGGCTATTGGGAATGGTCCTGTTCTGCATCTCTATTTGCTTCTTGGCCACCATAAATTGAACAGGCCTCTTGCGCCATGTATTACCTCTGTGTTGTGTGTGCCAGCGTTAGCCCAAGGAAGCAGAGACTGATGGTCCTGAAACCGTGAGCCAAGATAAAACCCATAATCCTTCATTGAGTCGATTAACTGAGACACTTGGTCGCAAAGATGTAAATCTGATGATTATAGTTATTAAGTTAGCAGGTGAGTCCTCATATTCAAATCCGGGATCATTCTCATGAGAACAACATCATGGCACGCCTTCTTTTTTTTTTTAATACATTTTTTATTATTATTTCCGCTCATACAAACTTAATAGGTACACCAGTTCCCTCCCTCCCTCCTCCTCCCTCCGAACCCCTTGCTCCCCCTCCCCTCACCCGTCCCTCCCCATCCCCCAGTGCCTACCTCACCAATTCCCAGAGAGTCCTTTATTGCACAGCACGCCTTCTTAGGGACCAGTCATCCTGGTTCCCCTGGAACTGATGTGAGACTTTCATGGAGACCTCTGGGAAATTTGAATAGCAGATAGCCCCAAACACCAGTACTTGTTTGGAAATGGCTCTTTTCTCTCTGTGCTAAAATATCATTTCTTTTGCTTGTCTACAGAAAGGAGAGTGTAGATTCAGATTCTGCTTCCTGTCCTGCCCACCATTATTCCAGCCTCCAGAACAGGGTGAGATATTTTACCACTTGTAACCTCAGCAGTTCTTTCAGTTTACTGTCTGAACTGTTGGACCAGCTTTGTCAGTCATTCATCTTTGTGGACCTGAATCCACCCAGGGTCTCTGTCATAGTTAAGCACTGATGTCAACTTGACTGAGGGTTTGCGCTCTGGGTACAGTTGTAGAGAGTTGATGGTTGAGTTAAGCCCAGAGCAAACCTGAAGGACATTGTCTAGCTGATGGGGAAGACCCAGCCCATGGTGGGTGGGATTAGGCCCTGGATAAATCAGAGAGCTGGTTTAGAAAGTTGGCATCCTTCTGTTCACTTGGCCAGATGTGCTGGTCTGTCAAGTAAGGATTGTCCATCTCTCAGCCGTTATGCAGTGATCGTGTGGCCAGTTCCCTTGGCCTTGGTGTTGGTGCATGCTCTCCCATCAAGCTGGACTAAGAACTGTAACCAGACTGTTGTGAGAAAGTAAACTCCTTGTTCCCTTAAGCTGTGTGATGGTCATTTATCAGCAACCATGCAGGCTGACTGCAACAGCCTCCTTACCAGGAAGATGACATTTTATATACTCCAAGTTACCATCACCTGTGACATGTGTGACAGGGACTCCCCCAAAACAAAGACAAGGCTACAGAACAGAAGGGGACAGATAGTCTGCCACACAACAAGAAAGATTGTGTGACATACAAGGGGTACCTTGGATTAATCTGTCATGGTTACTCTGTGTGTTGCCCATAAATTCACAACTGAAGGGCTTAAGGGAATCATAGGTTTTATTCTGGCTTATGATTCCTGGTTACAGTTCTTTTTTAAGAACATCATTTATATATTTATCTAATTATTGTGTGTGTGTGTGTGTGTGTGTGTGTGTGTGTGTGTCCGAGTGCGTGCGCATGCACATTTATTAAAGGACATTGTGTCCCTACGGAGGACCAAGGGTGACTTTGGGACCATCCTGGGTTGTTTCTATCTCTTTTTTGCTTAACTCTAGGATGCTGAGAGGGACAATCCTCATTTGAATTAAAAGCTAAGAAAAATGATGGTTGAATTCTTCTCCCACTGCTCATCTGAGTGGTACCTTGTTACTCAGAGAACAGTTATGTGTCTGGCCAAGTATACAGAAGGATGTCGACTTCCTTCATCAGCTCCCTCCATTTCATTCACCTGCCCAGGCTCTGGCCTCACACTGCTCCAACTAGATAGATCTCCTGAAGGTTCGCTGGGGGCCTAACTCAACCACATGTGCATTGAGCCTGAGCCCTCAACTGTCATGTCGACTCTTGTAACCAACAATAACAGTTAGTTATACATGTATGTATAGTGTGTATAAGTTGTAAGTGTATTGTCACTCCCAGCACATACAGGCAATAGACATGGAGAGCAGGGTTACAGCCAAGCTCTGCTGAATTAAGGCTCCATCTTTAGATATGCATCTGCCACTCCCGGAGCAGTACAAAATAATCTGCTTCCTGAAGCAACCTTGGTGTTTCCTGATCTCTGTTCGAGTTCTTCCAACCGTCTGTACACTTTTAGTCCAGGCTAACTCGACACCATCAATGTAACTCCGTGAGAAATCAAGCTGACCTGTCCTTTATAACTTTTGGAACAAAGGGGTGGCATTCCCTACACTGCAATCATCTCCACCTATAAGATATGGCTATTCCAAGAATCTACGTCAGAAACAGATAATAAAAAGGATAAAATTTATCCCATAAATATTTCCCGAATTCCATATTATAAAATTAGATTGTTGAGTTAAGTGACTTGTCTACTTGTACTTTCAGAGTTTTTTGCCACATCCTCACCCCGGGGACAATTGCCAAAATAAAAAGAAATCTCATTATTTGAATGGTACATTAGCGATATTAGACAAGGGGGATTTTCCAGACAGTTTTGAAGTCTGGCAATAATGTGATTTCCATTGAAGTGTTTGGAAGGATGGCAAAAGTTTGCCAAATGATCACAAGCCATGTAGAATGACTTAGCTCTTTATGGCTGCTATTTATTTGTCTTTTTAGTGACTGAGTGCTTGTTCTTCCAATTTTACTGTAAGATGATAGAGGGCAATAAGAAAGGGTGGTGCTTCCAGAAGTTTCCACAGTGCCCACACAGAGAGGTCTGGGCATATTGAGTGGGAATGCCATGTCTGTGGGCGTTGAACAAAGGCATTGAATCTCTCAGGTATTGGCATTTGAGCTGACTGGTGGACGGTCAGTCTGCTGAGTGGCCTTGGAGAGTGAATTATGTCTGGAAATAGCTCTAGGTTATGTGAAGAACATCCATTCATCCATTAGGTTGTAATTAACCCTACAGGGTATCACGGTAGTGTTACATTGAATAACAACAGACACAAGATAAAAAAGCCCTTTCATGGTAACACAGACTTGAACAGGCCAGCTGTTAACTACTGATGTTGAGCTATATTTTGTCGAGATAATTCATGTCTCCCTTTGAGGTGAATCTCACACTGGGAATATTTCCTGATTTGCTTGGCTTGCAACTGTTCTCTGGGTAACAAGGCACCACCCTAGATGAGCCGTGGGAGAAAAATTCAGCCATCATTTTTCTTAGCTTTAAATTCAAAATGAATCAGGCAAAACTTGTATCAATTGACTCTGATTAAAAAAAAAACACTACAAAGCTTTCTTGTTCTTTACTCACCATTTTTAGAATGGGAAAATTTTGACTATGGAGGCTGAACACCCATTATATTATGCAATAGAAATACATTATTGTCAATAATACATTGCAATGATTAGTTATTATAGTGATTAGTTTTGATAGTTGTTATTATCAATGAATCTCAAAATCATTCTTTTTAAGTAGAACAACTGTAGGCTATGTACTAACAGAGGTAGTGATGAATAATTTTGAGCCATACCTTTAGGGTTAGAAATAGATTTCCTCTTGACTTTTGCTATACTTGGATCTATCTCAGTTGAAGTCATAGTTTGGAATTGGAACATCTTCCAAGGCTCATGTGTGAAAGGCTCAGCCACCAGCCTGTGTGGCTACTAGGAGGGGCCGGGACTCTAAAGGGTGGGGCCTATGGGGAGGAAGTTAGATGGCTAGGGGTGTGCGTTTGAATGGCTGTTTCCTGCTTCCTACTGTATGTTCTATATCACCACAGCACTAAAGCGAACATAGCACAGTGACCGTGAGCCGAAGTGAACCTTTCGTCCTTTAGTCGGACTTTTTCTCACAGTTTTAGGTAACCACGGTATCAGTGAGAGGCAGGTGTCAGCTGGACAATTGAAGGCTGAGCTCTGGAATCCTCTGTAAAGAGCTCGTAGTCAAGGGAAGCCACGAGCAAGGCCCTGGGCAGCCATATGATGGATGTGGGGGGACCCAGTGCTGGTGAATGGCATCCGGGCAGGTGGATAAGATGGAGGGAGCTAGTTCGGGAAGTTGGCATACTTTCGCACATTGGCATGCAGACGTTCTGACAAGAGAGAAAGCTTGCCCCTGTCTCAGCAATGCCACTGGATATGGTGTGGGGCCAATTTTCTTGGCTCCTGATATCGGTATAAACTCTCCTGTCAAGCTGGACTATGAATTGTAACTAGATCATAAGCAAGAATAAAGCCTCATGCTCCCTAAATTATTTGGTTGTGTATTTATTACCCACATAAAATGACACCACAAAAGTGTGTAGCACAGCTGTTGTCCTGATCTCTTGGTAGTGACTGTGACCCTGAGATTAGCTTTTGTATTTTTATTTATTTATTTGTGTGTGTGGTGTGTGTGTGTGTGTGTGTGTGTGTATGTGTGTATGCGTATCAGAGGGTATTGGAGGACCAAGGGTGATTTCAAGAATCATCCTGGATTGCTTCTACTTCTTTTTTGCTTCACTCTGGGATTTCCCAGGCTCCACCCATCAGGGCAGGAAATGCAAGCTGCCACTGTTTTTACATGGAACCTGGGTTCCGAACTCACGACCTTCTGCTTGTGAGGCAGAATCTTAACCCCTGAGCCATCTCTCCAGCCCTAGATTAGCTTTTGATGTTACCTCTGTGTCCAGAGTCAGCAATCTTTTTTTGTGGCAGACTTCCATAGCCCAGGTTTCAGGATCTGTGAGCCATCCAGCCGCTCCTCCTATGCTTTGTAGCCGCTCTCAGTTCCAACTGGGCTTCATGTATGAAACCTGGTTAAAGCCAGATTTGACTCGTGACACCTTTGCCAGCCTTTGCTGGGGTTAGAATCTGGTTAGCAGTTGTGCACAGTGTAGACATAAGAGGCGTCCCAGAGGAGAGTTAGCCATCCTGTCAACATAAATCATTGCAATCCATCTTCCTTCCTCCACATTCCGAAAGCCCAGAAGCTCTGGAAAAAAACCCAGTTTCTAATTTTGCCACCATAGCTTTTGAGCTTATCTGGTCCAACCTAGGGGACGGCTCCTTAGAATGTTTATTTATTTTGACTAAATTTGTGCGTCTTGCTATGTGATTATGCAAGCTCTCCTTTTTTCTTTTGCACTGTGTGGGTGGAAGAGCATCTAGACACACGTCAGAATCAAGGACAATGAATCTCTAAGAAGACCGTCTGACCAGTTACTAGTATCACGGTGTGTTCAGCCCGCTGTGCTAATGCAGAGTGCAGCTGCCCATCCGAAACCCAGGTAAAGCCAAGACAATCAGCAGGAATCCTTTCTGGGAACCCCCCTTTCCCTGCTCCTTTGGCAGACAGTGCGGTCTCTGGCACACTCGCCCCGAGGAAATGGTGCAAATCTTTTTGGTCAATCTCTGGCTTCTACAAACCTAGTTACCCCTACAGGTGCATCCAGGTGCAGCCCAGCGCGGTGAATGCCAAGGCATGTGGGGATCATTTAGTCTAATTAGTGTTTAGGGCTCATTAGAGCCAGAAGTTGGAAGAATCGGACAGGTTCTGTCCTTCTACCCTCTAGTCTGGGCATGGCTTGCTCTCTCTGCTCATGCGTACAGAGAGGCCCTTGACAGAGTGGGCCGCTTTTACTCATCACTCTCCAGAACTTGCCATTTCACCTCTCTTTCCGCTGGATCGTAATTTCCTCAAGAGTCAGAAAACAGGTTTTATTCGCTTTGTTCAGTCTTTACGCACAGAGGCCAGTGAGTTCATTGGCCGACGAACTGAGTGAACACCTGTGGATTCAAGGACTCTGAAATCTGAGGACATCAGAATCCTCTCCACACTTTGTTTAATGAAGAGACTGGATTCTAGGAAGGTTTATTCAACATGCATGTAGTGTATGCGATCATCAACTGCTGTGCTGAAGCCACTCATCCTACACCTCTGTGACTCACATGTGCATCCTGGATTTTCCACGCAAGTCCACTGCGTTTCAGAAAGGCTAACTCCTCTGGTCAAAAGTTATTTTGAGCCAGAATCTCTTACTCTATTACTGGGTCATGCCTGTCTCTGGGGACTGAGGAGTGTCCATACATCTGTCTACAGTGCTGGATTAGTTTTTGCTCTAACCCCTGGAGGATGTTAGGGTGAACAAACCATGATCCTTATGCCACAGTGGTCCATAATCTAGACATTTCAGTGCATGAAATTTGGACTAATATCTCACTCCAACTTTTATTTTTTATTTTTGCATGTGTAGGTGTGTTTGAATTGTGTGGATATAGAAGGGGGCATTGTGTGTCCCTGTGACTTTAGGAATCATTCTGGATTGCCTTTCCTCTTTATTGCTTTGCTCTGGGGTTTTGCAGGCTCTGTCTTCCAGGGTCTGAAGTGCAGGCTGCAACCATTTCTGTCTGAGTGTCCAACAACCCCCGGATCAGATCTGAACCCAGGTCCTTTTGCTTTACAGGCAAAGGCTTTAACACTGAGCCATCTTTCCAGCCGCTCGCTCCTTGCTTTTGCCCTTGCTTCCTGACAGCCTTTTCTCTGCACACTAGAGTCAGCTGAGCCCGTCTCACAGTGGAACCAGGCAGTGGTTCCCATGACATTTGATGTCAAAGCCAGAGGCCTCTTGGTGTCCTAGAAAACATCATAGTCTGGCTGCCACCCCTCCTACAGTGGAATATTTTATCACTCCATCTATCTTAACCCTGCAACCCTTCTACTCATCATATGCCTGGCATAGAGTAGGCACTCAGATACTTTTAAAATTTAATTGTATTTTTATGGTGGTAGAGAGTATTGAACTTAGGTCCTCATGTATGCTAGGCTGTCACTCTGCCATTGAGCTGTGGACCCGGCCTTTGCTTGTTGAATTCTGAACAAACATGATATGTTATTTGGTGAAGAGTAACTGGGGCTGTGAAGGTTGATCCAGAGTGCTGTAGAGTCATGGGAATCTCCGTGAGCCCATGAAATTTGTGGTTCGTCTGTCTGGTGAGGTGTAATTTCTCATTGAGTACAGAAAGGTTAGACCCAACCATTTAAAGATAGAAAGACATTTTGGTGGGAGTAAACTGAAAAGTGTGTCTTAAAAAATACCTGCAGGATTGAGTACAACTAGCCTGGATGTACACATATACTTGCCCATCCATCTATGTGGGTTTGACATCTATGGAGCCAAACAAAATATTTACCAATTATATTCAGAATAAAGGTAATTGTGGCTGCACAGTGTGTGGATATTTTCCTTTTACCTTCTGACTATTTTCTAAACAATGCAGTGTTATTCTGTTTACATAGAATTTACATTTAATTAGGAACTATAAATAATCTATATGATTTAAAGCATACAGGTGGATTGATACTGTAAGATGTAAGGGACTTGGCATCTGAATAGTTTGGTATCACATGAGTGGTCCCGAAATCCACCCTCTGTAGATACTCAGGGCTGAATACTCAAGTGGGAAATATGTGAACAGAAAATGATTCAGTTAAAAATAATAGTCTTATGGAACACTGTTTAGTGACAGAGAATTATATTGTTTTATGCTATTAAGCACAAGTCAAAAGAGCAACTTATAAAATAGTACAAAATGATCCATTTATGTGTATGTATTTCAAAGAAAATTTAAAATGATTTCCATGAGTTTTTAACTCATTTTATGCCACAAGATATCCTGGAGTCTATGCATCCTTTTAAATAGTATTTCAAGTGCATTAGAAAGGCCACTAAAGATGTTAGTTTATTTCAATGCTATTATGTTTGCTTGTGCTCTCTTCAAAATCCAGGTGTTACTCCTGAGTTACTAGTAAAAGGTGGGCCCTATAGAGGTGATTAGGTCGAGCGTGCTCCTTCTGAGGGAGACAAAGCCTTTTTGAAACAGACTGTCTTGCCTCTTCACCTTCTGCCTGAGAAGTCGCAGGAACCCCATTTGGTGGTGATCGCAGTCCTCACAGAACCTATCAGCATGCTGATCTTGGACATCCAACCTCCAAGCTGTGAGAGACACATTTTTGTTCTTTGTAAATTACCCAGCAGCATAAACAGACCAAGACAACTACACTAGCAACAATGTGGAGACCAACTTTTGATGTAGTTACACAGGTACTTTTAATCTACAGCATGAAATACTAAGATAGCATGCTTAAATACAGATATATTATAGCTAAATTGTAGTTTTTTAAAAAGATGATAAAACAATATAAAGACTTTGTGGCTTGAACATAAGAATATTAAGGGTGGTCTTTATCCAGGGGGACTCATGAGCACTGATTACCCATGCAATTTTGATTTCTTTTTTGTTGCTGCAAGTGGTAAAAAATCTAAATCCACAAAGACTTACCTATCACAAATGGGGTAGACTGTCTTCAAGGCTTGCTTTAGGGGGTGACAGTGGACCCTCTCAGGCAGTGCAGGATACAGGATTCTTCTAGCCTTTCTTTCCAGACCTCTGGCTTGCTTTCCCATGCTTCTTAGGATTTTTTTTTTTAACTATGGTTACTTTTCTATACCTTGAAAAAAACAGTCTTTTTTTTTTTTTTTTTTTTTTTGTTTTTTTTTTAATTATTTTTATTTATTCAACTGTGCGCATGTGTGTGTGTATGCGTGCGCGCGCCCGCGCGCGCGTGTCTGTGTGTGTGTGTGTGTGTGTGTAGAACCACGGACGAATTCGCGAACCACCATGGACGCCTCCACCTCCTTCTGCCCAGGGATTCACAGGCTCCGCCCTACCAGGACCGGAAACGCAGGCCGCCCCCGCTTCCGCCCGGCGTCTATACGTGGGATCTGGGATCCGAACTCAGGACCTTCCACCTGCAAGGCGGAGGCTTAACCCCTGAGCTACCTCTCCAGCCCGAAAAAAACAGTCTTAAGGTACATTTCAACGAGTTTTGTCTAATGCATACTTGTATTCCTTTCCCCTGGGTCATTTTTCAATGTTTCTCTTTGTGGATTGGTTCAGCCTATTGTTGAGCATTACACAGGTCTTTCCTGTAGTATCTTTTCTTTAGTATCTGGCTTGCATTATCTTACTGCTTTTGAGCTCCATTCCGGTTATTGTATAAGTCAGTCATCTGTTCTTTCTCTGAAATCAAATTGTAAACAAATTGCTTATCCATTGTCTTGTTGATGGGCATTTGTATTATTCCTAGTATGTGGTGCTTAAGAATACAGTTACTGTTATTATTCTTATGCAAAATTTTTATGTGGCAATATGGTTTAATTTCACTTGGATAAATATCTTGAAATGCAGTTGCTGGAAAAATTTATGTCAAACTTTATCCAAGGTATCTATTTATCTCTTCAGTTTTTTATTCTCTTTTTCTCATCATACTTATTAAAGGTCAAACACCTTTATCATTTTTCTTGAAGAAAAAAATATAATTTATTTTATCTCTTCCATTAGTCTTTTAGCTCTATTACTGGGATAGCAAGTTTTGCCATAAGCTGTACCTTATAACCATATAAATGTATTATTTCATGGCTCTGGATGTCTAAGTATGTAGCAAGTTGATGTGGGTCTATGGGAATAGGTTCTTTTTCTCTGTGAAATAAGGAATTATTAAGCGGTGGAGAAGTTGAAATTATTTATGTTTATTTTAAAATAGAAACAATAAGACTAGAGACTGGGATCCAAGCAGCTGGAAATCCCAGGGAGAAGCAAATGTCCACATGGTGAAGTTAGAAGCTAAGAGTCTTTGGGGGAACAGTACACAGACTTGAATATTAGAAGAAAGAGTATTTAAATTTTAAAAGCTTAAGCAAGAGTAGGAAGAGGAGACAGCTCTGTTCTTTGAAAGCCCAAAGAGCACATTGCTTCCAATTGGAAGTTTTTCCCTGCTTCTGCTTGTGTCTTGTTAAGAGGAAGAAGAGAGAAAAATTGGGGAGGACTAAGAGATGGTTTTTAGAGGTACAGAAGGCGACCCCTCCCATCTCTTTGGCCTGCCTCTAGATAGATCAATTTCCTTGGGACGTGGGAATTCTGCCCAGGTGATTGACTTGAGCGACTTAGATTCCAGTGTAATCAGGGAAATAAGATTTGGGGTCTAGCTGAAGCAGATGGCATGCTTTTTTGGGGGGTTCTAAGAGGAAATCTCTTCCATGACTTTGTGTCTGCTTGATGCTTCCAGTTTCCTCACCCTGCTTGTCAACTTCAAAACCAGTGGCCACATGACTTTGGCCTCTGCTTCCATCTCTCATAGGTGATCTAACATTCTTCCCTCTTTCGTTGTAAAGATCCTCCGTACTTCAGTGTGTCTACTCAGATAAACTGTGACAATTCCCCATCCCACAATCATCAATTGAATCACATCTGCAACATGCCCTGCAGAATGCCCTGGGCATCTTTGGGGTAACATATTCCACAATGTCTTTATTTGTTAGTAATTGTTCCAGGGCTGATAGCATAACTCTGTGACTTAAGCTTTAATTAATATCTATCCTTTGCTAGTGATGTCTTATGTAAGAATTCTGCAAACATTCACGCCTTCTGTATGACTCGTGCTTTGTTGTTGCTGTATATTTTACTTACATGCATGCTAGCTATACTGTTAATAATTTTGTGCTAGAAAACCAATTTTTTCTTTAGAGAAATAAGATGAATATGTAAGATGAATAAAAAAATGTATGTATATAATTTTCACATGGTCATATTTCTAGTGTTCTTCATTCTTTCAGGTAAGTTTCAGTTTCTGTTCATTGAATTTTCCTTTAGCTGGAAGAAATTCTTTTTGATTCTGTTATGAAGCCCTTCTAGCAAATAATGTTTTCAGATTTTGTTCTCTGAAAATCTCTTTACTTTCTTTTTTGAAGGACATTTTTACTGGTTAGAAGATTATAGCTTAAGATTTTTTTCCATTGAAAGGAGACTATATTTTTATTGTATGCTTTGTACAGCTTATGAGAAGGCTGGAGTCATTTTTTTGTGATAGTTTGTACATAAGGAGTCATCTCTGTGTTACTTTGTATATAATGTCTTCTTGTTAGGTGCTATATTTTCTATGTGTTTACTTTTCAGTAGTTGGAATGTGATAGATGTACTTGTGTGTGGATTTCCTTTTGTAACTATTCATAGTTCTCATTGAAAATTTTTGGTGCATTTGGAATTTTGAAAAAAAATTCATTTAAATTTATGTTTCTCTCCACATTCTTAAATTCTAGTTGCATATGTACCAGCTGAGTAGACATCGTCCCCCATATCAGTGGGGATCTGTTATTTTTATTTATCTCTTCTGTAGCATCCAGTTTTCTTTTTAAATCCATACAAACAATAATTACTTCCCATAATTAATTTTTCAATTCTGAAAGTGACGTTTATCATTTATTCATTTTTGAATAGTTTCCCTGTTTCAGTGGACATTCCCATCTGTTCTATGATTTTTCCATATTGTCATTTATATCCTTGAGCATATTTACAAAAAATTGCTTTTGAGATTCATTTGCTAATTCTAGATAGAAGTGCCATCTTGGGACTATATTGTATTTTTTTTATTTTTGCACCCTGGATTATGAGTGCTCCTCAATCATTTGTTGCTTCTTCACATATCTAGTAGTTTAATTATCTGGATATCATACATCCTAAACTGTTGATAATTTGAATTATGGGGTTGGGTTTTTTGTTTGTTGCCATTGTTCATTTTTTTTAGACAAGCTCTTCTTGGACTGGTTGCCTCCTACCTCAATTTCTCAAGTTCTGGGATTATAGTCATGTGCTACCATCTTTGCAGGCCAGATAATTCCTCTTAAGGGATATCAATTTTGGAAACTAATTTAAAGGTTTCATTTTAATCCATAGCAGCAGTACTTGAAGTGTAAGTGTTCTAAGGTTGTGTGTAAAGCCAAGATATGACATCTCTACTTTGCCTGGTCAGTACTCTGTCCCCTGTCACAATAAAACCTCAGAGCTACCAACCCCAATGGCATTTTTCCGTTAGGCTTCTTGAAATCTGTACTTTTTGTTTAAAGATGCACAATGACTCCACACATGTGTCTTGGTGTCCTTGTTCAACTTCTCTTGATGTAAGACTTCTAGTTCCTGGTAACTTCATGCACGGATGCTACTTATTTTGCCCAATGAGGCTACCAACCCCTCTCTTGTCTCCACTTTCATGGACTGCACATTAAAAAGGTTTCGAGACAGGAAATCAGTGTGAATCTGGAGTTTACCCTACAAGTTCCTCTTAGCTCATCAACATCAGCTCTGTGATAGATGTTACTAATGATATTTTGTGAACTAAATGAATGTTTACTGTGGTGGAGCAAGCCTGATAGATCCATTGTGCTATTATGGTGTGAGTTGGAAGTCTTGTTGGAGTTTAAATTCTGGGGGAGAGCATGCTGCTTTACTGCTTGGGGCTAGAAGAGTTGGTTCATTTTATGCATCCACTTAACCAGGCCACAGGTGCTCAGGTTATATTTTACAACTGGAGGTAACTATGGGGACCTTTCCAAATGAGGTAGATACTATTAGACCACTATTTGCATTGGTGGTCTGAGTAAGACAGCTGGAGTTTGGAAGGGCTGGATAGGACTGACAAACATTGGAGGGCCAATTTGCTCCCTTTGTGCGACCTTGCAGCTTTGATTTTTCTGCTCTTTGGGAGTCTTATGCTCCGGGCCCTCTGGCTCTTACTCTCCTACTCGCCTCCCCAGGACTTCAGCTTGCATATAGCTGATTGTGGGGCTCCTTAATCTCACAAATGATGAGCCAGTGCTTCGAATAAAACTCATGTGTACATTCATTCTCACTTGCACATGCACATATAGCTATAATTATGTACATTTCTATTGTGGGTTCTGTTTCTCTAGATAACCCTGACTTACACATAAACCACCTAATGGGTGTAAACTAATGAATAGTAGGCCAGTTATGCCATGTGCTATTCAGGATATGCTGTATAGTTATAGATAAATACTAGTAGCATATGTAGTTAAGTGACAGGTTTAATAATACAATTTCAAAGTCAGAGTGGTATGATATGACTTATAGAAACTGTACTGTTATGTAAAAATACATGGGTTGAGCCAGATGTGGGTTGCATGCATCTAATGCCATCATTTGGAAGGCAGAGGCAGGAGGCTCATAAATCTGCAGGTAATGCTGGTCTATGTAGTAATTTCTTTTTTAGCACATCTGCTCAATCATTTTACCTTAACTAATATTGTAGGTTTTTCTTCATGTTGCTCATAAATACACGATCAAACAACTTAGGGGAATGACGGGGTTTGTTTCAGCTTATGATTCTAGTTATAGCTCATAGTCCAGCTCATAGACCAGGGCTAAGCAGTGAGACCTAAGTATAGATGATTTATATTGATAGGCATAGAAATCATCAATGATAATGCCATGTTTTATAATTTCTATGTTTTTTTGGCTTCACATTCCTAACCCTGCTACTTTACTGTCCAATCTGTTGCTCTACCTATCTGGTGAATTTTTTTTTTGTTTCATGTTTTATATATTATTTCAGTTTTAGTTTGGTTCTTTTTTTAAAGTTTCCATTTTGTGAGAATGTTTGGACAAATACTACCATGTTTGTTTAAGGACATGAGAAACTTTGATAAGAATATAAATATTCTTTTCAATTCAGAGTTGTAAATCTCCTGGGTCTGAAATATCAAGAGTAGTTATCTCTAGGTGAAGGTTATGAGAGTCTTACTCTTTTTTGCCTTTTCTAGTATTTATTCAATAAATATATATAACTCTGCAGAGAAAAATACCTCGAATATATTAACATTTAAGTAGCCCACAAAGAAATAATATTCTTCTCAACATAGAATACTTAAAAGGTATTGTATCATTTTTAATCATTATATTCTAATTGTGCCAGAGGTCAATTTGGCAATGGCGGGCTGAGCCATTGGGTGCCTATGTAAAGAATTACTGGTTAAGATAGATCCTGAGCAAGACTGTGGGAGATCATCTAGTTGGTGGGGGAAGAAACAGCCCATAGTAGATTGAACCATTCCCTGGGCAGGTAGATAAGATTGGGAAAGAGGTTCAGTAAGTTGGCAAACAGAAGTGTACTTTAACATTTTTTTCTATGTAGGCATTTGTATTAGTCAGGTTTTCTAGAGATGCAGCATTGACACAATGAATATATATATACTAGGGAATATATTGAGTTAGTTTACAGTATGGCTGAGATAGTCCAACGATGGCTGCCAGTAGCTGCTCAGTTTGGTAGTCAAGTGGGTGATGGGTAAAGGCTGGAGAATTCCTAGAGTCTTTAGTCTAGGCAATGATGATTTGGAGGGTTGGAAGGCTAGAGGGTGGGAGAAACTGGGCGGCCGGCAGGAAGAGCGATTCCTAGCACAGCTGCAATAAGCATCTCTTACTCTTCGGTGGCTCCTTTTTATATGATGCAGTACTGAGAGGATCTTGTGAAATCTTTGGAGGTTCTGATAGGATCTAGGGCGGGTATAATCCTTTGAAGTAGTCTCAGTTGATCCTTCCAAATGTGGTCTCAGTCCATCTTAGTTAATACCAGGTATGTCAAATTGACACCCGGGCTTAACTATCACAGCATTCTGCTAGGTAAAGTTTGTCCCTCAGCATTTACTCAGCAATTCCTGTGGATATGCTGTGGTCAAGTCCCTTGACTCCTGATGTTGGTGCTGTCCTGCCAACCTGGACTATGAGCTATAACGAGAATCATAAGCCGAAACAAACCCATCATTTCCCTCAGTTGTTTGCATTTATGAGCAACATGAAGGAAAGCCTACTGTACCAGCTCAGGTAAATGATTGAGCAGATGTGCTCAATGATCAAAACTTTTCTTGCTGATGAAACAGACGAAAGCAACATGGTTAAGAATCATCAATATTTTTGCAACTTTTTAAATTTTAAAATGTTTGCTTATTCTCTAAATGAATCTATTTCATATGCAGAAAAGTCATTGCTTTCTCCAGATGGACATCTGCATGCATACTGCAACTCTCAATGCTTATTTCTATGTAGCTAAAGCATTTTGCTTTTCCGTGTCGACATGCAGCAGTACTGGTGTGTTGCCACTGAGCTGGGCCTTGGGTTAGCCATATGAGTTAACTGTGATGGTCTGACCAGGCTGTTGAGGGCATGACTTTGGAGGGGTGGGCTAAGTGCTCATGAAGTACTTTTCTTCTTGGAGGACATTTATTGACTCACCTGAGGTCACATTGCAGTGATGACTAACTTCAGGTCACATTTCGTCATTTGGAATAATGTTGCTCTTTCTCACACTCTTCATCCTGGATAATGCCTCAGACAAAGCAGACACCGAAGGAGGATGCAGAATTTCTGGACAGACGACTCTGTGTCAAGTGGGGCCTCGATGAAAATTTAGGGACCATAGGGGGCTTCAAAAGATCCTCCCACAAGGATCCTCGGACAACTTGTTTCCTTCTGGGACAGCATGGAATGGCACAAACCAGTGCTTGTTCCTTAAACACCCGCAAGACAGGAAAGTGGGTGTACGCTGGGGTCATAGGCTGTGCCGGACTGTCCTTTGTCTGGCTAGTAGCAGAGGTATGCTACTAAGTGGCACATTGCTAAGTGGCACAATTGTCACTTGGCCCTGCGGGGTGGTTCTCTTGCATATCTGGTGTGTGAATCCATTTCTCAGTGTGTAGAAGACACACTCCACCTTCATCCTGGACCAGCGAAGTGCTGCACGCTCCGAGTTGACAGCTCACTGTCTTGAAACTTCACATATCAAGCTGACTGTGCCTTTCAGTGTGACTAGCACTTACATAACATCTAACACTGTTAATGTGAACAGATATTCCGGTAATCGTAACATGAATTATGTTCTAGAAGTTCAGGTTGTAAGGCGGGTATGTGGACTCACCTACACATTATAGCAAGACAGAGAAACCTTTATTTGTAGGTTTTGGAGAAAAATCCAGCAATGATTGGTGTGACTTTAGGAACCACGGATGCCTGGCATCTTCTGGAATAGAAATGCCCCCAGGCCGGGTCAGGACAAGCAGGGATGATGGTGGATTCCCGGAGCTTCACTCTCCCATCACCATACGTAGCAGAGCAAGCTGCTTTCAATGTGTGTTCCTGTCTGCTGTCCTCCTATCATGGAAACTTCCAGAACTTCTGTTAATGCCCAGTTTCCAGAGCTGCTTGTGGTCCCTTTGTCCACAGTTCCCTGTTTTCTGCTGGTCGCCTTGTCTGAGCAACATTCTCCTGAGTTCACTGCCAGAGAGCGTCTACTCCTTGCTAGTCACATGACCTGCTCTTGCCGTCTTAATAAATAGCTGTGGAGAGGTACACAGCATTAAGGTGACAGCCGGAACTTACAAAAATTTACAAATCAGGGTGATGTCACCTTTGTAACCAGGACTACATGAGGAGTGTGGTGGAATGGTCTTAAGTCTTGTGTGGCTTTCTGTTATTTGATGTGTGTGTGTGTGTAAGTGAGATGTTGTCATGGGATTTCTGTTCAGGTTCTTGCATCCCAGACTTGAAGATTAAAGCCAGGACACCATTGGATGGTTTAACTAAAATTTATTGAAAAGCAGGGAGGGAGGGGCAGCCGATTGCTTGGGAGAATGGGGGGGGACAAGAAATCATCTGCGGCTGGTCAGGGAGTCAGAGGGGAAGGAGACGGTTCCAAGTCTGGCTCCAAAGCTCTGGATCCTGGGTTCTCCTTTCATGAACTTTTGGGGGACTGAAGATGGAAACTTTCTATTGGTTTCCTCTCTGACCTTTGCTTGGTGGTCCCTGGTGGGGCCCGGTTTGAAAGTCCTGCTGGAAGACTTTGTGGTGAACCTCCCTTGTGGGTTGCCTTCTTGCCGAATTCAGTGGCAGCTTCAGGTCGGTTTCCCCAGAGTACGTGTTGCGTCTCACATAGGCTTGTGACTTTGTTTAATTTCCTCTGCTCTCCTCCTCTGTTCTCACTGCCTAGAAACATCTACCTCCATCAGTGTATGTAGTATTTGTGTACGTGTGACTCTGTGTGTGTGTAGAGGACAACCTTTGCATGAACTTCTTTACTCTTCCACCTTGTTGAGAGCAAGCTTCTTTCTCTCTGCTGTGTTGAACAGACTAAGTGGCCCACTAGCTCTCGGAGATTCTTGGGTTTCCGCTTCGCATTTCTCACAGGTATCTAGGGATCTCTGATGCTTACTTAGGCTACTGTGTCTGGCTTTCCCATGGAATCTGGGATCTGAGGACATCAGGCTTGTGTGGCAAGTGCTTTATCCTCTTAGCAGGTCCTCTTGTCTCCTTGCCTCTCTTCTCAGCGCCACACTGTTGTTTACCGTATACCCTTTTCCCTTCCAGAATTGATAAATCCTGAATTTTCCCTGTTACATCAAACCACCTGATTAAAGACTCCCCTTGAAGTGCTGGTGAAAAAATAGATCAAATGGTCTCATCCAGGTGCAAAATGCTGAGGTCCCCAAGAAGAAACCGTGATTTATATTTTCAGGCCAATGGGGGAATACTTTACCAGAAACCCATGAGATCTATGAGACCACAAGTTCTCTTTGCTCCAGCTTTCCCATCCACTGGGGGTCTTGTAGTGAGGGGCTCAGGGTGTTCTTGCAAGAGTGCAGAAAAACTGATTCTAGCTTGGAGGGGGGCTGAACTCCTTGTTCCCACTTAGAGAAAGTACTTATATCATGCAACCACCCTTGAAAGTTCTGGAGGATATAACTTGTTCTGAAAGCTGTCGGGCAGCCAAAGAGCATGAAGATGTGTGCATCCTTATTTCACCAACTGATTTGTCTTGATCTTGGCAAAAAAATTCTTCATTTGCCTTCCTCAGTATCAGTGAGCTAACGTTTCCCCACCTCAGAGACATCACTACAGCCTCATGTGGTTGAAAACAGATCACAGCTGAGGCTGCCCTGTATGAGTGGAGTCTGGGTCTCCTGGGACATCCCAGTATGATTAGGTTTCCTGAGTCTCTTCTTCCTAGGACTTTTCCAAAAAGCTCAGCAAAGACTACACTTCTCAGGAGAGCGACTGGTGAGCACTGGTTGGGTTCAAGTGGGCTGCTCAGCACACATGCTCTGAAATAAGGAGCTGGCAGGCATACACACATATGCAGTCACACACATGAATATACACACATGTACACACACTTGCACATACATGCACACATATGCACATGGACACATGTGCACACACACTCATAGGCACACATGCACACACACACATGTGCACCACATATACGCATGCACACACATTCATAAGCACACACACTCCACCTCCACCCCACATTTGAAATCCATCTTCCTGCAATCCAGCACAAGCAGCAGCAAAGTGCTCTTTTAATTGTAGCTGTTGCTATAATTTAAACAGAAAAGATTTTTACATCCATTTTTCTCAAACTGCTCTCTAATCATAGCAGCCTTCATTTTGCCTTAATGGAGCAAATACATCCGACTGCTTAATTCTACTCCTTTTTATAACCTCGCACTTTATATTTAAGCATCCCAGGCTCCTCCCGTATATTTCTAAAGTTGAAATCGACTGCCTAACCTCCCTGAGTTATGCTGTGACTTTTAAAAATTAAACTGTACTTTCGAAAATGACTTACTTCATTCAGCTCCAAATCAAATAATGGCTTTCGATGTCTTCTGTATTTGAAATTTAGATGGAAATTAAATTCAACATGAACCACATTGAGTATATAATAGTCAAACATCATTTTAGGAGATTATTGTTTGAATGGATCATTTTCCCTATTTGTAGCTAAGTGGGTAACAGAGGCTTCTGCCTATCCTTATTCATGTGTGGACAGCTTTTCTTGTTTTCAGTTCCACAGAAGAGACTCTTCCAAAGAGAGAAGAGAGAGAGGGAGGGAGAAACTCCTATGGGAATATGGGAATATTGTAATTCCTTCATATATTTGTCTTGAAATATCAGTGTACAGTTGTTCATTGTTCAAGATTAACAATAGGATGACTTGAAGTGTGTTTCGGGTCCTGGGCTGAGCAATGCTGTGCATGAGTCCCCAAGAGATTGCAGCCCCTGCCCTTGGTGAGGGTTGACAAGAAACATAGGCATGACTTGAGACTCCCAGACTGGGGAGATGGCTCAGGGTTAAAGCCTTTGCTTGCAAAGCAAAAGGACCGGGAGTTCAGATCCCAGATCCCTTGTAAAAATGCCAGGCAGAAATGACAGTGGCCTGCATTTCCAGTCCTGGAAGATGGAGTCTGAGTGCTGCAGTCAGCCTGCAACATTGCTGATAAATGACCATAATATGGCTTAAGGGAACAAGGGTTTATTCTCTTACGATTCCTGGTTACAGTTCTTAGTCCAGCTTGACGGGAGAGCTCACACCAACACCAGGGTTGAGGGACCTGGCCACACTATCACTGCATAATGGCTGAGAGAAGGACTATCCTTACTTGCCAGACCAGTATGTCTGGCCAAGTGTACAGAAGGATGCCAACTTTCCCACCCAGCTTAGTATTTTATTCACCTGTTCAGGGCCTAGTCCCACCCACCATAGGCTGGGCCTTCCCCATCAGCTAGACAATCTTCTGCAGGTTTGCTCTGGGCTTAACTCAACCATCAACTCTCTACAACTGTGCCCAGAGCTCAAATCCTCAACAGTCAAGGTGACACCTGTGCTTAACTATGACACTGAGGAACCCCAGAACAAAGTAATAAGGAGGTAGAACAATCCAGTATGATTCATGATGGCAACCCTTGGTCTTCTTGGTTTTCCCATCACATACATACACTCCAGTGCCCTCTTCTACACACACACACACACACACATTTAAAAAAGAGCCTTTCCATGCTCTTAGTATTAGTCTCTTACCTACCCTGCAAGGTCTTGGTCAGAGAGTCAACAAGTGTTAGAGAAAAGCTGCTGAAAAACAGAGGACTTCTTGTCTGTCTCAGTCATTTTGTTTTGTGATAACGTTAAGGTTTTCAGCTGTTTTCCGTTTAATTAAAATATATTTAATGCAAACCAAGTATAATTAAGAGCAATGTATGCGAACAAAGATGCTGGTGAAAGGCACTTTTTGTTCAGTATTATAGTTAGGCACAGGTGTCAACTTGACAGTTGAGGATTTGAGCTCTGGGCACATTTGTAGAGGATTAGTAGTTGAGTTAAGCCCAGAGCAAACCTGCAGGAGATTGTCTAGCTGATGGGGAAGGCCCAGCCCATGGTGGGTGGGACTAGATCCTGGAATAAAATACAGAGAGCTGTTTGAGAAAGTTGGCATCCTTGTGCACACTTGTCCAGACATGCTGGTTTGGCAAGTAAGGATCGTCCTCTCTCAGCTGCTATGTAGAGATGGTGTGGTCCCTTGGGCCTGGTGTTGGTGCATGCTCTCCTGTCAGGCTGAACTGAGAACTGTAACTGGACTATTGTAAGAAAATAAACCCCTTGTTCCCTTAAGCTGTTTGATGATGATTTATCAGCAACCATGTAGGCAAACTCCTATACCCAGGAAGGGAGAACTCTGGGCTCCACTGCTGTTGGCTGAGCACATAGTGAATTTTGGAGGGCAACTCCACACTGGCAAGGCCGTGACGTACTTCTCTGATGAATGAAGAGGCTGGTGTTTAGGGTGTTGTGTGTGGACTTCACTCCTCACGGCTTCCCACTGGGCTCTGCTGCACAGAAGTTTCTCAGGCTTGACCTTCTAGGGCCAGAACTGCAGGCCACCACCACATCCACCTAGCATCCTTACATGGGCTCTGGGGATCTGAATTCAGGTCCTTTTCCTTCCAAGGCAAAGGCTTTAAACCCTGAGCCATCTCCCAGTCCGGTACAGAAGTATTTTTGAGTATGTAAGAACAAGTGTTACCATGTCTGCAAGATGTCTATAGGATGCATGTATTGCTTTGAACATATTTAATGATGTAGATTGTGGCCAACTTTTGCAAGGTTTTGACATAAAGAGGTAGAGAAGCATTTATATCTGTAAGACTTGAAAATTCAGACTTATCTTTTCTGAAATGGAGAAATGTAGCCATTAGCATTTGGACATTATAAAAAATATCCCCCATGTGTTTCCCAAAGGACAAGGCTAATAAAGAGTTGGCAGCAGAAGGCTTTTGTCTCGTGGTTTGGGTTAACATTCTCTGGGTTGTGTTTTAAAAAGAAAGTTGTTAAGCAGGCAACAATTCCTTGATCTATTTGCATGCAGATTTTGCTGAATTCAGGACAAGAGATGCCTATTTTTGTTAAGCAGGACATAAATAAATGGTATAAATAAGACATGTTGTGTTGAGGTTTGTTTTTCTCTTGTCTCCCCTCCCACTCTTTCCAAGAGTGTCAAAGTCAACAGAGATTTATCTGGACGGAGGCAAGTTGCTTCTGGTTATCAGGCCTTGAAGATGCCCTATGAGTGTTTACCATCTCCAGGCTCTGAAAAGCACGGTCTGAAGCTTGGGCTTAAATTAGGCAGGAATGATGAAGGGCCGCTGTAGTGTCCGTGGGTGCGGTGCCCAGAGCTTTGATCCACCTCTTCAGAGGTGAAAGACTGATTGATGACTGGCATCCAAGGTGGGTTGGAAGATAACGAGCCACAGAACCGCAGCTGTGAGAGATCTCCAGGCTTGGTTAATAGTTGAAGGAGAATTCTCAGAAACGCGGACCGTGGCCACCCTGGGACACAGGGAGGCAGACACCAGATATTGAGGTCCTGGCCAGCAAAGAGGAAGTATAGGTCACAGTCATAACCTTGAGTTGCTTTTCCACCTGTGCCTGTGTGTTACATATGGTCCATATACTGCTGTGCAGTATATGTTTGGATTCCACTCACGCCCAACTGAAAACCCCAGAGTGGCCATAAGGGGCCCTGCCTGGGTCTCGGTTGGATATTGGTGACTTAACAAGATCTCGAATCTTCTGGAACCCAGCCAGGGCTGCACCCATGGCCCCTGGCATAAGTAAAATGAATTCTCTTTTTTTACGCGAATTTAAATAAACTTTATTTTACAGAATCTCTGAAAGCTAGGGAATCTAAATAATGAATGAAGCTCCATTCTGGTGGTGGCGTTACAGGAGAGTAAATGTTTGAAAAACTAGGCCTGTGTGAAAAACAGGCAGAGTGTTATTGGTTCATTTAGGGGCAGAAGGACGCGCCAGAGGAAACGAGCTTTGAACAGAGTCTTGTTTGAATGATCCAGAAGAAAACAGAGGCCTGGCTCGATGAAGATCAGTGTGTAGCTATTACTATCATTGCAGTGCTGGCGTTTGAACTGATCTATGCATGCCGGTCATGTGTTCTATCTTGTACTGCACTGGAGCCTCCAAGACCTTGCTAGAAAGGGCCAGGTGTGAAATGCTTCCTGTTTTGTGGGTAAGGCGGGGTTTGTTATAACCACTCAGCCCTGGTGATAGGATGCGTGAGGCACATAGTAAATGACTGGGCACGACTATGCTCCAGTGACACTTTATTTTAGCAAAGCAAGTGGGACACCAGATCTGGCCTCCATTCGTTTGTTTGTTGACAGTGTGCAAAGATGAACTTCACCAAACACTAAGATGATCTCATCGTAGTACTTTTTTTTGATGTCCCCCTTTGGCTTTGCTAATCATGACTTCATAGATGTGCACACAGCATGCAGGTATAAACCTGGGAGTGTCCTGCAAGTGTCCATCACACAAACTGCTGATGTCTCCAGGGTTCTTTCAGTTTCCAAGCATATGGGTTCAGTCTCCAACCATACACGCTCCCAGTTCTTTGCCTTCCAGAGCTGCTATGCCAGGTGTGAAGTGGACAGTTATGTTAGGAAGGTATGATGACCTGAACCCACCTCCAAGTTCTCAAGGTTCCCATGACTTTCCTGGGGGTTGGTCTTATTCACCCAAGGAAAAGAGGGCCACCACACACCAAAGAAACAGCTATATCCAAGTGCAGCTTACACCCAAGTGCAGCTTGGTGAGCCAATGAGTTTGTCCGGTTACCTGCAGGGGCATGAGAAACTTAGGGTAGCTAGACCAGAAGGAATCTCAGCCATTCCCAGCAATGATTAACAGCTTCTATATCCTTAGGGGTCCCATGAGCCCACTCTTCCCTCCCTTCACAAGGGAGTGTGGATGAATCCAATCTTGTGAGAGCCTTGCATGAGCGCTCACAGCTGCTGTGATTCAGGAGTGAATAATCTTGTCCAATCCCGACAATGATTGACAGGAGCTGGTGGTACTCACTGCTCTGAGGGGATCCCTCTGTGTGTCACTCGGGGGTATCTGTGCTCTCAGTGGGCCTGAGTGCAAATGTGACGGGGAAGTGGTTGGAATTTGCTTCATGACATCCCTCTTTCTCGTGAAGCCCTTGGCCTACAAAAATCATCTGCACCCCAGTGTTAGCACTTGTTCCTGCAGGAACGTCCTGTTTGGGAGACACTGCAGAAACCCAAGCAGGGCTGCAGCACCTCTGTGCATCTGGACGGCTCACCCCCTCCTTCTAGACTCTTCTCTCCAGTTGCCATTGGTGGCCTAGTCCCGCCTCGGGCAATGGCTTCTGCACGGTTACCTGTCTGTTCTCAGGGGCTGGGCCGGGCACGGGGGCATCCTGGACTCGTGGGATTGTCAGGGTGGAAGGAAGTTTGGTGCGAGTAACTCGCAGGGGTGAGCTGGGAGGGACAGGGGAGTGGGCAGGAGGTGAGGCTGGGCTAGCTGCTCATGAGCACGGCTGTCTGGAAGGTTCCAGTGACTAGCTGTAACCCGTGGATTTCATCTCGTGGTCTCGCAGTGTCAGCGCTTCAAAGAGCGCAGGGTTGCAGTACAGGAGCCCTGTGCGCAGGAGCAGACAGGAAAACGGGAGAAGAGACTTTTCCGGGTGAACTTTTCTGGTCCTTCGAAGGAAGAAGAGCCCACCCCCTTCTGAACACTTCTTCCTACCAATTACTCCCAGCCCTTGAAGACCTGTGTGAGTCCCACTTGTCTCCCCCTGAGACCTGGACTCTCATCACCTCGATTTTGAGTCAGTGGTTTTCCCCAGCACCACATGGAGCTCAGCCTTCAGGGGCCTACAACGGCATCAGCTACCATACACCCCAAGAGAGCTGGTCCACACCAGCATGCACCCCCAAAGAGCTGGCCTTCTATGGCAGCATGCACCCCCAGAAAACTGGCTTTCTTAACCAAGGAATGATGAACAGCCTTGACTCAGAGTCTGGGGGCTGTTTAAGTCATAGTTGGTGGAGCCCCTTCCTCCCTCCCCCTCCTCTCCCCCTTCTCCCCCTCTCCCTCTCCCTTCCCCTTCCCCTCCCCCTTCCCCTCCCTTTCCCTTTCCCTTCCCTTTCCATCCCCCTCCCCCTTTTCCCTCCCTGCCCCTCCCTTCCCTTCCCTTCCCCTTCCCTTCCCTCCCCGTCCCTTCCCCTTCCTCCTCTCCTTTCTCCCTCCCCTCCCCTGCTCTCTCCCCCTCCCCTCCCTTCCTCCATCCCTCCCTTCCCCTTCTTCTCCCCTTTCCCCTCCCCTCTCCTCCCCTTCTCCTCCCCCTCCCTCCCTCCCTCCCTCCCTACCTCCCTTCCTTCCTTCCTTCCTTCCTTCCTTCCTTCCTTCCTTCCTTCCTTCCTTCATCCCTTCCTCCTTTTTTTCTCCCTCCTTCCTTCCTTCTTCTCTTTTCCTCCCTCCCCTCCTTCTTCCCTCCCTCTCTCCCTCCTTCCCTCTCTTCCTTTCTTCCTCTACCTCCCTTCCTCCAGTTCCTTCCTTTCCCTTCCTCCTTCATTTTCTTGCTTCTTCCTTCTCTTCCTCCCTCTCCCATCCCTTCCCTTCTCTCTCTTTTTCTCTCTCTATCAGATAAATAGCAGAGTCACTGTTCTATTTCTAATCTTTTATGAATAAAGAACTCTTTTAAATATCTCATTGGAAAATTTTCTAACACAAAGTACTAATGGTAAAAATAGTAATGATACTTGTTTTTTATAGACCATTTACCCGGATCCAACAATTACCTAGAGTTCTTGTTTATTCATCTTTTCTTTCTCTTGAACTACTGAAAAAGTAAATCCCAGCCGTGTCTTTTTGTAGAACGGTAGCAAATGAGGTTAAAGGATGCGGTTTTGGAAAGGACACTGGATGTAAACACATGTTCTATTCTTAGTGTGCTACTTCTAGTCTTTGAAGATTTGGCCTGAAGGTTAAAACATCCCGAACAATAAAACTACAGGTGTTAACCTGGAGTCCTCTACCCCTTACAGTTTTGGCCTTATTACCTCAAGCAATGAAGCTAACCTTTTTCCTTCAGGGGAATGAAAATACAGAGTCAGTAGCCGATTCCCACCGCCTTCCTGCAGGTCTTCAGTGGGACTGGGCCAGGCACGGTCTGTTTCAGGCCTACAGCTGCCCTCGAGGTGCATGGAGGAGGATGGGTATGCATCGGAGGTACTGGGGAGTGTGTGCCTGAGACGAAGAGTGAGCTGAACTCACAGACTTTTCTGGAGCTTTCTATCTGAATTCCAAATGCTGGCATTTTCTAGGAAGTTAGGGGGAGAGAGAGAGAGAGAGAGAGAGAGAGAGAGAGAGAGAGAGAGAGAGAGAGAGAGTTTTCAGCACGGTGTGACATTTCCACAAAAATCAGTGATGTTGAGACACGTATCTGAAATGCATGACTTCTCTTTCCATTGTGGGAAAGCCTGCTTGGGCTGGGCTTGAAATCTTCATAGGTGTTTGGTAAAACTCCAGGGAGGAAAGGGTTACATTGACTTTGCCCTTTTGGAACAGGTACCAATTAGTTTTTGGAGTGTGGCAAACTAACAAAACAAAGCAACCAAAAAAGGTAGGCATGACAAGCGAGTTCTGTATTTCCAAATTGATTTTGTGGTATGTACTTAGTCTGCTGTTTACTTTTAGCACTAGCGTTTCTTTTTTTCTTCGGAGAACCTTTTCTTCTTTATTAGACTTGATTACCTGATCCTGTGGCACGGATGGTAATGAAGGCGGCTACCTTATCTGCCCATGTGTCAGGGGAAACTTGTTCTTTATTAGTGATACTGAAGCTTAGGGGAACGTGATGCTGCTTTCATTTGAATTCTGAAAATTAAGGAAGCCAGGCAGTAAGTTGGGCACGGGAAAGAGGGACAGAGACAATTCCCTCTGAGAGGTTGTCCTTCCCCCACTGAGATGCACAAAAGTTTTCCATAGATTTCTCAGAGTTGTGAAATATCAAAGGATTCACTTATTAAAGTTACCGAGGAGGGAGAGAGGCTCAGAGAGGAGTGAGAGTATTTGGGCCGGGCTGGCACCTCACTCCATCTCACAGTGGCCAGAAGACAGCCAGCCTCGGAGTGGGGAGCAGGGTGAGTTGACTTGGGCACCTCAGAGTTTAGAGAAAAGGGAAGGAAAGGAGGGGCAACTAACTCTCAAAGAACCTCTGAATTGGGGTCGTGGGAGAACTAGTTTACACCTGGGTCACTTGGGCTTTGGCAGTGGCTTAGTGGGTAAGGCGCTCGCTGTGCAAGTATGAGGAACTGAGCTTAGATCCCCGGCCTGCTCATAAATCACCTACAATCCCAGCACTGGGGAGATGGAAACAGGAAGGTCCCTTTTGGGCTTGCTGGGGCCAGCCAGCCTAGCCGAGTCCATGAACCCCAGGTTTAGTGAGACCTTGTCTCAGAAAAGAAGGTGGTGTGTGATCAAGGAAGACAGAGACATCAACCTCAGTCTTCCATACGAACACATGTATGACTACATGTACGTGCACCTGCACATGGTGTGCATGCACGTGCATGCACACACATGCACGCACACATACACACACAAACTGAGTCACTTGGTCATTGTCTTTGTGGCAAGAGAAAAGTGATGTGGTGAGAGCTGGAGGTGCGTGGAGATGAAGGGACGTGCGGAGGTCTGCCTTCTCTGCGAACAGGTGGCTTGAGCATCGCTCCACCCCTGTCCTTCCTGTTGTCCTCATCTTCATCACAGCTGTCATTTATGGACAGTGCTTCACTGTGGCCTGTTTCCTCCGTTCCTCTAAAGCAGATATGATCAGCTCTGTGTCACGGATGAGGAATCTGAGACTCCAAGTAGACCCATAGCAGTTTCTAATCAAAGCAATGATAGTTCACTCTTCTTGAGCAGGTGCTGGGCTGTGTGCCAGGACTGCACTAAGTTACTTACTCCTCGCTTGTCATGCGTGAGAAGACACAGGAAGCCCAAGGTCAGGCAGTTGGGAACAAGGAGGGCCAGTCCTGGGGACCAGGCTGAAGTGTCAGGAGGGGTGAGGAGGGAGATGTGGATTTGCATGCATTTGATGCAGAGTCATATCTGCAGCTACCTGGGTCCACTTGCGACAGAGACAACCAGACTGGCTGATGAATATGTCACTTCGATTTTTTAAATGACTTAAGAATTACTAGTATTCACATTGTGCGCCTGTCAAATTGACAGCAATTGATCCTCACACATATGGAGAATCTGCTGTGTGTGGAAGTGTGTGCCTTTGAACATATATGTGTGTATGTGTATGTATGTATATATACATGTATGTATGTGTGTGTGGTGCATGCGTGTGTGTGGTATGTGTGTGTGGTGTGTGTATATGTGTATGTATATGTGTATGTGTGTATATGTATGTGTGTGTATGTGTGTGTATATATGTGTATGTGTATGTGTGTGTGTGTGGTGCATTTGCATCCAGTTGTGCAGCCTCACGTGTTCCAGGACATTCTCTCAGGATTTTCTTAGCTGACTGAGCTTCTGCTCACTCGATGCACTACTTGAGAAAAGTCGTCTGCGCCACAGGTTTAAGTGCCAGGGACAGCAAAAGCTGTCTCTGCCCATAGTGTGTTCTAGGTGACGCTGCTTACAGCGCTGTAAGCAAAGTAAGTGATTGCTTTAGACTCCCCTTGATGGAGGGAGGTGACGTTCTCTTCGGGTGACTGCACATGCATTATGGCAGCGAGAGGTGGCTCAGAAACGACATTGTGGAGAAACGCAGGACTTCTCTCTGAATACCGCCAGGCAGGCCCTTGTTGCTTATTCCTCTGCATTCTGGTCCTGAGGATGATTCCTGCTCCCTCCTGGCTAACTGGAGGCTGGGGGTGGGGTGTGGATCAAGGGAAGATGCAGCCCAAGGAAAACTGGGTCAGTAGGCTGGGCGACAGGGGACAGATCGCTTCAATTTCCGAGATGGCGCCCTTTCTGAGCTGCCTACAGACAGCGTCTGCCTGGGTGCTCCAGTTTTGTAGAATTCAGTTTCCCTAGTTAGTATGCAGTCCCTCCAACCTGGGTTCTATACAAAACCCTCTTGGTGTCTCTTTCCCTGTCCCCTGTTTCTCTCTGTCTCTCTGTCTCTGTCTCTTCTCTCTGTCTCCTTGTTTCTGTCTCTGTCTCTCTGTCTCTGTCTCTATCTCTCTTTCCCTCTCTCTTTTCTCAGGGACCTGCTGTGATTTGGGGCATTTCAGGAATTAGCTGTTTCTCTCCCCAGATCTGACTTCTGCTCAACTGCAGACTCCACCCCCTTTAAGCTGGTGCTTGTTCTATCTGCCCAGGGGTGATTCACCTTCTCTTCAAGGGCAGCACTCCTCAGGAGAGACCCTATTTCCAGTCTCCCCACCAGCAAAACTGGGGAAGGAAGATAGGAGCCAATTAACACGGGGGGGGGCAGCCCTGGGGGGGGTCCCACAAAGTTTCTGGTCCTCCCTGCTCAGCATAGTTGCTCCATGGGGCTCTGTGCAGTTCCTACTTGAGGTTGTTAAAAAAGGCCTGAAGCTTCGCTCACTGCTGTACCAGGAGATGGATTGCCTGCATATGATGGGCGCTGGGTGTGCGGAGAAGAAACAGCCAAATCTGGGCCAGTGGGGGTGACGCTGGGGGGATCTCTGCCGCCTGAATCCCTCTGTGTTCCTGGAGCAGGAGCATGCATGCTGCTTTTTGGCCAGGAGTCCAGGGACCAGGGCCTTGCAGCTACCGTCTTCCTCTCCTAGCCTCTGCAGTCATTAACCCAGGATCTTGTGTAAACATCTCTCTTTTCCTCTCACACATTTTGTTTCTGTGTCTCTCCTTAATCCCAGACAGAGGTGGGTGTCCCACTCACTAATCTGAGGATTTTAAAGATCACCCTATGACTTCCAATCTTGAAAGGATAGGAAAAAGGGAGAGAGAGAGAGAGAGAGAGAGAGAGAGAGAGAGAGAGAGAGGAGGATGATGAGGCCTTTTGTCCGGTCGATTTCTATTTTGAGTGCATCAGGAAGTTTTTGCAAAGGAAACTTTAGGAAAACGTGTCTAAACATACTTTTTCCCCTTAGCCTAGTGTGTATGTGTATGTGCGTGTGTATGTGTGTAGGGTAGGAGTGGATCATAACTTACCTTTGCAGGAAGGAGGAGAAAGAGAAAGAAAGACGAACCCTCTACCTGCCTCCTTTATAGAGAAAGTTTTTGACAGGGAATAGCATCTTGTACTGATAGACCAGTAATTGCTATATGTTCTACCCTAAAGGCTCCCATCCGAAACCTCAATTTTATTTGGATACCTGGGTGTGAGCCTAAATGCAGCAGTTAATGCGTTACTCCTGCCAGTGCTTCTCGACCTCTAATCTCTTTATGGAACCTACGAGTGGACCCTTATCCGCTGCCTAGGAGCAAGGCTTTAAGGTGGAGTTCTGTGACTTGGAATTCTGTGGTTTCCTTTGGTTCTTATAGCAAATAGTTTAAGATCCTGAATCACATCAAGAGCTGCATTAGTTGCTTTGGCTTTCAGATGGCAGTGTGCAGTAGCTCTGGGGTTTTGAATCAACCGGGGCCTTGGAGACAAAGCTTGCAACAGCTTCCCAAATCCAAGTTGTCCCCAGAACCCTCCAACTCTAGCTGACCCTTTGCTGTAAGGGTCTAGCTTAGCCCTGTTTCAATGGCTGTGATGTCTTAAGAATAAAAAATATGGGGCTGGGGAGATGGCTCAAGGGTTAAAGCCTTTGCCTCAAAAACAAAGCCTTAGATCCAAAGTAAAAACTGCTAGCAGAGATGGCTGCAGCTGTAATTCTGGCTGCGGTAGGTGGAGCCTGAAAACCCTAGAGCAAAGTAATGAGATAGAGCAATCCAGGATGATTTCCATTGTGACCTAGGACCTCCACACATCAAGGACTCTCTTGTACACACACACACACACACACACACACACACATACACACACACAAATATTTTCTGTTATTGAATCTAAAGCTCTCTGCCTTTGCCTCGGTCAACAGAAGCCCCTGTGCGGCTGTTTGCCTGGAATTATTACCCCTTGCCTTTCCATGCCGGCCTTTCTCCAGACGAAAGAAATCTCATGTCACCCTCTATTAAGTTTCAAAATAATTCTTAGCGGGCTGAACCGCAAAAAGGAAATGGAAACAGCCCAGGCTTTCCTTTTTCCATTCTCTCCTTTCAACTCTTATAAACGTGTTAACGCATCTTCAGGATTCCACAGAGAAGGTCACAGTTTCTATCTGCTGGCCTTGGTTGGCATCAGCAGCTTGAGTTTGCCATTTCCTGTGGATTTGGCTGACCATAACGAGGCCTGAGCAGAGGAAGCCCTGAGACTAACCACCTGCTACCCACCCTGGCTGGCCCTCCCACCCCTCTTCTTAGCCAGAGGCCAAAGCATTCTCTTTTTCCAGTAACTGGTAAGAAACTTGGTTGCTCTAAGTAATAAACAGAGCAAAGTCCGTTGGTAACAGATGTGGATTCTACCATGTGTGGAGATTCACCCGGTGACATTGGCATGTACTTGTCCAAAACCATACCCATTGCCATCCGGGGAGCAAAGCCCTTCTAGTTGAAGCATTAGAAAGTGTGGCTGATGGTTGAATGCCCGCACTGAGGCACAGGTGGCTCCTTCCTTCTGAAGACCTTTCTTCTAGCTACACAAGAAAGGAAAGAGAAGAAGATGGATGTCCCGAGTGTCCCTTCCCCCCACGACTGCATGCCTGAATGCCTGGCCATGGCAGATCTGTGCCTCATGGCTGTGCTTCACGGCTGACCAGGCAAGAACTGTCAGGTGGTGGTAAGACAAGAGGAAGCTGACATCAAGGACACTTCTAAATAAGCAACGTGTAGTAATAGCGTTTGTGTGGCTCCTTTAGAAATTTAAACGTTGGCTCAGCCAGCCTCATTTTAATTACTTACACTGAAGTAATGTCCTCTGTGGCTTGTGGAGTGCTCCACAGACATCAGAGACCCCACGTGCTTTTGATATTGAACACTGTTGTAATTGGGTATCCCACATATGATGTTTGGATGAGGGTCATTCTTGGTGAAATATGTGCAGAAATCTCCAAGCTTTTATCTTCTTGTCCTTGCAGATGTTCGTTACGAAGAGGGTTCTGAGTTTTTGAGACCTGGGTGGTTCTTAGAATGTTACAAGTGTAGGTTTGTGATGCTGGTTTTGTCCAACCAGATTCCATTTGGAGTGATGGTTCTTTGCCTTCAGCTTGCGACATCTCCGTGTGCCCCCATTCTTCCCTTCCATGCGAAAAGTTCTCAGTGTATAACCCTTCACAGGTCTCTCTAGTATAGCATCCAGGCACATCATTCTCCAGTTTTCATGGCTGTCCTTGCTGTGGGAAACAAGTTATCAGGTCTCGTGTTGGATACAGATGGCATCTGCCTCCAGAGTTTCCTTCCCTGAATTGTCACTTCCAGCCAAGGGACAGCATTGCTGTGGGAATGGGTGGTCGTATCACTTGGCATGTTTGTTTTTGACTTTGTACAAAGACAATCCAGTTCCTTAATACTTATGAATATTTTGTCCACAAGAACAGAAAACATGATCTGCGTTTGTATGTGTGCAAGCACACACACATGTGTCTGGTATATGTGTGCATGCGTACCTGTGTATGAATGAGAGTATATACCAAGATGCATCTGTGGAGGTCAAAGGACAACCTCAGGTTTTAGTCCTTGCTTTTGACCTTGTTCTGGTCAGGGACTTCTGTTGGCTTGTGCAAGTGTCCCATGAGAATGCAGGAATTCTCCTGTCTCTGCCTCCCATCTTGCTGTAGGGACATGGAGATTACAGACACACGCGTTACCTCCCGTGGCTTTTATGTGAGTTCAAACTCAGGTCCTTGTGCTTGGACAGCAATCACTTTAGCCACTGAGGTATCCCCCCCAACCCTGTGCCTGCTTCCTTCAGGGTCTGATGGTTCCTCCTATGGCAGAAGATATTATCCTTGCTTTTCTTATCCTTCTCAGTTCCTAGCATTGCTCTGTTTTCTCCATCATGTCTGGTGTCCAGGAGCAGTATCTGGGGACACGCTGGTCTATGTCATTGCCCCCTGCAACATGTACAGCTCCATCAAAGCTGTCATCCATTTCACCCTGTGGGCCTGTCTACCATAGCTGCCCACCCTCTCTTCTGGAGCTCTGCTTGCCAACCTGTGATTCAGGCTGCTTTTCTGGATTTCAGGTGCGAATGCGCCCTCTGATCCCTCTGAAAGATACGGCAAGTGTAACTTACGATGACGACGTGGTTTTAGGCTCCTCCTCACATGCTTGGTGAACGTGGCCAGTGCGCTCTGCCAGCTTCGCAGACACACGCAGAGAATGGTGATTGTTGACTTCAGGAAGCGGGGAGTCGCAGATCACTATGCCAGAGAAAGGATTGTGTGGCGCTTGGGACTGGTTTCAATGGGCCTGATGGACCGACCTGTGAGACCGTGACCCATGAGCGTGGTGAGGAGATGGCTCTTTACAGAGAGGAGGAAGAGAGGAAAGTGAGGAAGGAGAAGAAGAGGAGAAGAGGAAGAGTGAGGGAAGAGAAGCGAGAGGAGAAAGGAGGAGTGAGGAGGAAGAAGAGTGAGGATGAGGAGGGCAGCATGTGAGGTGAGAAAGAGCCAGGGAACTGAAAATGTGCCACTGGACAGGAATGTGGAGATGGCATTGAAGGAAGAGGCCAAATTAGGAAGGGGTTGGCAGTCATTCCAAAGCGCAACATTTTCCTTAACCATCAAAGGGAAGCTCTGTTCTGAAGGCATTTAAGGAGAAGGATGTGTGTATGTGAGAGTGTGTACGTGAGCATCTGCGCATGTATATGTGTGTGCATGTGTATATGTATGTTTGAATGTGTATGTATGACATATGCAATTGTGTGTTTGAATGTGCATATGTTTGTGTAAGAGTGTGGTTGCACATGTATGTGTGATTGTGTGTGTGTGTGTGTGTGTGTGTGTGTAAAAGAGAGAGAGAGAGAGAGAGAGAGAGAGAGAGAGAGAGAGAGAGAGAGAGAGAGAGAGAGAGAGAGAGAGAGAGATTGGAGTGAAATTAGGAGAGCATGAAGAAGCTTTAGTGTTAGAAAGACAGCCCTGGCCACAGTGTACAGCGTGATGTGAGGGTCCAGTCTGGCTGAAGAGGTGGTGGGGGCCTCTGCTCACTCAAGTCTTGTTTTTCATTCATTGCCAACTTGGGGTGAAGGAGCATCCCTGCCTGGCATGTTTGCCTGGAAGGGCCAGACTGTATTTCTAAGCAGCTCGAGGGGAGCAGGTGGACCTGCTATGGGAAGAAGTGTTGAGTTCAGGATACAGGTCACTCATTCTAGGCATTTGCTCTGTCCCCCAGGAGCTGAAAAAAGATGCCTGGGACAGTCCATGTGCTGCAAAGAAAGGGCTCTCTCGCGAGGAGCCTTAAAGGTGCCATGCATAGATCTGAATGTGCCCACTGATTGACGGGAGCACATCAGATGAAGGACTATAGGATTGGACTGCAGTTCACACCTTCCCTTGATACCCATGGGCCTCCTCAGAGTGGTTGGGAGGATGAAGGACTAGGTGCACCCCTTCGCTGACATGAAAGGTATCCCACTGTCCTTGACCTCCTAAAAGAAAGAGTCCTAAGCCATTATATCCACCTAATGATTGACCTCTACAGATGGGATTCATTCTGTTCCTAGACGTCAAGGGAAGGAAAAGTCTGTGCTTCCAGCTGCTGACTCTGCAAGATGAGGAGAGCCAGCCTGCACCGGACACTGACAGTCAGTGGTGTGGAGGGGTTGTGTGGGTAAATAAGAAAGTCCTCAGAAGATTTTTTTTAACCCAACTTGCTATGTGCATTCTAGAACTGAGAAATCATCAGCCAAATATGAATTTGTTTCTGACTTACAGAACTGGATTTCAGTATGTTTGGGCTTGGCTGGCCTTAGTTGAAATGTCTTCTCCGACTCAGGGGGACATCCACAGATCATTGTGAAATCAACTAAGACCATGTATCTAAGTTTTTAAAATTTTTTTATTATTTATTAAATTGCGTGTGTGTGTAGAACCACGGACGAATTCGGGAACCACCGTGGACCGCCCCACTTCCTCCTTGTTTACGCTGCCCCAGGATTCAGGGTGGGGTCTAGGATCTGAACTCAGGACCCTCCGCCTGCAAGGCAGAGGCTTAACCCCTGAGCCACCTTTCCAGCCCCCATGTATCTAAGTTTTGTTTTGATCTTTCTTTGCCTGTGGTTTTTGGTTACCATGTGGCTGGGAGCATCATGATTCCTATGGATTCATGAAGAAGAGTCCAGAACTGCCAGCACCTGGCACAGTGCTCTATTATTGCACGATAGTCTGTAATTGTTCAAAGCTGGGTTATTTGTCCAATTCCATCACACATGGAGATTCCTTCTTCTTCTTGCCCTGTAAATGGGATAAAGCTCTTATCAGTATCCACACAGCCATAGGAAGCAGCCTGAGTTTTCCAGGCCTTCCCCCTGTGCTTAGAGAGACTTTTCATCTATCAAAAAATGGCAGGTGTGGTGTTGGCTGTCGCCTGTGGAAGCTTCGTTCCCACTCATCCAGTCCACCTTGTAGGAAGCACAGGTTATAATGGGCAACAGCCCATCCACAGGGATCTGACCATTAGCTGATGCTAGAGGTCACCCCCATGCTGGCTGGCTGGCCTAAGCCAAGGAGTCTTGCCAGACCTTAGAGTATAATCCCTGGGGTGGGGCAGGAAGTCAGGCTTCCTTGAAATTCTCGAGGTGGTCTTGGACCCGTTGTGCAATGTGTGAGGGTATATGTGCAAGGAGGGCTGCACAGTGACAGTAGGTGAGGCTTGGAATAGAGGGGAGGTGGGTGCAGTGTAGCTCGTGCCTATCTCCACCTTACCTGGATATTTGCAGCCCAGCCAGCATCCCAGGGCTTCAGCTCAGATCTGCTTTCCATCTGCCTGGAGTAGAGTCAGGGCTGGCTTGTCCTTGTCCACAGAGGATCCCTCGCTCTTCTGAGAGTTTCCAGATCACACGTGTAAGCAAGACACATCCCCGTGACCCCCTTCCCCTGCCTCTGGCTAATGTTCTACCCACCATGATCTGCTAGCTTACTACAATCCCGAAAACACACTTTCTAGCTGTTTAAACAGACTTCAAGTCAGAGAAAGGCAGAAAGGTTTGGCTTTGAACTTCCTTGGACAGCAGAGATTTCATCAGAGGGAGGAGAGGAGTTGATCTACCTTAGGTCTTTCTGCAGGTGGAACTTGATGGGCTAAAGCATGTGACCTGGGGGGGGGGGCGCATGGTAATCCAAGGCTGGGACACAGAAACTCGAGGCCCACACTGGGGTTTGAAGTTGTATTCTGTAAACTATGTTTTCTTTCTTTTTTTTTTTAATTCTTTGACAGTTTCATAATTGTATACAAGGGATTTAAGTCATTGTCACCACATATACCTGGTCCTAACTCCCCTCTGTCCTAGAGAACTGTCTTCTTTCTAACTAGATTCCCTTCTACTTTCATGTCTTTGACCCACTGAGGTTCATCGGGGTTGCCTGTATGAGCCTGGCTGATAACATATCGGTGGTTATACCACTGAAGAAAGTGGCTCCCCTTCCTACAGCCAGAACTGACTTACAATAG
The DNA here is from genome assembly GCA_023101885.1 of Typhlomys cinereus. Lineage (NCBI taxonomy): Eukaryota > Metazoa > Chordata > Mammalia > Rodentia > Platacanthomyidae > Typhlomys > Typhlomys cinereus. The sequence continues at coordinate 1,987,818 of JALPQD010000036.1, forward strand.
TCCCTCAGGGAGGGTGGTAGTCCATGAGGTGGTCCCTGTTCCATGAGGATATGTTCACAGGTCCTTACATTTGTTACATTTTTTTCTGCTTGCTCTTTGGCCGTTTCCCAAACTTTGCAAAAACTTGGAAGGACATAGATGACCTGTGTAGAGGGCCAAGCACTCCATGATTACCTATTCTCTGCTCTTTGGTCAGTTGTGGATTTTTGTAGCAGATGTTTTCCATTATAGAAAGAACCTTTTGTTTTTTTTTTTTTTAAGTCTGAGAACTGTACTAATCTATGGGTACAAAGATAAGCATTCCAAAAGCATGTCCCTCAAGCATAAAGGATAGTTGTTTGTTCTCCCCTAGGGCTCAGAACCTTCCATCTATGGTTTCTTAGCTAGATTTACAGTATCAGCTATGAGTTCCCTCCTGAAGAGCAGGCCTTAAGTCCAACTAGAAAGTGCTTGGTTGACTCCTTAGCATTCATGCCACTATGGCACAATGAGCATATCTCACCTGTTGGCATTGACTGATTGTTATTATAGCTCTCACAGCTCACAAGTGGCTAAGATGCTTGATGGCTTTTCTCTCCCAACAGCCTGCATAGCAGATTCTGGTGCTATGAAAAACTATGTAGCAGGGAAGAAGCTTCCAGGTCAGTTCCAGATTGATTTTTCCACGTTCTGTGGTCAGCGTATGTGACGTCTTCAGCATTAGGTTTTCCATACAGTTCTTGTGTGCAACCAAGAGCAGTGGCCATAGCCCTTATTGTTTTATGGCCCTCTCAGATCTCCCTGACTAACAGCCCCTGTGGACACAAACCTGGTGTCAGGAGTTTGGTTTAATAGCCTATAGCTTTGGGAAGAGAATCTCATTTGGATATCCCTGGCCAAGGCAGCAGTCCTGGGTACTAGGACATCACTAAAGATGCAGAAAGGCCCCAAACTGTATAGGCTAACAGGAATGTGCAAAACATACATTTAATTTGCCAACAACTAGCTCTTCTGGGTTAAAGAAATTGGGTTTAATTTTAAACAAAACATTTGTTATTTTAATTTTCTCCTGAATGCTTTTTACAATTACAATGTGACTCAAAGTTTTTCAGAGTTCAGCAATCTGGTTGAAAATAGAAATGTGAAAAAAATTAAATTCTCTTAGCAATGGAAACCAGGTAAGGATGTATTAATATATACAAATGTAAACAATATCAAAAAAGCAAGAAAGACAACCAGGTATTTAAAACACTCCCTGCGATTATTTAACTAGGAAGGAGCTGCTCTTTTTATTTTAATTTTGCTATCATTGTTGGTATCTCTGTGTGTGTGTGTGTGTGTGTGTGTGTGTGTGTGTGTGTGTGTATGTATGTGTATACATGTGCATATAGCAGTCAGAGGACAACTTTATAGAGTCAGCTCTTTCTTCCACCTTGACATGGGTTGTGGGGATTTGAACTCAGGTCATCATACTTGCCTGTCACCCATATTTTTTTGCCACTGAAACACCTTGCCAGTCCTGCTCTATGTTTCTTTGTAAAGAAGCATTTCTAAGTGGCAGTCACTAGAGTTTCTGGCAAGTTTAGTTGTCACTAAGCATTCTGGCAACGAGGCAGAATGACTTGCACAAATTTATAAGAACTTTAAAATTGTCTGTGTGTTTGTTTCCTTCCGCGGTCCTACCTTGGCGTCTCATTTTGCGGCACAAGCTTTCAGTTTAGTCTTTTTCTTTCTGAACTTTCTTCTACCAGAAGGACATTGGCTTGTCCACGACCACTTACCCTGTTTGGTAGCCATGGCTGGCAGAACCTTCTAGCTGTACTTTATGTTTCTTTCCACTAACCAAAGTCGAAATGTTCTCTGCTGCGCACCCTTTGTAACAGGACGAGGTGAGGAGAAAGGAAGGCAGGAGGAGTCTCAGTTCTTCCTCCATGTTTAACCTACAGAGCAGCCAGAGAGGACCAAACAGCTTCCTCTTGTCTCAGAGGGATCTTGGTCTCAAAGTTGCTCCCCTACCTCTGGTGGGGGATGCTAAGAACAGGTGATGCCTTACTGGTCCTTCTGTATCCCCGGGCTTACCCGTGGCTACTTGGGGACTGTACAACTGAACGGTGTCTTTGGTGGGTAGAGCCTAGTCCCCAGCTCTGGTTCCCGTTCAGCTCCTAAGTCTGTTATTTTCTTGTTTCATCTCTAACGTTCTGGGTTCTGAGTATTCCTAGGGACGGGATGGCCAGGTCTATCTGTGTGCTATGGTTGAATGCAGCAGGATTCCCTTTCTCATTCACCGTGCCCATCTCTTTGGCACTGAGATAACAATTGTTACAGTTTGCCTGCATGTTGCTCATAAATTCATGACTAGTACTCAGGGAAATAAGGGGGTTTTATTCTTTTTTAGTGTGTGTGTGTGTGTGTGTGTGTGTGTGTGTAACTGTGTACCTGTGTATGTATCATACACAGTATGTCACTGTGGAAGACAAAGCATGACTTAAGAAAACTTCCTGCATGGCCATCCTGGGTTGCTTCTAGCTCCTTTTTGCTTCGCTCTGGGATTTCCCAGGCTCTGCCCACTAGGGCTAGAAGTGCAGGTCACCACCGTTTCTGCCTGGCATTTTTATGTGGGACCTGGGATCCAAACCTGGGACCTTCTGCTCACAAGACAGAATCTTAACCCCTGAGCCATTTCTTCAGTCTGAGACTAGATTTCTATTTCTTCTTTGCTCTTGGAAGAACAAGTCTTTTGTCATATGTTCTTTCTTGCTAGTAGAGATAAACTTTATTGGCTTGGGGTGTGTGTGTGTGTGTGTGTGTGTGTGTGTGTGATGCATGTACATGTACAGGCCAGAAGTTGATATTGGGAATCTTTTTCAGACCCCGTTCTATGCGAGGAGGTGTGTTAGTGTGTTAGTATCACAGGTGCTCTGCTGTGGGCCATTCTGCAATGGGCTCCACAGAGTGCTCACAGTTGGAAGATGTTGAGGGATTGAGACACATCTCTGAGAGTCATAGACTTGAAGATGATCCAGAGCTTTTGTACAAATGGCAACCAGGGTGGGTGCATTTGCTTCAGGCCTCTCATCTCACAGGGTACTGAGGCAGTACTCAAGAGTGCTTGTCACAGAGAGAGCAAGGACCTGTTGATACTTGCAGAATAGGGAGTGTGGAGGCCTTTCACCTCCATAGCACAAAGGAGCATTGCCGGGTGCCTTGGTGGGAGGTAAGGGCAGAATCAGAGGCCTGGGCTGGTAGTGGGCACATGACTCCAGTTCTGGTTCTGTTCCTGCTTGGTCAAGAGACTGTGTTATGCCCACTTTATTTTTCTAGGTTTTGCCTCCTTTCTCAGAAGCAGAAGATGGGATTGGGGGTATGTTAACATTCTCTGAAGTTCAAGGCTATGTGGAGTTCAACTTCAAAAGCACATCTCATAAACAATATTGTAGGATTAGGGAGATGGCTCAGGGGTTAAAGTCTTTGCCTCGTGTCACAGTTAGGCACAGGTGTCAACTTGACAATTGAAGATTTTGAGCTCTGGGCACTTTTGTGAAGAATTATTGACTGGGTTAAGCCCAGAGCAAACCTACAGGAGAGTGTTTAGCTGATGGGGAAGGCCCAGCCCATGGTGGGTAGGATTAGGCCATGGAATAAAATACAGATAGGTGGTTGAGAGAGTTGGCATCCTTGTGTATACTTGGTCAGACATGCTGGTCTGGCAAGTAAGGATAGTCTCTCTCTCAGCCATTAGGTAAAGATGGTGTGGCCAGTTCCCTCGGCCCTGGTGTTGGTGCGTGCTCTCCCGTCAAGCTGGACTATAGACTATAACCGGACTATCAGTAAGAAAATAAACTCCTTGTTCCCTTAAGCCATTTGATGGTCATTTATCAGCAACTATGCAGGCTGACTGCAGCACCTCACAACCAAAAAGACCTGAGTTTGGATCCCTAGATCCCATGTTAAAATGCCAGGTAGATATGGTGACAGCATGTAATTTTGGCCCTGGAAGGCCGAGCCTGTGAAACCCAGCAAAGCAATAGGGAGGTTGAGTAATCCAGGATGAATCTCACTGTCTCCCTTGGGAATCTACAGGCACACACATATTCAAGCGCCCTCTTATACACATATCTGTACACACACACACACACACACACACACACACACACACACACACACACACACACAACCAGTATTGTATGAGTAACCTAGTCTTTCCCTAGACTATACTGCAGTGAGGTAAGCAAAGAGACAAGAAAACTCCATCAACCCATGATTTGCTCATCCCGAGACAACTTTTTGTGTAAATTCCTGTAGCTCTTGTATAACCAGGAGGAACACACAGAACACACCTGTGCGCATAGAACAAAGAAGCACAGACATGCCACGTGACATGTGTTTTTGGAGAAAAGCAAAAGTATCACATGATGCTTGTAACCTGTCCCCTTGTGTAACATATCTGGAACCCAGAGGAGCCTTCCTGTGCTTCTGCATGAATCTGACACTTTTACCATGAGGGCAGATGGGCACCAGCCTCAAGCAAGGTCTTGAACACACCACCTCTCAAACTGCCTCTCGCTAGTTGTATGAAAGAGGATTGAGAACTCTTTGATTGCCAATCATCCTGCCAATCAAGATCTTTTCCCTCCTTTCCAGTTTCTGTCTTTTGACCTCCCTGTTACCTGAGCAACCAGCACTGACCCACTCCTCAGATGATTTGTGTGACTCTATCCTTAATTACTCCTTGCCCTTCCTCTCCCTCCCCGCTTTTTTTGGTATCTCTCGGCTTCTTCTGTCACCTGCTTTTTTTTTTTTTTTAATTCAAATTGTCAGACTGGCTTATCACTCACAAACGTCTGGACACCTTGTGAGTTAAGATCTATGGGTGTGTATGCTACACACACAGAAACTATCTTAAGCAAAAAAGAAGTTGTTCATTGAAGGATCTAGAATAAAGAGCTTCAGGTATGGTTTGACCTAGGGGCTCCCAGGATATAACTGAGGCCTGGGTCTCTCAACAGTGTCCTCCACCTTTCTTGAAACTGGACTGACAGCCAGGAGCGTAGCTAGGATCTTCAATATCCTTGCACTTATTTTTTTTTGATTTCTGCCCCTCAGGGAAGCAAAGGTCTCTCCTGATGGCTTGGGAGGTGATCAGTTTCACCATCCTGAGAAGCTTCAGAGCCTTGTACTGCTTTAGGAAGAGCATCGCTACCTGTAGGCTGGTGGAAATCTCAGTCTGGGCCTTCTGAGTCCAGGAATCTGATCAGAGGTCCAGAATGAGACCTGTAATGTGCATTTTTAGCAGGTGCTCACACAACTTCTTCTGCGATCACATGCCTTCATGCAGGGCTTGTGATGCAGGCCTTGAAGGCTGCATTTCTGGATAAGCCTTCCTGTCTTCTTGCGGGATGAGGCCTGTCTGGAAGCAGCCTGTCCACGCCGTCAAGATAACACTGAGAGCAGAGTGACCGGCTCAAGCCAGCTTACTAAGCTCAAATGTCATTATAGTAAACTTGTCTTTTCCACAAAGCAGGCGACAGTGGGTTTTGGAGGAGTCTCTCAGTTGGGATGTCAAGACAACAGGAAGTCTTGGTTTGGGAACATTGCCTCTTGTGTGGTGGGGTCTCTAACGGCAGGGGTGGGAAACTGCGGGGATGGTCAGATTACTTCTCCACATGACCCTGCTGTATGTTACATGTCTGTGTCTTTTATAGTCTGCAGTGCCACAAATCAAGCTGGAAATCCTTGAAGTTTACTTAACAGAATCTCCCAGGCTCCTTCCTGTTCCCCAGAGTCCAAGCCTTCCCTGAGGAATGGACCATGGTTACTGTGAAATGAGCTTCTTGGGTATTCTGTCAGGTTGGGGCAGGGAGGTCTCGCTTGCAAATCACAGATCGGTGCTCTGTAGGACATTGATGTAAATTGTAGCCTTGTGCTTAACCTAATCCTGAAATGGTTTAGATTTCATGCCAACTAGTTTAGAACAGACCAGTGCTCTCTCGGCCGCTGATGAAATGATTGAGAAAAACTAAAGCTTCCCTCCAGATCTATTACTGTGCCACTGGTCTTTAATATTCCAGAAAGGATGTTTTGGGGGGACTAATCCCTGGGACTAATCCCAACAGTAATATGCATTACTGTCGTCAAAACCCAAATGGGAAGAAACATCCTCTGTCAGTTCAAGTCCTATTTAAGTGGCCCAAAAATAATGATCTAACTTGCGTTTAATGAGCATTTAGGTAACAATGCAATAATTAGATAATTTGGATGCTTCCCGCCTACCAGAGGTAGGAGGACACATATCTACTTCCCTATGGATGACATAATCTTTTTTAGGCCTTTATTTTTGCACGTGTGCATATGTGTATGTGTGTGCATGCGTGCATGCATGCAGACATGTGTACATGAGGGCACTTGTGTGTGTGCCTGTGGAGGTCGAAGGGTGACATTGGGAATCGTTCTGGATTGCTCTGCTGCCTCTTTCTTGCTTTGCTTTGGGGCGTCCCTGGCTCTGCCTTTTAGGATCAAAAGTGCAGGTTGCTGCCATATCCCTTTAGAGATTTTAAGTGGGATCTGGGATCCAAACTCAAGTCCTTTTGCCTGGAGGGAAAAGGCTTTAACCCCTGAGCTCTCTCCCCAATCCAAATGATATAATCTTTGAATCTCCTCTTGGAACAGTTATAACACTTTGATGAGCCCCTGGTCTGCTTGGGATCAGAGAGCAACATTATTAGTATCATGAGATGAAATTGTTGTGTTTGGCCATACAACATCTCTCAGATTTGAGGTGTTTTCTCATTACCTTGTGGCTGGAAATGAACAGCTCTTTTGGACCTAAAGAAAGCAGCGAAGATAGAAATTCTGGCAAGATACAAATCTCTCCATATTTCAAAGATCTACTTCCCTGTCTCTTCTGGGTTCCTCCATTGCTTCTATCCTGATGGGCTCATCAGAGTTGCGTGCATGATCTAAAGTTCTTCTGGTGTCACAGTGGGCTTTTGAAATCACAGAGGCAACTAGCCAGACTCAACTTTCATTTTTTAAAATATAAAGTATTTTCTTTCCTTCTTTGGCTCAGACATCTGGGGATTACACCCCAAACATCTGTCAGAATGCTAGAGCAGTTCTTAGGACTTAGGCTTTATGTGGTGGGCGGGGTCTCACCTGGTGAACCTGGTGGTTCTCCCTGATCTTGGGGACTTGTTAAAAAAACTGTGTGTGTGTGTGTGTGTGTGTGTGTGTGTGTGTATCAGAAGGCACTTTGTGTCCCTGTGGAAGACTAAGGATGACTTTGGTAATGATCTTGGATAGCTTCTACCGCCTTTTTGCTTTGCTCTGGGATTTCCTAGGCTCCACCTATCAGAGCAGGAAGTGTAGGCTGCTATCGTTTCCTTCTGGTATTTTTACATGGGACCTGAGATCTGAACTCAGGACCTACTGCTTTCAAGAGTCTTAACTCCTGAATCATCTCTCCAGCCCTCTTAAGGACATTCTACACATAGGCTTTTCTCTAGAGCTCAGGGCACTACAGACACATAGCAGCACCTAGTGGGATGTTAAGCATCCTGTATCCTGTGGTACATGTGACATCTGTCCTCTATCCCAGCTCAGCCAAGAATGAGCTGACCCCTGACTCTGGAAAAGGTTGAGGTTGAGAATGTCTATCCCAGCTTGCCTGGGATCCAGTTGGATATAGTTTTGGGCTGGTATCCTTAGGTGAGCGCCAGGCTCTTCTTGTTCCTTGACAAACTCCATTTCTGCATATGGCATCAAAGCCTCAGCAATTCTTTCTCTGTGTGTGTGTGTGTAAATATGTATATGTATATATGCATGTGTACATGTGTGTATGTATCTATATGCATACATGGTGTCTGAATGTGCATAGGCATATATGTATCTGTATGTGTGTGTATGTGTGGTGTATGTATGTGTATGTATATGTGCTGTGTGAGTATGTGTATGTTTGCATGTGTATGTATCTGTGTTTATATATGTGGATATGTGTGTGTCTGTGTGTGTGTGTGCATGTATATGTGTGTATGTCTGCATCTGTGTTTATGTGTTAATGTGTGTGTATGTGTGTGCATGCATGCATATGCATGTATATATGTGTTGTATGTGTTCCTGGATGTGTCTGGATGAAGAGGTCAGAGATGAACAGAGTGGGCAGAAGACTTCTCTTATCATCTACCTTTCCTCTAAACACAATGGCAATGTCGCTCCTTGGAACATGGAACCTGGAAAATAAATTAACCTCTTTTCAGTGAACTTGATGGTTTCCTTTTCTCGGAAGCTAGAGTGACCTGATAGAAAGCCCGTCGGAGCGCTCAGTGGCAGTGACTAATTAAACCCAGATGCCTGCCTCTTAATTAGTTTTGATCTGTCTTTTACCTTAGAATTTTCTATATGATTTAATAATGTAAGACAACTTACCTCCTTGAGGATGTGAGTGGGATAGTCATGATAAATAAATGACAGGCAGGAAAAAAAAGGAAAGAGGAAGTTTTAAAGTTAATGACTTTTTAATATCATCCCAACATAGAACCTTGCTCTCTGTGGTCTGTGTAAGCAATGGCTGGAATGTTAGAGTGCTCTCTCCAGTTTTCTGGGGCTTCCTATGGATAGGAGTGGTTTTCTCGGTGTTTCCTTAGTTTCCATCTGCCTTATTTGTCAGCCTTACTTGACATCTTTTCTGTCCTCCCTGTCCTGTGGACTTGAGACTTTTTCTCCCTTCTCCAATTCTACTTTTTCTGTTGCTCCAGACTGGTCAGCCTGTTAAGACTCTTAGAGAGGAGGAGGGCTAAACAAAGGATTTATGAAATTCACAACTTTGTAAGCTACTTAAAAAATACAAGTAAGTGAAGGAGCTTGATCAGAGAGACCCTGCATGGCTAGGCAATCCTGCTCCTAGAAGACAGGAGTTGTTTTAAATGAAAATCCTTTTCACGCGTGGGATATTTCCCTACAAGTTATTGGTCAAGGAGACTTCAGAAGCTTCCAAAACATCACAGACTACTGCCATTGCTCTTGGCTGCCCACTACGACTAGACAGTAGACCCCTGTAACAGGCTGTGAGAGAGCACCCAAAGTCAAGCAACTTAAGGAAGAAAAGGAGGTTTATTCAGCTTACGGTTCCAGAGAGGAGGTACAGTCTCTTAAAGCAGAGGTGGCATGGCTGGCTGGCCATAGCTGGAGGAGGCTAAGTCACCGCAGACATCTTGGAAGCTGAGAGCTGCAGACTGCTTGCTGCAAAGGCAGATTTCTCCTGGAGGTAGGGTAGGACTAATCCACCTCAAGAGCCACCCCTTGTGACTGCCTTCCTCCAGCAAGGCTCCACCTCTCAAGGTGACACGACCTTGCCAAACACATGAGACTGTGGGGGACACATTTCAAACCATGACAACCCCCTACTGCTAAGCCACCATGCATGATGGTTTCAGAGCATAGAGAACTAAGCTGAAAGTGACCCAGACACTTCCTCCCTGTTGGCTATTAATGAGGGCAGGGATGTGTTGGGGTTTCAGGGGAGCCTTTGGATGAAGTGATCAAGTTGCATTGTATACATGTGCAAAATTGCCAAAGAATATACAACAAATACTATTGCTGAACTCCTTTGAAATAACCTAACTCTTTTCCAAAGAAATTTGCCTTCCCTTCATCCCTAAGATGCTATAAACCAGGTTGGCCATGGATAGGAAACTCCTCTTGTGCGTCCAGGTCTCCACTTCTGATCTGAAGGTTTTAATGATCCCAGCATTGCTTGGGCTCTGTCCTCCACCTCTCCTTACTTCAGGTTTTCCCACTGCAAGGGACCTTGGCCTCATCATCGGTCTGAGAAGATGGCACAGCAGCAGTATCCACTGCGCTGGGCAGGGGAGGACACAGGAGATCATGTCTCTTTTTTTATTTGAGAAAGAGAAAAACATATAAATACAGAGAGAGAGAGAGAGAGAGAGAGAGAGAGAGAGAGAGGAGAGAATGTACATGCGTGCATGGCTTATAGGTAGAGGATAGAGACCATCTTTCAGAAGTCAGTTCTCTCCTTCCATCATGTGGGTTTCTGGGTCTAACATAGATTGTCCAGTTTGACCTATCTCACCAGTCCTACTATACTTTTACCTAGTGCCTTCCTCTATGACTTGCAGCATATGGGCTAGGTCATGTGACTTGGAACCTAGCCACCTACCCACACCTCACCCCATCCCATCCCACCCAGGCCTAAGAGGGCAATGGATTCCCTTTGTTCTTCAGAAGTACAGGATGTCTCCCTCACATCCCCAGCTTGCTCTCCATGGTAGTGCATGATGGTACAGGATGTCTCCTTCACATCCACATCTTGTTCTTCATGGTAGCTGTTGCAAATACATTCACAAACAAGCAGCTTAGGGAAACAAGGGGTTTTCTTCTTCTTCACTATACTTTGTCACTGTTCATAACCCAGATTGGCAGGAGAGCTCACACCACATCCACAGGATGGTTGAGAGGAGCAAATCTCACTTGCCAGACTGCAGATGTGTCCAAGTGTGCTGAAGTATGCCAGTTACTGAACTGGCTCCATCCATCTGATCTGCTGTCCAGGGAATAGTCTCACCCACCATAGGCTGTGTCTTTCCACATCTGTCCTACAACTTGCTTAGGGCTACCTTAATTATCAATTCTTTACAGACGTGCCCAGAACTCAGCCTACAATTGTCAAGCTGACAGCTGTATGTGACTAGCACACTCACTGGTAATCACTCTCTCGTGGGCTCCAGCTTTGTGTACTTCCTCTCATTGTGTTCTGGTGGTCTTAAGAGGAGTGTGGGGGGGCTGGAGAGGTGGCTCAGGGGTTAAGCCTCTGCCTTGCAGGCGGAAGGTCCTGAGTTCGGATCCTAGACCCTACGTATAGACGCCAGGCGGAAGCAGGGGCAGCCTGCGTTTCCGGTCCTGGTAGGGCGGAGCCTGGGAATCCCGGGGCAGAGTAAACAAGGAGGAGGTGGAGGCGGTCCATGGTGGTTCTGGAATTCGTCCGTGGTTCTACACACACACACATACATACACACACACAAGCACACACACGCATACACACACAATTGAATAAATAATAATAATAAAAAATTAAAAAATAAAGAGAAGTGTGGGGGTATGTTCAATTTGGGGATTAGTGATCTCAAGTCACCTCCATTTAGGTCAAGCATTGCTAATTGTCCAAGTGTAGAAACAATTTCTAGGAACACTGCGGTCAACAGGGGCGGGGTGGACCTTGCCTTGCAGTATGAGCATGCTTGCTCGCTCATCTCCGAAGTATGTATTTGCAGACATGGTGAAGCACACCTCTTGCTGAATTTTGAATGTTTGTCCTCAAAGTTCACAGGTTGTAGCCCACAGGCAACAGCATGGGAACCCTAGGGCTTAATGAATGTGTGTGAGGGGGTGGGGGGGGAAAGAAGGGGAATGTGTAATTCTCCCCATGGTGGGTTAGTCACTGGGATGACAGGTTGTTCCAAAGCAAGTGTTTCCCTATCTTTGTCTCTTGCCCCTACAGGCACTTGCTTCTCCATGTTCCTGCTTCATGCCAACTAAGTAGAATAGCCTTTGCCAGACTCGCCCTGTGCCCTTGGCCTTGCATGCCACCAGGACATGACCCAAATCTATTCTCTTTACATATCCTCCTTTTCTGGCAATCTGTACTAACAACAGAAAATAGACTAAGACAGAGCCAGATGTCAGTGTGTGAATATTACACCTCATAGGAGATTAGATTCTCAAAAGACCTAGTCAAATGGAAGACCTGTCTTGGACAGGAAGATATTTGGGTTTTGTTTATTTATTTATGAATGATATGGACTCCCCATATTACTTGGGCTGGCCTCAAACTCACAATTCTCCTATGCTTCAACCTCCCATAGATCATTATAGAAATTTGCACCCTGCTAGGCTGGGAATATATTTGTTAGTGTCCAAGCATGGGTTATGAATATCTGTTTCTCCTCTACAGGGAATCTATTTAAAAATGTTACATTATCAAGTGGTAAACAAACCAACCAACCAAAAAACACCCAGAAAAAAAGGAAAGAACTACACAGGTATGCTGGTGATTTAATAAATAAAAATAGTTCTGTTGGAATTGTGCAGTCCGTGTTGAATTTGTTAGCTTAAATTATGCAATTTTTGTTTTCTCCTCTCAATCATACATAACACATACTTCAGCAGCAATTGTATATTTGCAATTTTGTATTCATTTTCTTTCTTTCTTTTTTTTTTTTTTTGAAAAAACAAAGCCTAAGGATGCACATTCACTGCTCATGAAGCTGGAACATTCCATACCCCTTGGTTTATTTATCTAATGACCTGGCAGCACGTCGTGGCATCTTACCAATTCTTTTTGTCATATTCAGGCCACTTTAATATATAAGAGTAAAGCGAAAGTTCTTTTAAAAGGCTCTTGGCTCAAAAGGCAGTTCATGAGGTTAATGAATAGTGGGAGAAATATGCTGGTACTTCACCCCTCAGCCCCATGCCATCTGGGTGTGTCTGTGGCAGTTACCCCTTTCCCATTGGTGTAAGCATCTGGGTGCAGATGGAGGGACTTGTCAATTATTAATAGCTTGAGATGAGTTGCTGTTGTAATGAAAGAACAATTAAACAATGCTTTCTTGATTCTGAAAAACTCCTATGTTTTATTAATGTTCAGATAAATTAATGATCTTTAATTTCAATGTGTGTTTTAGTCTTATTTTGTGGCTAGGAAGCTTTCGACTATGTTGACTGTAGTTTTATTTATTCAGTATAGTTGTTTTTTTTTTTTTTTGCTATATCTGTTTCTTCACTTATTCATAGAACATGAAGGCACATTGTAAGCAATGGCATTGTCTGTCCACAGAACAGCTGTTGGGACTGGACCCATTTCATAGTTACAGAGAATTGACACGATTTCTAAGCAGCTCTGTTCCTCCAATTCTACATTTGCTATTTGTTTGTTATTTGAGATTATATTTAGCTACCTTATTTATCTAATCACATTTCTATGGGTCATCCGAACTCCAGAAAATGAAAATTTGTGTCACTGAATGTAAAGAGAGGCATAATAAAGGCTTTTAGATCTCTGAATGGCTAGTTTAAATAGGGAAAGGCTGGCAACCTTTGATGCTGTGAGTAGCCTGAACATGGCTGGACACTGTTGATACTAATAAAGGGTCAGGTGGTCAGCCCACTGCTGCTGTATGTCTGAATGGCTCCACATTTGCTCTTCCAGGGCGGACGACACCCTCCTTTACCGCAAGTTGCAGCAAAGTGACACCAACTGCTGGTGACTGCAAATCATTAGACTCTTGACATTTGCCTGACATCGCCTTCAATTGTGCAAATCTCGCAGCCCTGTCCTTAAATTATGCCAATTGTGTTCTACAAAGGAAGCAACATAATGAGAACTATGTCAGTGTCATGTCAAAGGGACTACAATGCCACACAGAAAGTGAAGCAACTTCCAAGTCCGATTTCACCCATTCAATATTGGCAGAATGCGTTTTAAAGAGAGAAAGCTTTTGTGGTGGGAGCCCCACTTAACTCTGGAACATCAGGCTCAGACTGTCCTGAATGTTCTTTGAAAGGTTGAAATAGAACCATGTCTTCACTCTCTAAGACTTCCTGAGCTCACAGCAGTGTGAGCTCAACAGTAGGAAACAGAAGTCTGTCCAGTTAACTTTTCTGCTGCTGTGAGCAAATACTTTGACCCAACCAGCTTAAAGGTGAACAGGTTCATTATTTGGCCAACAATTCCAGAGGGGATAGAGGAGATAGCATCTATTATGACTAGGAACAACAGAAAGTGTGGTGGCAGAAGCAGGAGGCTGGCTCATGTCAATAGCAACCATCAAGAGAGATAGAGAGATACAGAGAGAGAGAAAGAGAGAGAGAGAGAGAGAGAAACAGGACTGGTTACCAAACCTCAAGACCCATCCCATTCCCTGGCGACATACTTCCTCTAGCAAGATCCCACCTCTTAAATATTCCATAACCTTTCCAAACTTGGGGGAACCAATATTCAAATACAGGAGCTTGTGAGGGAAATTTAAATCTAAATGATGACAGAGTTATTGGTACTGGATCATCGCCTTCAGAAAGCTGTTCCTCCTCTTCCTCCTTGCCTTCCTCCTTCTCTGCCTCTTCTGGAGACGGAACCTAGATCTTCATGCATGCTATGCAAGTGCTTTATCATATTGCTACACAAACATTCTATCTTATCACTAACACGGAGAGATGTGCTTTTTTTTAAGTGATGAAGAAAGTAGACAGTAAGAAATGCATATGTAATGGAAGGATCACACATGAAAAGAAAAAAATCCAGTTCCTCAGATTTATGTGAAAGGTGGAGGCATTTAGTCTATAGACTTCTGTGCAGAATGGGAGGAGTCTCTCGGGATTCTGACGAAGACTCTCCAGATGGAGAAAATAGTAGGTGCTTTGACGTGGGATGAGTGTGGCCTGTCCAAAGAAAGTGAAAGACCAGTTGAGGAACCCAGTTGAGGGATGGGCCGGTGATGCTGGGGACAGTGCTGGGGACAAGGGAGCAGGGAAGCTGGGTGGGGCAGAGGCATGCTTTGCCAGCTAGCTGCAGCATAAACTCTAGGAATCAGAGCTGCGATTGTCCATTGGTGTCTGCTGGGAAGTCATCTTCAGAACGCAGCTGTTGAACACCGCAGCTGGGCATGTAGCACAGGAGTGTTTGGTGTCAATGATTTGAGCTGAAGGTGACAGACTATCTCTGCTATGCTTAGATATTTCAGCACAGGGTAAACAAAAGATTGAGGAAGTATAATGAGTGTTTTTGGGAGGGGTGCGAGCAGGGAAGACTTTCCAGAGTTTGCTAAGATCAATCTCTGATTCCTGGGGAGTTGGGACACCTAGAAGTAACAATTCCCAGGCAGGGGCCATGAACAAGGTGTGAATGCTCATGGTGTGAGATAGTGTCAGCTTATGGGGTAGCCCACTTGAACAGCTACTGGGGACAGTTGGGGACAGCCAGGCTCTGGAAGGATTAGATGTCAAGAGGACTTAGCTTGGAGGTAGAGGAGATAGCCACAGGAGACCCTTGGCCATGAGAACCAGGTAGAAGGGAAATGGCAGACCCGAGGCTATGTCTGGGGCTGAGGCTGCACTGGATGGGCCACCCTGGGGGGTCGAAAGCTGAACAGCAGGTGGCTATGCAGAGGAACCTTTCAGGGAGCTGAATGCAGTTTGCTCAGTGCGATATCTGAGATTGCAAAAAATGATTCCACAAGGGTGTTGCCCCAAACAAGGTCCCTGCTCCAGGGTAGGAGAGGCACTTTCAGAAAGCAGAAATGGCTCCCCAGGTTTCAGGAAGAGATTTAACACAGGGAGTACTTCAGTTTAGAGAGGCAGACATAGCAGGTCACCAAAAACAGCTCTCTCCCCCACCCCTCACCCCCTTGGGCTGGAGAGATGGCTCAGGGGTTAAGATTCTGCCTCTTAAGCAGAAAGTCCTGAGTTTGGATCCCAGGTCCCACGTAAAAACACCAGGCGGAAATGGTGGCAGTCTGTACTTGCTGCCCTGGTGGGCGGAGCCTGGGAAATCCTAGAGCAAAACAAAAAGGAAGCAGAAGCAATCCAGGATGATTCCTGAAGTCACCCTTGGACCTCCACAGGGACACACAGTGTCTCCCCCCCCACCCCCCTACACACAATGAAAACAAAACAAAACAAAACAGCCTGTTTGTCGGGACCCTTGTTTAGTGCTCTGGAATGAAGTTGGTCACTGTTTATCTCCACTGTTTGCTCCATTGGCAGAAGTGCTCCAGCTGGGTAGGAGTGCTCCTCTTGGGCAGGAAGTGACCAGACTCAGGAATGGAAGCTTTAGTCCAGCGGCTTTACAACACAGAGAGGGACTGTGGGAGGATGGAATAACCTGAGCATGGGTGAGGGTCACTCCCTTCCTCCATCCTTCCCTTTCTTCTGTGCATCACAACACTCCTATAAGTAGCTGTAAAAAGTGACTTTTTTGGAGGGGAGGGTTGTGGGTGTGGATGTACAAGAGGGCACTTGAGTGTGTGTTCCTGTGGAGGCCCAAGGGTAACTTTGGCAATCATCCTGGATTCCTCTACCTCCTTACTGCTTTGCTATGGAGTTTCCCAGGCTCTGCCTTCCAGAACTGGAAATGCTGGCTACCATATCTGCCTGGCCTTTTTGAAGTGAGATCTGAAGATTTGAACTAAGGCCCCTTTGCTTGAGAGGCAAAGGTTTCAACCCCTGAATGATCCGTCTAATACCACAAAGAGTAAATTAAAGACCATTTTACCAGTGTTTCTTGTTTTCAAGGCTGGATAGGATATACAGTGAAATAACTTATGGTTTTCTGGTAACCTTACTTATACCTACCTACTTTGTCTATTTTTCAGTGTGTATATATGTACATGTTAATCTTCATACTTAACAAATCGTCACCGGTGAAGGAATAGTACCTTAGTTCATTGTATCTTGGCATCTTCTGGTATGTTTGTACATGTGTACGTGAGTGTGTATGCATGCATGTATGTGTGTGTGCATGTATGTGTGCATGTAACTGTGGATGCATTTTCCCCCCTGGAATGTCTCCACACTGCTTGCTGGCTTGCTTAACCTGCACAGTAGCCTTAAACTGTTCAGAGACAGGAAGGCTGCTCATCAGGAGTATTTCAAAGTGTTCGTCAGGCCATCTCTCCTCTTTTCCTTTCTTCTCCATGCCTTGGTGGAACAAGAAGGTAAAAAAAAAAAGATTTGGAGAGATGGCTCAGGGGTTTAAGACTCTGCCTTGCAAGTAGAAAGTCCTCAGTTCGGATGCTAGGTCCTACATGAAAAACACCAGGCAGGAATGCCTGTGGCCTGCATTTCCAGCCTTGGTGGGTGGAGTCTGGGAAATTTGCTCAGAGCAAAGAGAAAAGGAGGTAGAAGGAATCCAAGATGATTCACGAAGTACAGTGCCCTCTGATAAACACACAGAAAAATAAATAATAAAGTTTGTAAAAAAGAAATAGAAAGCTAGGGGAGGAGACATTAAGGAAAATTTAGACCAAAGTTCATCTGTAGCCAGACCTTAGTGGTCTTCTGGGGTGAGCCCCGAGTCTGTCCTCTGTTAGGCATGTGGAGCGGTGCTCCATGGCACCGAGTGGACGTGAGTCTTCTGTCTTCTGGTATTCGGGGCTCAGGGATGCCGGAGACGATGCTGGGTTTGGAAGATGCCAGTCCAGGGCCTTGGCTGTCAAAGCCTCAGTCAATAAACAGTCACAATGCAGCACAGGCCTTGGTAGCAGCGTCACGAATTTGCAAATATTTATAGAGGAAATGCCTGCTGTATTCTGCGAGGGTCTTTTTTGCAAGCCTTCCATCTGGCTTGTTCTAGGCTGTGTGTCTCTGCATAGGGGTGTGTGTAGAGCTTGAACTAGTTAACTATCTCAAGCTAACCTCTGAATGTAATTACTAAATGAAATGACAAGTGAAATGTAAATAGTCTGAAATGTAAATAGTCCTAGCTAGTTTTTATCTCGGTTTTTCTGGCATGAGTTCTCTTACAGGTAATTGACTTTCTCTTAGAGTTGAATCTTCTAGTTTTCTCCTCATCCTTGTGACCTATCCCTGTGGCATGTGTATCCATGTGGCAGAGTTGGTCCCTTTGCTGTCCTTCTTGCATTCCAGATACTGCCCATGCTCAGTTGCTCACTGAGGATGAGGAGGGGCTGATGGACAGCTGGCTTGTTTCCAGGAACCATGCTTTTGGGCGCCTCTTCCATACCTCTAGGTGTGTGTGTGTGTGTGTGTGTGTGTGTGTGTGTGTGTGTGTGTGCATGTGTGTGTGCACTGTGTGTCCCTGTGGAGGACCAAGGGTGACTTTGGGAATCATCCAGGATTGCTTCTTCCTCCTTTTTCTTCCCTCTAGGATTTCCCAGGTTCCACCTACCAGGGCTGAAAGTTCAGGCTGCTACCGTTTCCTACCTATCATTTTTACGTGCAACTTGGGATCCGAACTTAGGACCTTCTACTTGTGAAGCAGAATTTTAATCCCAGAGCCATCTCTCCAGCCAAAGAAACTAGATTTCTATTTCTTCTTCGCTCTGGGAAGAACAAGTGTTTTGCCACATGGTCTTTCTTTCTAGTAGAGTCAACTTCATTGGACTTGGTGTTTGTGTGCATGTACACCTATGTGCACGTGTGCATGTGTAGGCCTGAGGCTGATATTGGGTGTTTTCTTCAGTCGCTTTCCTCCTTAGCATTTGAGACAGGAGCTCTTGCTGATCCTGGAGCTCACCTGATTGACCAGCTGGCAAGAACCTGGGATCTGCCTGTCTCTGCCCCTCCAGTGCCAGGATACAGACAAAAGCTGCTTTCGTATGAGTGCTGAGAATCTGAACTCAGGCCCACATGCTGGTGTGATACATGACTAAAGCAGCTCCCAAGTCCCCTACTTTCTTGCCTTTGATGGCAGATGGTATATAGAAAGCAGACTTACAATTAAAGAACCTATGGGAACTATTTGGAAAAAAAAAACCAGTACCATACCCAGCACTCTCCTTGGCATATTTGCTTTCTGGCACAATCTGTAGGAATATTACAGAACTAAGATTTCTTTACATACACAAGAATAGGAAGAACTTCCCAGGCTAGAGCACAAGGGTTTTCAAAGTTATGGAAGGACGCAAGTTTGGCAGTCTCAGGGGAAGAGTTTTCGATCTCTTTTACTTTAGAAAGCTTGGACAAGAGCGGTGTTTGTCAGTGACAGTGACTTAGCTGTATCCTAAAAACAAGGCAAGGCTCCAATGTTACAGGCTCTGAGCCCAGGCTCTTGCCTGTCTTCTATCCAAAGGATGCCTTCAGAATGACAGGAGAGATGCCAGCCATCCTGGCAACAAAGGAGCCTGTGACAAAGTGTAGGAATGTCTTTTAGGGTCCTACCCTTTACTTTTTGGTTCTTACCCTAGAATTGCAGGAAAAATGTCATGACTACAGAGAAGTTAAAGGGGTTCTTAGATGAACCCTGTTTTCATAGCTATGATGAAATCCACCTCACCTGTGCAGTGGTGTGGTGAGAACTCTCACACGGCAGCTTAAGCAAAACAGCTTTAGCTCTCGCAGAGGGGCGAGGCATGGCCAAAGCCCAGGATTCCCTGCAAGGCTCAGGAAGGCTGAGTGGTAGATGGAATCTCACCAGTGTATAGCACAGTGTGAGCCAGGGTTCTCTAGAGGAACAGAACCAGTCAGATGGATCTAAACAGGGACTTATTAGATTGGCTTACACGATACCATCTAGAGAGTCCTGTAGTGGCTGCCGATAGCTGCTCAGCCCTGAGGCTCAGTGGCTCAGCATCCCAGTCTGATGCCGCAGGCCTGGGGGAGGGGCGTTCTGGAGAATCACTGGTCTTCAGGCCCTGTTAGAAAATGGTAGAAACTGAATTCTAATGTCATCAAAGACTGGCAGCAGCAGTGGCAGCCAACAGGGGAGAATTTGCCCACATGACATGAGCAAAAAAAATCAGCCCTTGTTCTAGAGGCAGAAGAAGGGAGCAGAGGCTGGGAAGTTTCTTCTGGAAAGTTCCTCCTTAGCTCA
Source organism: Typhlomys cinereus (assembly GCA_023101885.1). NCBI lineage: Eukaryota > Metazoa > Chordata > Mammalia > Rodentia > Platacanthomyidae > Typhlomys > Typhlomys cinereus. The sequence goes on from JALPQD010000036.1 coordinate 2,007,358, forward strand.
GGAGGTTGCACACTGGGATGTTCGACAGTTATGCTTCTTGTTCCTTATGCAAGTAGAAGTGGTCATTCTCATTTTACTGGCAAGGCTGTTGGGGATTAGGGTTGGGGCAGGGAGTTAAATGATTGGCAGAGTGTCCATGAGCAGTCCAGGTGGAGCTGGGTTGCAGTCCTGGGCATTCTGTCTCTGAGGCCTATGTGCTGTTTCATCACCTCTTTTACTTAGGCTGATTTTCCCAGGTTTCAAAACTCAGAGAGTGACTAGCAACTGTAATCCCCTTTCTCCCCCCCAAACTGTCTTCCCAGCAAGACCTCTCTGGTGCCTGCTAACGTCTTTAGCAGGTCTCCTTGTAAGTCTATATGTGGTTTCATCCCCCACCCCCAATCCCTCAATCTCATCAGTCTGTGCTGTGGTCTTTCCCAACAGCCCCGTGTGGTTGTGAACTTGCCATTATGACTGATGTTTGACATCTACCCCCCAGGAACATCTGTCTCCCCAACATGGCATGTTCTGCTGTCTTTATTACCTCATGCCCAGTCTGTCTCCTTCAGACCAGACTCTGCTGGCTTCCCACTCATAAAAAAGATGACAGATGGTATATGAATAAAATAAGTATCTCTCAGGGGGTGGAATCTCTCGGAATTTGGGTTTGGTATGTCAGTAAAGGATTCCTTGCTTTTCTTTCTTTTTTTTTTTTTTTTAATGATTCTCCTTACTCAACTGTGTGTGTCAGTGGACAAGTCTTAGCACCATAAGTACTAATATCTATAACTTCGAAAACTAATCTCTTATCTGCCTTCAGAAAGAAAAATGCCAGGAGCTCTGTGAGTAAGTTTTCAGCTTCACCCAAAAAGTGCCAATTCTATTTCCTCTGCAGGGGTTTGAGCACAGCATTCCCCATGGGATGGGTTGACGTCTATGCTAGGTAGGGAGAGGAGCCCAGAGGTAGTTCCCGAGAGTAAGTCTTCCGGGTGGCCAGTGGCTGGCAGCCTGCTTTGATTGATTGGCTTCTCTCCTGCTCTCATACCTGGGTTCAGCTCAGGACACTAAGCCCTGAATTTTACTCTTGGCTTTAGTTACCGTTTTGGTGCTTGAGTTTCCCACTTTGTGTTCTCAACCCTGCCCTGGCGTTGGGTCTGTTTTTCTTCCTTAAAAAAGCCATATTTCTTTTTTGAGTTGAACGGTCTGTAAAAGAGATTCTCAACTCCTAGGGGCCTCATTGGGTTTTGTCCAACCCTAACATCTCCCTGATAATAGGCAGCTCATAAAAAAGTAGTTGGGATGGGAAGGAGTACAGGGTGTGGAAGGAAAATTTGGTTGGAACTCGTCAGTGAAGGATCTTGTTCATGGAAGTCTTTGGGTTCAAAATGTACTATCCAAGGACTTTAGTTTCTACACTTCTGTAAATTATCTACTAAATAATGTTTTTTCCTGTCAGATGTGGTGGTGCATGTTGGTACTCCTATTCTCAAGAGACCAATGCTGTAAGAATGTTATGCATTTGAGGCCAACCTGGGCTATATAGTAAGTACCAAGTCAGCTTGGTTTTCAGAGAGAGAGGTCCTGTCTCAAAAAATAAACAACCAGCAAAACAATCACCCAGCCAAATATTCCCACCCCAAACTTGTTTTATCTATCTTGTAAGATAATAGAAGAAAGGGAAAATGTGAAAGTACAGCATATTTACAAATAGTAATTGCTATATTCAGATTAAAAAGAATTTCTGAATTCAATCATTAATGGCTGCGATTTAGAATAGTTAACACATAAGTGCCTATGGTAATTTTTAGCATCTTTTTCTTGTGGCTTCTTCACCAGACAGTACCCAAGGCTATCGTAGTAAGTTGAAACAGTGTAAATGTGCATGACCAAACTTACTCTTGTTAATTGAGAAATGGATATACTCGGTGGTGGATTTTGTGCTATCTGTGGATGCTTTGAAACCTATTGTTGACTAAAAAAATAGAGACATTACATTTATTCTTACTTCTCACATTCTATATCTACAAGTCATATGGGAAATGCCCACAGACCATGGTAATGGAGGTTTGTTTATGCCTTCGACCTTTTGTGCCCTGCAACATGATTCAATTGGCGAATGTATTTTGCATGATTTTCCCAGAGAGTACACTGTATTTAATAACATCTGGCACATCTTTGAGAACCCCATTGCATAGTACGAGGTGTTTAACTTGTACTGAAGACTCTATAAAAGCAATTTCCATTCTGTTATATTCTTTTGCAGATGGTGATCAGAAACAGTTAGCAATGATAACTCTTCACTTTGCTTATTTGTGACTTGCCACTGTTGCAGATGGAAAAACAACATTTATAGATTGTTGTTTCTATTCCCTGTCCAGGAGGCTGGCTTTTCCTTAGACAATACCTTGCCTTGTCTTTCACGTGTAAGTGTCTGATGCCAGATGGGAGCTAGTGTGTGTGTGTGTGTGTGTGTGTGTGTGTGTGTGTGTGTACTTGATTCATGCATGTAATAGTCAGATGGGAACTTGACATAATAATGGCTGGTACCTATAGAGACCATGAACTTAATTTTCAAGGCAATGGAACTGATCCAAATACTACTTGAAAAATAGATCTTTCCAATACACTTTCAAATGCCCATGAACACATGTATTCAGCATAGAGCAAAGTGGTCTAATTCACTGACTACATGGTTAGGAAGACTCACTACCTGTTTTCTGGGATTTAGCATAGCAGTTGTTTACATTTTGAAGTTCTTTTTTCTTAAATTTCATTGATAGTCTAATAAATGCACATATTTACTGTCCATATTACACTCATTCTCCCTTTTTCTCCCGCTGAGATCCATTCCTCTCAGTAAATTTCCCTCCTACTTTAATGTTTTATTTTCATGTGTGCAACCCACTGAGCTGAATAATGGTTGCCTGCGTTGGCATGTGCCAGGGCACTTGCTGCAGCATAGGCAACATCTCAGTGGCAACATCACTGAAGCACGTGGATCCCTTCCCTCAGACAGTACTCAGAGACGTGCGGCACCTCATGAGTTTGTCTGTCATCCATGACATAATGTTGATAGGCCCAATCTTGTGTAGCTCTAGTGCAGGTGAATACAGTGGCAGTGAGCTCATACCTGGATATAGTGATATCATCACTGGCATAACAACTGTTTATCAAGTGTGGCAGTTAGTTGCCAATGCCACGTTGACAATTGAAGGCTGAACCTTTGGGTACACCTGTGAAGAATCAGTTGTCAAGGCAGGCCCTGAGCAAACCTGTGGGAGATTATTTAATTGAGGGTGGGGTCACTCCCAGGGAAGGTGGATGAGATGGAAAGAGTTGGTTTAGTAGCTTGGCATACAGGTAAGCTGGCAAGTGAGAATGTGTTCTCCTCTCTCAGCTCTTCTGTGGATATGGTTCCCTTGTGTCCTGATGTTGGTGTGAACTCTCCTGTCATGCTGATGAATGTTAACCATGAATCATAAGCTGAAATAACTCCTTGTTCTCTGAGTTGTTTTGGCCATGCATTCATATCAGCAACATGAGAAAATGAAATATTTGAATTCTCAGCTGTCATGCACCCGATTAGTCAAGACTAGACACTGTATTTTGTTTGGATTAGAGTATTCAAGGCAGCTCAAAAGATTTTCCAATCTGTAATTTTAAGCTTCACACACTGATTTAGTTAAGACTGGACATTGTATTTTGTTTGGATTAGAATATTCAAAGCAGCTCAAAAGATTTTTTTCAATCTGGAACTAGTGGGGAGGGAGATGAGGATATTATAAAGCACAATGATGGCAGACTTATTAATCATTTGTTGTCCAATAGTCCCATCAAGTAGACTCCATTTTGGCCAGTTAGGCTTCTTAGCTGGTAAGTTTGGATATTAAATGCCTTCCCCCATGATGGATTGGACTTGACTGTGACCCAAATAGTCTCTTCTTTCTTCTTGCTGTTCTTGTCAGATAACTTTGTCCCAGCAAGAAAAAAGTAAAGAATACAGTAGTGGAGGCTTGATGGACATGGTATAACCCTAATCCCTTCCTCTTCCTCTGCCTCCTGGCTCATGACATATAACCTTTTCTCCTCTCCCAATCCCACTATGATGTGGCGGGCGGCAGAAGCTAGTGGCGGCTTAGGTCATGCCTGTCATGGAGACGGAGAGCAAGCGGCAGATGGCGAGAGTAGACTGCAAGAGGCTACTGCTAGCGGAAACAGAGTGGGACTAACCAAGTTTAAGGCCTGCTCCCTATGGCCCTCTTCCTGCAATCAGATTCCACCTCCCAAAGCTGCCCAGATCTTCCCAAATATTAGTACCAGCTAAAGTTTGTAAGCACATGAGCCTGTGGGAGATAACTTACATTCAAACCGTGACATGACAGAAGGCTGATTTTCAGATCATCATTCCAAGTGTTATACTTTAATCATTCACCAATCATTTCCCAAAAAAGTCTCTAACATCTGCGTTCAACATAGAGGAGTTAAAGATTTGACATGGGGAAGAGAAATAGAAACACTCTAAGGAGCGTGCTGCCTAACTCATTTAAAGGACTATGGAGATTTAGATCTTGATCACAGCTCTCTAAGTTATACCTGTGATTATCTGCATATGTCCATTTATCTTTCCAGTTTCCGTGGTGAGATCCCATACGTAGCGTTACTGAAGTCATGCTGTCAAGGATAGAGAAGGGAAAAATCTGTCAGCATTCACCCATTTTAAAGTTAATTCTTCATCTTTAAAATATGCATATCCAATTTATGTCACTATTTAAAGAGTACCCATCCTATGCTAAGTTCCGAGTGCTGAGCAAGAAATGAATTGAGCGCATCCTTGCCCTCCAGTCATGTGACCACAATTGTCTTTCATAGAAAGTGACAGCAGAGCTTTCAGAAGTAGAAACAGAGCCAGGCAGTCCTGTGGACAGAAGCAGTAGTTCTCCTTTGGGGCCAGGTGATTGGTGGTGTCTGCATAACTGAAGGTTGCTCAGAAGAGGAACTAGTCAATGGAGATAAGCCAGAGCCTCCAGGCAGATCATGACTGTGGTATAGTGAACAGCAGACCTGGTAGGTTTGCTCAGGCAGCCATTTGGTCCAAGTCTGAACATCTGGGCAGTACTGACTGGGTATGATGAGCTAGTTCATGAAAGACTTTGCAAGTGCATGATAATATAAAGGCTGGAGTCCAGGGGGTAATTCAGGCCATGGTGTATGGACAAAGGATTTAAACCAAGACAGAGACATCATAGTCTTCTTTAGTTAGGATGATGCCTTTGGTAATAGTGCTGAGGAAAGAAAAGGGGAAAGTTTGCAGACAAGAATCCATTTGGGAACTCCTGATTAAATCATACTACATGAAGAGGAGACAAACACGAAGGATGGTAATGGAAAGATATCATGAATGAATGGGGGTATAGGACAAGAAAGATCTGAGGATACAGGCCAGATTTGTTATATGTACCAGGAGAGAGAAAATGAAGCCAGGAGTGATATTTGGGGTACAGCAATGCTTCAAACTTCCTTCCTATTGAGGTCAGGCGCTGCTGGATCAGGAAGCCCTGCAGGGAGTTTTAGCAGTGTGTATGTAATTCTCAGGAGATTGAGCCAAACGTGAGTTCCTGCGCAGAGTTTTCATTCCACATTCTAGAGCAACACAAGCCCCAGAGGACCACAGGATGCAACAGACCCAAGGGACTAGTCTCCTTCACCCTTCTGCCTCGCTCCTCTACGGCACTCCTGCTTCCTGGCACACAATTCTGGTACCTTTTCCAGTCACACATCGAATTACATCATTCTCCATCTGAAAGCATCATGGTGGTCCTCAGTTGGCCCCGGGATAAGTGTCAGACTCTTCAGAGTGTCATTTTTGTTTGGGGGCTTATTACAGTTTGTCTACATGTTGCTGATCAATTCACAATCAAAGAGCTTAGCTGGACAAGGGGGTTTTATTCTTTCTTACAATTCTTAGTTACAGTTCTTAGTCCGGCTTAGCAATCCTACCAACACCAGGAGCCGAGGGAACTGGCTGTGCCATGTCCACGGGGATTGCCAAGAGAGGGGCGAACCTCATTTGTGAGACGTCAAGTCTGAACCAAATATGCTGGAGAGTGCCAACTTACTAGACCGGTTCTTCCCCATCCTATCCACTTGTCCAGGGACTGGCCCATCCACAGCTCTTCACTAATGTGCCCAGAGAGCTCAGCCTTCAATTGTCAGGTTGCCACCTACATATCTGACTAGCACAGGACTCCTTCAGTTCCTGAAGAGGCAGCTGGTCCACCTACTATCCACGTATGGGCTCTCGTTTCTGCCTCACATACACTGTCTTGGCTTGCAATGGCATGCCTAGTCGCCACATGGACACAGAACTGGCATGCCTAGTTCACCACATGGACACAGTTGTGTTCATGCTCATCAGTGACGGTCACTGCCCCACATTTCTCCCACTAGGAGAGAGGACTGTGTGATGGATGTGCATATGGAGGGCTGGATGGGAGCTGGCAGACGGGGCCACGTCTCGGTCCTCTGCTTTTTAGATCACGTGATCTACCGTTAACTTCGTTTCTTGGGGTTCATTCATTCTTTTGACTATCAAATAGACCTAGAAATGCTTCTGCAGTTTCCCCTGGGTGATGAAGAAGTCGAGACTGCCAAATAGACACACCATCACTTGTAAATGAAGTGCTTTATAAATGGGCTTTATGCAGGCATTTCATGTTAGATATTGAAATGTCTATTTCTAAATAAGATGAAAGGCACGATGAATGACGTCTTGCAATTCCAAGCTTTTTTCTTCCTGAGAAATTTCCAATGAGCGCACACTGCACATGGGGTGGGGAGGGGTGCCTTTTCTATGCCTGTCTGAGTGAATGACTCAGTCTGTGGTGCCCTGCTAGATATAGATAATTTATATTTATTTCATCCTGTCAGAGACTAAGTTGGATTTTCCTTGCTGCGACCCAATAGCTGCTAGCAACAACAGAGAGAGCAGGATTATTCTGGTTGCAGAGTTTTTGCCCCTCATGGCAGGCGGGCATGGCACACCAGGGCAGTTCACACCACGGAGGTCAGGAAGCAGAGAGCAGGAGAATGCCTGTGCTAGGGGACATGCTTTTCTCTTTTTAACCCACCTGGAACCCTGTCCTTTGGGATAGTCTTGTGCATGTCCGTGACAGGTCGCCCTCACTCAGTGAATTCTCCCTGCCAACCTCTTACAGACTCGCTGCTGTGGTTTGAATGTGAAATGTACCGTAGGCTCACGGGTTCGAACACTTGGTCCCAGCTGGTGGTGCTGTTTGGGAAAAATGGAGGAACCTTAGGAAGCAAAGACTTGCTGGAGGAAGTATGTCACTGTGGGCGGCCATGAGGCTTTGCAGCCTGGCCCTACTTCCTGTTCTTGCTCTGTTTCCTGACAGCGATGCACTGTGATGAGTCGGGCTCCTGCTCCTGTTGCTAAGTGTTTCCTGCTATGATGGACGACATTCTCTCTGGAACCGAGATCTGAAATAAGCCTTTCTCTCTTCAGTTGCTTTGGTCAGGCTATTTTATTACAGCAACGGGAAAGAAACTAACACACACACACACACACACACGCACGCACACACACACACACATCCATAAGTCTATTTGCTAATCTTTTAGTCATTCAATCTTTTTAAGCTGATAGTCAAGATCAGTCACCAGAGAGAGCTTATGTATACATATGACACACAATTGACAAAGCTGCAAAATTATGTTGTGTTTCAGAGAAATTCATAGCTAAGACTTGCTTAGGTCTGGTGGTGCAGAGGGCAGCTTCTTGTGTTTTGATGGGTGGTCCTTCAAGATTGATGACCTGTGTTCCTTGCTCTGTAGTAATAAAGATGGCACTTGAAAGATTCCTCAGACTGGGCAGCAAGCCAGGGCAGCAGTGCTGAATGGCCTGTGGCAATCACACTGGGCAGCTTATCTGCTTGCTCCTACATCCACACATGAGCAGATGCCCATATAAAGGGAGAGGACAGAAAGCCAGCTGCTCTACAGGTTACCATTTGGATGTGCCACCGGACACAGGAGTCCCCTTGGTCCTTTATAATTGTCAAAAGCATTCCTCTTTCCAAAGTTCTTGTCTTTGAAATAATTTCTTTCTTGGTTGCTTCTGCTACAGACAGGGAATTAAAAAATTGCTTGCATATTTCTATTTTCTAAAATTCTTATTTTTACCCTCTAATTTTCACCTCTTAAACTTTCAATTTTAAATTTCACTAAGCAACATTAACAGTCACACTTACATTGCTAATATCATAAATGTGTGCCAGGCTCTGTGGAAAGCATCTTATTCATATTGCCTCATTCATTCTTTACAACACAGAACAATAAGATAAGAACAATCATGTTAATTACCATGCTCATGTATATTTGTGCATGTGCGTGTGTGTGTGTGTAAGTGCCTTTAGTGGCCCAAGAGTGACTTCAAGAGCCATCTTAGATTGCTCTACTTCCTTACAGCTTTGCTTTGGGATTTTCTAACTCTGTCTTCCAGGCCACTACATGGGATCTGGTCTGGGAATCTCTGAACTCAGCTTCTGTTGCTTACAAGGCATCTCCCCACCCTCAATAATCGCATCACTATTAACCAAGGTATAGTTAATCCATGATATCCTGATTAGAAAAATGGAGTGTTCAACAATTTTCCCCAAGAATACATACTTATTGGTATATGGTAGGGCAGAGTCTTAACATGCAGAACACTCACATTCAAACCTGAGAAGCCAGCCACTGGGCCCTGTTGTTTCCAGAAGCACTGTTTCTTGGCTCTGTTTCTCTGTGGGAAGCTATAGCTGCTTCTCAAAGAATGATGCATTAGCATACACCAGGTGTTTCTTTTCTTCCTTCTCATATCCTTCCCTCTGCTCTGTTCAATTCTAACCTGTACTACTGGAATGTGGTGGTCTACCTGGAGGCCCGGAGGGTCACCAGGACTCATGAGAGTGTAATCTTGCCACCATGCTGGAAGCATGAGGTGTGAACTCCAGAGCCTAGTGACTCCAGCCACTGCATGCTGTGAGCGGCTGCATCCGTGTGTTCTGTAGTGTATGTACATATGTCACTCTTCATGTGTGACTTGCGAGCAGCCCAGGGCCTGTTGTAGGTCCACAGCAAGTCTTTCTCCATGAAGCCTCACAGAGACCTGGCTCTCCTCTCTCGCACACCGTATTTTCTCTCTCACCAAATCCTCGTTGTGGGTCATTGCTCACATCTACTGATCTTCCTAGAGTCTTCGTTTTGTCTCCCATTAGAATTAAATGTCCTGAGGGCAGTCACGACATACAGCGATTGCTTAGTGTCGGTAGGTACTATAAATAAATGTTAAAAAAGTACCATAAATGAATAGGCAGTCGGGCCTGCCTGGGTAACTGTTTGTACTGTGACAAGGTTGCTAAGTCAAAGGGAAATGGATGAGCAAAATAATTATCTGGACAATTTAGCAGGCTGAATTTTCCAGCTAATATCCACCATCCATCCAGCAAGCACTCAGATGAGAGGATCCAAACTGGATCGCATACCTGCTCCTATGCATTCCGGCTCCCACTCACCCTGTTAGCCTCTCTGCAGTTGGAAGACAGTGGTGTGTCATGTAGAAAATTCATCTTGAGTGCCCTCTCCAGCCTGGCCTACCATTGCCTTGGGTTCATGTGCTCGCTCATGTACTGCATTGACCACAGTTCCCTTAAGGCTCTGTGTGGGAGAACCGGACGACCCTTCGCATGCTTGCCAAATGCTATGCATGGAGAGTGTTGCACAGGGCCACGGGTACACTAACTGGGGAGCTGGGCTTGCTTTCTTTTTTAAAAAATTTCATTTATTTTTTAATAAATTTATTAACATTTTTACATACATGCTCCTTACTTCCCTTGTTCCTCTCTCCCTTCCTCATTCCCTTCCCTCCCGCTTTCATTCCATCCCACCCTCCCTCCCAACCCTACGTGGGCCCAGTCAACTTCCTCTTATTCTCCTGTCCTTTGGTTCTATGGGTCCTGGGGTTCCCCCTGTATCATCTGGTCTCATGGGGGTTCAGGCCTCTGTGGCAGACAGAGAGGCCTTTCCATGGGAGGCCCACTGATAGGGGTACTCCTCTACCTCTGTCTGAACCCTTGCTGGGCTTGTTTTCTAGGGCCTCAGTAGATACCTGTTACATCATCAGAGCCAACTCTACCGACAGCATGAAAAGATGCTGCTCTACCATCTCACCTCTTCCTCCCTGAAGGCACAGTGATCTTGTGCTGAAGACTTGGTAAATGGAAAAACACAAAGATTCAGCATAGCATTCCAGCTCTTCCACTGGCGGTGAATGCTGGGCTGGAGGTGTGGGAGGAGAAGACTCGCTTCCATTTCTAAAGTAGCACCCCACATTGGCCTCTCTCCTCACAGTAGCTCCCCCCCCCACATCAAGGCACTTTCCTGTCTGCACAGGCATGCCTGTGAGCAGTTGCTTCCTCCTTGATTCTTCAGAGGAGCGTGGGGCCATTGGTATCAGCCAAGTGCATCCCTCTAGCACTTAATAAATCCAGAAGAGGCAGAGAGAGGCATCCTTATAAATATATAATAGCCACCTCTTGGATAACACTTAGCCGTTTTAACCACCTGAAAGTGATGTTATTCTGAACGTCTCCAATCATAACACCACCAGGGAGCCAGGGGTGGTGTGCAGATGGAAGGTAGATAATGCAGTGTGCAGAGCCGTCTTGTCTTGGACCACTCTTATATCAACTATTGATTTGATTGCAAACGCCTTTCGTTCATGGAGGAATCCACTGCTGATAATTAAAGTTTCAAGAGATACACTAGTGGGAGAAAGGATGGGAGCTGGGGCAGGGGAGGGGTATACATATAGTAAGTTCTGTGGGTGGTAATGGCTCTACTGGCATTACATAAAATTAACAGAAGTTAGATCTCTGTTTACTGGTGAGCTTCCTTTCTAGCAAGACAAGCTATTTAGGTGTAAGGATTGGGGATTCCAGTTCTGTCGAGTCTTTTAGCTGCCTCACTGACCTCTAGGTGGCACGCAATAAATCCAAGATGCTGTGAACCCATTTTTGGCTCCCTTTAATTTGAGTTCTTTTCCCTGGATTTCTTGGTGACATCAAGTGTGGGCCAATGCCCAGCTTTGTCTTTTCCTGGGTGCTACCAGAACTAATAGTTCCTGGGCTGTGTTGGTCGCAAACCTTTTCTGTCTTATTTATCGTGAATTCTGTCAAAAAGTCTCCCTGCTTTTTCCGTGAAATGGAATTGAGGGGCACATGAGTGTGTTCATCTTAGACAGTACTGGAAATCCCAGCAAGTTGTTACCATGATTCCTAGTGTGTGCTGCCTCAGAGTAGAGGATGGCTAGAGTCCAACCCAGAACAGCAGCATGCAAGACCGCAGGGAGGCATGTAGTGGCACTGGCTCTGTGGTCTGGGGATCTGTCTTTCCTCCCATAGGAATATTTTGCATGCAAATGTGCTTCTGGGGAGATGTGTGTTGCTGATTTGTTAGCGCAAGTTTTGTGGGAGAAGCTTTTCTTTGTGAATAAGGATCCAAGAGGAGAGGAGAAGTATAAAGGGTGAGTACTACTGTTGTACACCCACCCCAAAGAGTTAAACCCCAGGCCATTGTCTGATACAGATTTGCCTTAGGAAACTGGACCATATAGATTAATTCCTTAAGGGCCAACTGTTTGATTTCTCTCCTTGGTGTGTAGTCCAGGAATAAAATCAGAGTTGTGTCTATGGCAGAAGCTTGGATTATATTTTCTTAAGTAGGCATTAAACTCCATAGGCAAATTCACAGTCAGGTAAGCAAAATCAAGCTAAGGCATCTAATGAGAAGTTGCTAGAATTATCTCAAGGCAAATGTTATTGGTTTGGGATCAAAATGGTGTTTGTGTTTTGTGTCGTATTTTGGGTGCCTCCTGGTTCTTGACAGAGATACGTGTACAGAATGTTATGTAGCTGTGGGACCTTGGACATAGTTTTCTACTGTTTTTTTTTTTTTTCCCCTGATATAAGCCCAGAAGCGTGAGTTCTAGAAACAAAGAATTCATCCATGGTGCCGTCAGATTGGCCCTGACCAGGCAGGAATGCTTTCTTGAAACAAGAGTCCATATAGCACATGCCAGTCAACAGCCGACACATACACTAACTAAGGGTAGATCACTGAAAGTGTTCTGTCAAAAGTAGGTTTACATAAGTATTAAAGGATCTTTTCCCACTGTTTGCTATATTAAAAGGCTCACCTCATTTTAGATGCAAGATGATGGGTTAAATGGATTCATGATAGTCATTGTCTAAGGTCATATAAGGCCAAGGGATAGGAGGATGAATGGAGGATAAGTCTCAAGAAAACATCCACATTCAGCACCCTTCCATGGTCCTCTCTGTTGTTTCAATGAAAGCTTTCTTCAAGGTATTCAGATGTGTTCAATGCTCATTGTCAGAGCCCAAAGGAAGCCTCCTTCAGGTGTGGGCTCGGGGCCCTGGGTTCGGGGCCCTGGCCTCATTCCCAGGCCTGCCTGGGGTCACATGGTCTAGAGCTTGAAAATGCAGGTAGAAAGCAGAAGCTACTGCTAGGGATAGACCTGTTGGTCCGCTTGCTATTGTGATTAGTGCTATTACTGTGCTTATTATACAACCATAAATGAGTTTCTGGAATTTTTTCAATTGCTTAAACAAAAGTGCTCATCGGCTAAGCTTTGTGGCAGATGAGAAGAAACATTGTTTTGCAAAAGATGAGAATCTTGATATATAAATATATCTCCATATATATGTGTATATATATATATCCCCATATATAGCCTGATCTAACTATACATCTATATATATGAATATCCATATCTATGTATATATCCAATATATACATATCAAGTTGGTTCTGCTGTGACACTTATTTTCAAACTGTAAATTGGTTCTGGGGTGATTGATACGTTAAGGAACAATTTGAACACACTGTGAATTTTGTGTTGGCTAACATGTGATTTTTTTTTTTTTTTTGTCAGCAAGCAATGTAGATGAATGGAAAAAGTGGCTCCCAAACGAACCAGCCTTGTTGAAATGCAAGACGCACACACCTCGGATGGTCCCCCGCCCCTTCAGTGCGCCCTACATGTGACCATCCAGCTCCATGCGCAGGCAGGTAATGCAGCAACACACTCTGTACTATTCAGCTGACTTTCCTCCCACCATTTCACAGACACAAGTAGCAACCTTGGAGGCCCAGGCCACAAGATAGCTTTAGTCCTTTCTCAAGCAAAATGCCACTTCTGGCAGTCTAAAAGAGTTTTCAACCACTAACATATACAGTAATCTTTTTCTTAGGTTTCTATTTTATATTTAAAAAAATAGATATTTATGGGCTGGAGAGATGGCTCAAGGGTTAAGCTTCTGTCTTCCAAACAGAAGGACCTGAGTTTGGATCCCAGATCCAATGTAAAAACTCTGGGCGGAAATGGCAGTGATCTGTTACTTCTAGCCCTGGAAAGCAGAGCCTGGGAAGCCACAGAGTAAAGCAGAAAGAAGGACAATCTAGAATGACTGCTGAAGTTACCCTTTGACCTCTACAGGTACACACACTCAAATGAAGTACTGTCTGATATACACAGACATGCAAAATAAATAAATAAAAATAGGTATTTATGAAAATGGTAGAGAGAGAGAGAGACAGAGAGACAGAGAAAAGAGAGAGAGAGAGAGAGAGAGAGAGAGAGAGAGAGAGAGAGAGAGAGAGAGAGAAGGGATATGCACATTCAATGTCATATATGTGGATGTCAGAGGACAACTTTCGGAAGTCGATTCTCTCCTTCCTCTATACGAGCTCCGTGGATCAAACTCAAGTTGTCAAGTTTGTGTGCTGAGTCAACTAGGGGCCCCTTAATTTTTTTTTTAATATACCACAGAGAGTGTTTTGCCCCTTACCCTATTTTCTTTGTAAGTCCCCGGGTTTTCCTGTGTGACTTTGCCTAGTGTAGTAATATTTAGGAACCTGTGTGTTCCACTCTGGCAAAACTGTTAGCCACAAACATTCTGCATGATTTCCCATCCCTCCTTGGAAAGCCATACTTTCTGCATTCATTAGAATCTCTTTTAGTTTTAACTAGCTTCACAGAAAATAATAGTTGCTGTCATTTATGTATTCAGCTTTGTAAAATCATAGATCTCTTCATATTACATAATCTTGATAAGTGTTTGTTGGAGTGACTTGAATTGGTTTATTCACTGGTTAAATAACAGAACCTGTAATTAGGGATGCTGAGATTCCTGTCTTCAGACATCCATTCCCCCTCACCGGTCTCCTACCCATGGATTTCCCAGACCTTATTTGCAGAAATAAAATTTGCTGCAGATGGCAATGTTTTCAAGGACTGGGTTTAATAATGATACGTTGAAAGCACCGCTATAAGGAAAGCAACATTCAAGGACCAACCACTGTTCTTTCTCCGTGACTAGTGTGCGTTCCTCGCCATAGCTTAGTGGAGCGGCGGGGTCATGGGAAAGGCTCCTCATGGTTCTGTGCCCTTGGTCATCTCATTCTGCCCTGAAGACAGCTGCCCTTCAGGCCTGGCCCAGACCTGCAGGACAGATGCAGGAGTCTCACCCTGACCTCTGTTGGAGCTGGCTCGCAGGCAGGTGCCATTCTAAGGCTCTGCAGTTCTCTTCTCATTTCCAGAGGGAAGAGCATAGGAAGGAAAAAGTCCAGCATTTCCTTCCCCTTGGGGAACGTCTGCACCAGACCCCTGAACAGCGAGAGAGGAGCATGTTTGCAGCACTGATCTCCTCGGGCGGCCCCCTGGGATTTACATTTGATGGCCCTCCTTGTCTTCTGTGGTTCCACTAGATCAGGAGGTGGGATGTTTTTTCTCGGTTTCTTGATATATTCTATGTGTTTGTGCAATGTGTGTGCTTATGTGTGTGCACAAATGCATGTGTGTAGGTGTGTGGTTGTGTATAGAAGAGAACATTTTAGTGTATGCCTATGGAGGCCAAAGGGTGAACCTGGGAATATCCTGGATTGCTTTACCCCCTAATGCTTTACTCTGGGGGTTTTCAGGTGCTGCCTTCCAGGGATAGAATTACATACTATTGTACCTGACACTTTTTACCTGGGAACTGGGAATGCGAACTCAGATCTTTTTGCTTTTGAGGCATCTCCCCAGCCCCCTTGGTATTTTCTGTCATTTTTTGTTTCCTATTTTTCTCCCTTGCTATTTTATCATCTCTATGCTGATTGTTTTTCTATTGCCTACGGCAACTTGCCAGAAGTTTCTGTAGTGGAAATGATAGAGTTGTGGCTATTAGGCATTTAAAACTTTTTTTCACATGAGTCTGCTGACATATGTGCATGGGCACATGCATGCTGCGGTATCTGTGTGGAGGTCAGAGGACAACTTGTAGGAGTGGGTTCTCTCCCACCCTGCGGGTTCCAGGTAGGATAGAACTCTAGTCATCAGGCTTGACAGCAATCACCTTTACCCACTGAGCCATCTCGATGGTCCAGCTCTTGCAAGAGAGGCAATTCCTTGTTGAGAGTCAGCTATCATGAGCCTGTCTCCACGCACATGGAAGAGGATGTTGTCCCTTTCACTCCCACAACTTGAACTATAACTGCTCATTGAATTAATGTTACAGGGGTTGGAGAGAGAGCTCCGGGGTTAAGCCTCTGCCTTCAAGCAGAACATCCTGAGTTTAGATCCTGAATCCCACCTAAAAACACCAGGTAGAAATGGCGGTGACCTGTACTTCCAGATCCGAAAGGTAGAGCCTGAGAAATCCCAAAGCTAAGCAAGGAATACGTAGCGCTATCCAGGGTCATCTCTGAAGTCATTCTTGGGCCTCCAGGCATACACAGTGCCCTTTGATACACACACACACACACACACACACACACGCAAGCACACACACACAGATGCAGAAGCAAAAATAAAAATAAATTAATGTTTTGTACTTTCCTTTACAAAAGACCATCAGAATGGTCACAGCAAAGGCATTGGACTGGGTTTCTGGAACTGCCTCTCCTTCCTTTGCTCCTGATCTCCTAGGGTGGCAATGTAAGGAGGGAAGGGAACAGCAGTGCAGTATAGGCAGATCCGAGGCAATCTGTTTATCGGGACATGCTCAGGGTGGACCAGGAAAAGTGGAGCGGGCGCTATGGGAAAAGCGCTTGCTGTGTGAGCTTGAGGACTTGAATTTGGACCAGGTAAGAACCAGCGTGTACACATTTATAGCACAGCGCTGTAGTACAGATGGGTTGAGACAAGCGGATCTCGGGGACTCATTGGTCAGAGGTCTAGGTGAAATGGTGAGTTTCTGTGTCCAAGAATGAAGATAATGGGCTAGAGAGAGAGAGAGAGAGAGAGAGAGAGAGAGAGAGAGAGGAGAGATGACTCAGGGGTTAAAGTCTCTGCCTTCCAAGCAGAAGGACCTGAGTTTACATCCTCAGATCCCATGTAAAAATGTTGGGTGGAAACAGTGGTGGCCTGCGCTTCAACCATGGAAGGCAGAACTTGGGAAAACCCAGAGCAAAGTAATAAGGAGATAGAGCCATCCAGGGTGACTCCTGATGTCACCCTTGGGCCTCCAGAAGCACACACACACTCAAGTGCTCTGTTGTACATACACCCAAATGCAAAGAATGATGAAGGAAGACACCTACTATGGACCTCCACCCTCTACCAGGCACACATCTACACACAGGAGCGCGCGCGCACACACACACACACACACACACACACACACACACACACACGAGATAGAGAGACAGAAAGAGAGAGGCATTCATGTCACAGCACCCAGGTGGAAGTCAGAGGACTGCTCTTCCATCACTGAACAAGGATCGCCAACTTTGCAGGCAGAGGCCTGGCCCGCTGAGCTCTCTCTCTGCCCCCCGATCTATTTCCTAATGTCCATCTCTTGATTTCTGGTAGCAAGTGTGTTCTCTTTAAAATTTATCCTGAGTTTCTCCCCTTGGTTTATGGGATAACCAGCTAATAAAGTGGTTGAAGACTTTAAAAAACTGGTTTCCTAATTATACACGGTCAAATACGCCCCATGTGCAATGAAACAAGCTGTTGTATTACTCTCAAATGTTAAGCAAAAATGAACAATGGGCAGCATATGCACAGAAACTTCCAAGGCCGGCAGCCAGGAGAGTTAACTTGCTGAGTTTTCTAGCCTCTCTCCCTTCCCTTAGACTAGCAGAGTGCAAACCCAGCAGATACAATCACTTCGCAATACAGAAGCAATCACACCAACGTTGGGCCGGATAATAGCCCTGTTTAAGTCTGCAGGTGTGATATTTTATTGACGGTGAACTCCCAGAGTTCTTGCACAAATGTTGGCAGGCAGGTAACAAGCTGTGGTTGGAAAAGGTAGGCAAATAGATGAAGTCGAATCACAGTCAGAACAACCCCCCCCCTTATACAACCTTGTAAGTGGGCAGTGTTTTTCTTATTCCTTCGCTCTCCCCACAGGGCAATTTTCAGCCCTTCTTCCTCCAGCAATTGCTTCTGGCCACGCCTTCGATCCACACCAGTAGGTTCCCAATTCATGCTGCACATTGGACTCACCCAGAAGGTTCAAGAAAGTGCTGCCAGTTGAATTAGCACTGAGCGAGATTCTGATTTATTGATCCAGGTTAGAGCCCAGAGTTTGATGACACGTGTGGCTTCTTGGGTGAACAGAATGGGCACGCAGCATTAAGAAGTGTTGACCTGGGCCAGAGAGAGAGCTCAGTGGGTAGGGCATCTGCTCACAAGCCTGCAGACATGAGTTCGATTCCTGAAAGCCCACGTGATCGGAAGAGAGAACTGAGTTCTGAGAATGGTCTTCTGATCTCCATCCATGCACCATGATTTCTCTCTCTCTCTCTCTCTCTCTTTCTGTCTCTTGTTAGGCAGCACCTTCCTCCCCTTTTCAGTTCTGTGCTATCAAAGTACCTTTGCATGGATTACCCATGTCAGCCCTTCCTCCAAATACCCCAGGACCTAGACAGCGTGATTGTAAGCTTGGTAAACATCACAACATTGCAGAGTAAGTAGCCACCATATTTAACATGGCAGTGTCAAGCATGTACATGTCGATGTAGAACTTCACAGTGTGTTTGCGTGTGCTTGATGGGTGGCCTGGCTGCTCACGTCAGACACTGACTCAGCAGGGCTGTGGGGGCATCCAGAGTGTGCACCTTTTGGTATACATGGGCCAGAAATGCCTCTGCCCTCAGTTCCTCAACGTCAGACACACGGGGAAGTGATAGCTTATTGCCTGTGGCTTGTTCACTTTGCAGGACAGTGGATGTTGGTCTAGTGAAGATCTTCCTCTTCTATCCTGTTACTGGCAGCCGGCAGCATCCATCTATTTCTGCAGGAATCAGGGGTTGAGTCCAAATCTTCTGTTGCTCTAGAACTTTACAGTTCTCATGCTGGAAAGTGGGTATTTCTTATGTGCAACACCCCCAGCTCTCTCACCCGAATCCTTTACACCAGATTTATTTCCTAAGGGTGCACTTGGATGGATGCCACAATGGCCTCCAACACGTTCTTACAAAGTACAAGGAGCAGAGCAGCAACTTTTCCTTTACTTTTATTTGGGATCCATGCACACGTGCAGTAGAAGCAAGACTGAAATAATGTTAAACATCTACAATAAGCCTATCTAAGAGTCTCCTAGCTCCCTCCCACCACCATGATTCAGACTCTCTGAGGGTTCTGATAAATGTCTTCCGTGATGTTGGAATGCAACCTTCTTTCTTAGCTCTTTATGAACCTCATCACTAGGCAGGAGAAAAAGTTTCTTGGCACTTCTACTTAGTAGTATTAGGCATATCTCTCTCACGCTTGTAGGAGACTGCAGAAGTAGAAGTCCCCATGAGATACAGGATTCACAAGGCAATCACGTACAATACAGAAGGCTTCTCTTCCTTCTCCTTATCCAAGAAATATGCAAAGAAGCAAGAGATGAAATTTAGGCATGTAATCTATCTTATTTATTCACATCGCCCCATACCATGAACATCCTAACTACTAGCCTTTGCAAGAGCTTTTTGCATGGTAGGTATGCAGAATCATAGGTCTCCTGTGTGCTGAATGTAGTGTGAATCCAAAATGTTCACATCAAAATTATTCCTGTGACAACTATGTACATATCAATGCTTGAGATTCCTTCTTTGAGTAGCATTGAAAAATATTGTCAGGTAGGATCAGAAGGCTGTAATGGAGAGAAGGGGAGAAGATTTGTTTTGCACTCTAGAATGTTCTAGAAAGCAGAGCTAGATTCGTATGCATGGTAAAGCTGGCAGTAGGAAGTGTAACTCAAGCCCTGAGTGCACTGTCTTCTTTCTTACCTCCTATTCTCCATAGTCCTAGCTCCTACTTTCTGGAATGTTCCAGGTGGTGACTATGATGTGGAACTCTATTGGGCAACCCAGCAAGAAAGTAGAGGAACTTGGGACTGGTTGGGCAGAAAGAAAAGACATCACCCTCACCATGAGTCATTTCTCAGAGTCTGAGCAATATACCTGGGTAGGAAGCACTTGGTTTGTTAAAAATGGCTAAAATGGGGATGCTCAGCTGAACATCTGTGGGAGATCATGGTTCTTAGTGCCAACTAGGACTAGACAGGTGGGAGGATTGAAACTAGTTCTACTGTGAAGATCAGTCAAGAACTTTTCCTCTGTTGTTGTGAGACTAGATTCCATTAGTTGCTATAATCCCCCCCCCCAGTACCACAGGCTTTAGCTTGGTGGTCTCATTAGGCATAGTCTAATGTGGATCAGGTGGCTATTGGCATCAGCCAGGGCTATAGTGTCTGCTTTCTGTGGTTCTGTCATTGGCTTCAAGTCACCTTGGCCTCTTTCAGAATGGAATAAAGGTTTGTGTGGGGTACTCTCATACACCTGGAACCCACTTTGGAACTCTTCACTTCTACCCATGTTACGTTATCTAACAACAGGGCCTTACCCGGTTGTCAGAAAGACCTGGAAATGCAGAGTTTAACTAGCCTTGGTGGACATCTAGAAGAATCTGCCACTGTCTGAATAAGCAAAGGCATCAACCTGGCTACGCATCTGCAAAGTCATCTCCTCTGTGCAGCCGTGTCTGGGATTAAGCTCATTTTTATGCATGTGCTCGGTACAAAGTTAAGTAGGGGGAAGGCACATTTCACAATGTCCTCACATTGATGCATCAAGACTGAAGACCAGAGTTTATCTAGGGACATTGGGAGAAGTCAGGGACCCAGAAAGAATAATTCCATCTGCATTTCAGTATGACCCTTTATAGTCAGGAGAATCACACTAGGTTGGGGCTTCTAGAGGAGATCATGTTTAAGAATGGTGAAAGGAAGATGGGACGGGAGACTGTTTCTAGAAAGAATCCTGGTATTGACTCTGCTGGAGGCATGGCTTTGGTCACGTGAGTGCTACCTGCCTGCCTGCCCCCTCTCGCCATCTCCACTCTGATCTGACTGCTCTCATAAGAAGCAAAGGATGGGACTGAAGCTGTGTCTTGTATTATCTCCTTTTCCTGCTTTGACTTGCTTTTAATTCCTTGTGTTGGAGCCATATGTAGATGACGAATTGGGAGGGAAATGTCTCTTCTCTGAGGCCTGTTGGGAAGCCTGGGATTCTACAACAGGTATGCTTTTGAATGAAAGCTTTGGAAACATTCATTTCAAAAATAAAAAAATATATCCTGATATTAAGAGAGGTTAACTACTTTTTTCCAGGCCACGTACTAGTAAGGGTTGGAGTTAAAAATCTGAGACCAGTGTCTGCCTCTGGAGACTGGACTTTTCCTTCCAGCAAGATTAGTCCAATCTGGTTGTCCCACTGAGACCCCAGAAGGCTTGTCTACCTCAGTGGCACCTTTGACATTTAGATCTAGTCTGTGACTAAAAGTGACAGGTACAGCATAGCAAACACTGGCCAAGACAAAACAGACATTGAGTTCCCGCCAGAGCCCCAATAACAGAATAAAAGTCAGTCAGTTCTGAGCATTGGAGAGTGAGAGAGCCCATATTTTTCTTTTTTCTCAATTTCCATGTGATTTGTATGTGGAAACCCTTGTAAATCATTGTTTAATGAATGGAATCGCCAGTCCCTAGATGATAGCCCGGGGCCTACCAGAGCTAAGAGATGGGTCTTCCTGTGTATGTTCACTTACTGTCCCTCTCCTGAAGCAGTGACAGTTGGGGACACAGAAGCACATGCGAGGGACATTGCATTTGGGAAGCGTTATGCACCAAGATACCCTTGTGTGTGCTGTGGTGTATTGCATGAACATGCAGAATTCATGGGTAGATCTACCAGTCTCTGCTCCTCATTCTTGGCACAGAGAGTCCAGACTATGGTTTTTTTTTTTTAAATTTTTAATTTGGTAGATAACTGTATAGCAAGGTCTCTCTTTCTGTCTCTCTCTCTCTTTCATGTATGTGTGTGTGTGTGTGTGTGTGTGTGTGTGTGTGTATGCTAGGAAAGAGCAAGCCCTTGGTAAATTGTAGCCATTATTTTATTCCAAGCAGATGTAATCTCTGCCCTGTAGAAATGTGTGCTTTGAACCAGCTAATATTTACTCTGATTCCTTGTTGGGGCAATGAATGGCAGGGACAGGGCAGGGTCAGCTTTATGGAGAGTTCGAGCTAGAAGGTCTAAGATTTCACTGCTCAAAGCCTCGATGGGCCAGTGGTACAAACACCACCTGGGAGGGTGGAAGCGCTCAGTTCTCCAGTCCTACCCCCATTTCTCTGAACCGAAGCCTTCATTCACAAGGTCTCTAGCAATTTGTATGCACACTGAGGATGCCGGCAATATCTGCGAAACTGAGCCCTACGTCTTCAAATGGCAAAGAGGGGGCACCTCACAGTGTCCTCTTTGGGGCAGATGCATGCACGACAGAATGTATTGAGACACGTGAGGCTTCACCTCCATCACTAACGGAAGGAAGTCTCTGCGGTGAGCGCCATGATTATTATGGGTGCAGTGGGGATGAAGGGGGACATATACTTCCCCTGGGATCTGTTGGCTGGTTGCTCAGGGTGGCCCGTGGTCTGGCGCATGGATGGGGCTGCTGAGTCAGAGCACACAGGGAGAGTAGGAGGGCGACCGTCTGCTGCCGGTGGCATCTGCAGCGGTGACCTGTGGCCTCCACAGAGCACAGTGCAATGGTTGCCATGGTAACTGCTGTGCTTGGTCAGGGGTGACGAGCGGAGCTGCAGGAATTGGACAGAGGGCTCCTCCTGCGTGTCTTCTGCGGCTGAGGCTGGTGCTGTCGCTGTCTGGCCTCACTCACATGGGAATTTGCTGGGAGGCGGAAGCGAGCTTTCTTGTGCCTTCTTTTTTCTACACATCCTTTACTCTGGGAGAAACCAAGAATGCCCCAGAAGAAGAAATGAAAAGAAATTGATGTGAAATTGAATGTATTCTGAGCTGAAGTGGGATCGAAAGGAAACACCTAAATGAAGACTCGTGGGGATGAATGAAGACTCCCTGGAGCTAATACAGATTGCAGCTCAATGTGCGATCCATAGACATCCATGGCCTATGGAGGATCCAGAGATAATAAAGGATAATTCCAGAGCTCCTTATTCCTAGGACAATGCTTCTCTGACAGGTGTCGTTCCTTTGACTTTTCAATGTCCTTTGGGTCTTGGCTTCTGTCAACCAGTAGAGAATGTTACTTTGCCTCTGCTAGTTGACATGAGATCCAGAAGCGTGTAGGCCTGGTGTCTCACTGACTCCAGCTCTTGGTCTGATCTTCCCCTATAGCTTTGGATCACATGGTATGAAACAGAAATGTACACATTAAAATAGAGTCATAATACCCACCCCACAGGGCTTTGGGGATCGCGCATGCTAAACCTTAGGCACACTTGGTGCTTGGCAAAGGTCAGTTATGGTTCTTGCCCTAATATTGGAATGAAAGGGGCTTGCATTTTTATGTACCCAGCTTAACTGTGACAGGTGATTGGTAACATGGACCAGAGTGCATGCTCAGTGCCTGCTATTTGTGTCGGATGTCGGACAACGGTGACACAAAGCAAGCTGCAAAAAGTAAATGGGTTGGAACCGCCAGGCCTCCGGCCACGTTGTCCCACACAACAATCACCAGTGCGTGAAACCACAATGAGAAAGCAATCTGAAATGTGCCAACTACTCTGAGAGGTGTGGACAGAGAATTCTGAGCTTGAGTCAGAGAGAACATTCTACCTCATGCAAAGGGACTTCAGGGTCTCATTGAAACTGTCATTTCCAACTTTGCCATGGGTATCGTGGCACTGGAGAAGGTAAAGCCCTAGGTGTGGTGATGACTCAGGAGATCATGGACTTGGTGGAAGGGAAAGTCAAGGGATCATAGTTCATGTTGATTGGAAGCGAGGCTGCAGGGCAGGTGGCTGAGGCAGAAGAGACCCTTCAGAAAATGAAAGAAGCTTGTCCGCAGTCTCTGCACTGGTGTTCATGAGAGAGATGCTTTGCAGAGGGGAAGATGAGCTTCATGCAGCATGGAAAACAGAAAGGGGCTTATGTACATGTCATAGGAATTTCCTAGGGCTCCTATAACTCAGTACCATAAAGTGCATTAGTTAAATTGATGCTCTCAGTTCTGGGGGTTACACATCTGAAATGATGGCATTAGTAAGGGACATATTTGTTCTGAATGCTACAGGGTAGAATCCTCTGCCATCTCTTCTCAGCTCCTGGCCCTACAGCCAGATCACTGCAGCTGTCGACTCCATCCCCACATGACTCTCTGCCCTGCATTCACCCTTGAGACTCCTTGCTGCTTCAAAAGCACCATATGCATTGGGTTAAGGGTCATTCCATGCACAGTGACCCCACCTTCACCAATCACATTTTCAGTGACCCTGCTTCCAACTGGTGTCACATGCTAAAGTGTCTGGGCTAGAACTCGAGTGTGTAAGTTGTTCACGGAAAATAATTGTTCTTTCACCAGGAAATAACAGTGGAGGCTTCTGAGCTGTGTGTGTGTGTGTGTGTGTGTGTGTGTGTGTGTGTGTGTGTAAAGAGAAAGTGAGAGAGAGAGAGAAGAAGTTGGAAGAATTTTCTGTGAGATTAAAAGCAGGCAAGTGGGCTAGAGAGATGGCTTGGTGGTAGAGGCACTTACCATGCAAGCCTGATGACCCGAGTTCAATCCCCAGGACCCAAGTAAAAGTGGGAGGAAGGTAGCATGTGTGCATATATATATATATATATATATATATATATATATATATATATATATATATACACACATACATACACAGCAGTAACACAATTTAGAAAATACAGGACAAGAATGTCCTCTCTCACTTCTGATTTTCAACTGTAATTCCTAGTTTATGGAATATTATAGTAAAAGTGAATGGTTATACTAATTTTGAAAGAATGAATCATGCAATCTTCATAGATGATGTGATTTTTCTATGTTAAAAATATAAAAGATTTCTGCCAAACTCCCCTCCCCCGGAACTAAGAAGTAGTTTTAGCTAAGTTGTAGTATATAAGGTTCATATCTAGAAGTCAATTGCTTTTCTATATATTAGTTGTGAAAAAGTGGCATTTGAAATTAGCACAACTTAATACCTGTAAGATAAAATATTTAGGTATAAACTTAACAAAACATGTATGATGTATATAAAGAAAATGATCAAATTGGGATGAATGCCCTTAAATAAATTGAGAGGGTTTCCATATTCATGGATAGGAAGATTCAGCATTATCAGGATTCCAGTTTCCCAGGTATGATCGATAGATACAAGGCAATCCAAATAAAATTATCAAGAAACTTTTATGGATGTTGACAAAGTGATCCTAAAGTTTATATAAAGGGGAAAGAGACCCAGAGTAACTAATTCAGTACTGAAGTAGGAACAAAAGTTGGAAGACTGACACTGAACTCACTGTTAGCTGTAGTATTCGATTCAGTGTGATATTGGTGAAAGAATGGACAGATTGACCAGTAGAACACAGTGGAGCACTGAGAAATAGATTCACACAAATATAGCTGTCGGTTTGAATGTGGACACAGGCTCATGTATCTGAATGCTTGGTTGCAGCTGGTGGTACTGTCTAAAAATGTTATGGAACCTTTAGGAGTTAGAGCCTTGCTTAAGGAGGTAGGTCACTGGAGAAGGGTCTGAGGTTTGATAGTCAGGTCTCAATCACTTCTCTTCTCTCCCACTCACTGCTGCTTGAGTGTTGGCTTCTTTCTGCTGCCTTGTCTTCTGTGTCTGCCATGATGTGTTCACCGCCATGATGGACTTTATCTCCTTTGCGTCCACAAGCCAAAACAATAAACCCTTTCTCCCTTGCGTTGCCTGGCCAAAGTATTTATCACAGCAAAGAAGAAATCCTGGAATAGCAGTCAACTAATCTTTGACACAGAAGCAAAGGCTGCATGGTAGAGCAAAGGCAGGTTTTACCAAAGATGGTTCTAGAACAATGAAAGAAGCAAATCTTGGTACAGCTTCTATGCCATTTCCACACGTTAATTAAAAGTTTTAGACAAAGTTATAAAACTCCTATTGTGAACTAACTAAGGAGAAAACTCAGATGCATTTGGGTAGCGATGTTTTAGATATGCTACCAAATGTATGATGTATGAAAGAAAGAATTAATAAACTGGACTTCACTGAAATGCCTTCTATTTTGAAAAAAATGTAATAGTAGAAGGAATAGATGAAATGCAAACTGGGGAAAATATTTTAAAAGGATATATTTTTAATAAAGGACTATTTTCAAATTCACAAAGAATACTTAAAAAATAATAAAAATGGAAAAAATTAACATGGGCAAGAAGATTTGAACAGATACTACATCATATAACATCTGTAGATAATAGGAAAAAGTATCTTACAACCATGCACAGCACAGCATACCTACAGCATCTTTGGAATCCTCACCAGGAAGGGATGCTGGGATTGCCAGGACAGCAAAGGATTCCCTTCTGCAATGTGCCTATGAGTTGAACCCCTCTTGGAGGCAGGCAGCCCAGAGCTCAGACTCCCATCGGGCCTTTGGCAGCAGAATACACACAGGGCAGCAGAAGGCTGTGTGGTACTTCTCTGGGTGCTTGAGACAGGCAGATCATTGTGTGGCCTTGGGAGACAGTTTTACCACCACGTGGATAATTAATACAGGAGAAACAATACAGCCACTGCCAGTTTCCTTACCCATTAATTCTCTTCTAACCAAATTGATGGGCCAGTCACTGCCTTCCTAGATCCTACACGAGTGATAAAACAGCAAACAAGTTTCATTTAAATAACGGCAAATCTTCCAATTAGTCAGAACCTAGGCCTTATGCCTTAGAAATGACAAACCACTCACACTGTTTATTGAAAAGAAAGAAAAAAGAAGATAGAAAAGAGGGGAGGTAACCACAAGAATACATTGACTAAAATAATTTAAATGCACAGGGGAACTTTGCCCAGTCAATAATTGTCATAAAGATTCATTGGTCAATGTTTAGGGGCTAATTAAAAACATATACATATATTTGATGATTTTTTATTCCTAGGGCATATGCATTTTCTATAACTATATTTTAATTTCTCAGTGACACAAAAGTTCTCAAGGTAGGTATAGTTGTCTCTGATAAATAATGTATTTAAAAATAGGCAACTTAAAATTAATTTAGTATTCATATGTTTGGATGCTTCTGCTTCTGAAGAAACGAAATGAACTCTTCGTGGGCAATTACTTGAATCTTTCTTTAGACGTTTTCATGGATGTGTGGGAATCAGTCACAATCAACTTGATTGTTCATTAGTTCTGCATATATCTAAGCAGTGTTTATTGAATACCTACTGTGTTGCAGAGCCAGAGACAGGAAATGCCAGCCTCTGAGGCCACTGATGGGTGGGCACACAGGCAAGCATCACGTGGGAGTCCCCCAGGTTGTCTGGCAGTACTTCTCAAACTTTAATCCACCTAGGCCTTGCCTTGAAGTCTCATCACATAGCAGACTTGGAAGAGGTTTGGAGTGGAATCTGAGCTTCGACATTCCTAGCAAGCTCACAAGGGAAGCTGGCAGCCGGCGCAGCTCAAGACCTGGGAGATATGACTGTGGATCGAAGGGAGAAGGGGAAGGCATTCCCTTCCACATGTGGACATGGGGCGGGGCTGCACAAAATACCTCCTGAGAGAGCAAATAGGTGAACTAAACAGTGAAGGGTGATCCTGAGGGGGATTCCCTTGGGGACGTCCCTGGGCTCATATCTTCCAGCCTTGTCCCAGAGACTTTATTCCTTTGTAACTGGATGGGCAGAACTGTTTGCATTATCAGTTGCATGTGCCAATAAATTCACCACCTCCCTGTTTCTATACTTTATCTAACACTTATTTTCTTAAACTCTTTGGAAATGGTTTCCAGACTCAACTTTGGTAAAAAGTCTCAAGCTAGAGTGGGCAAGGCCACTCAAGTGTTGATTTTGCAAAAAGGAATGAATTGATAATCATGACGGAAGACTTTGGGGAGCTTTAAGTATCTTAAAGAATTATGTATGTGTGTACACACCTGCACATTTTAAGCTTCTACCTTGAATGAGGGAACATTTTCACACTTCACTACAGAAAGTTCCTGATGCACTGGTTCACAGAAGTGTGCATCTGAAGGTGCGGTTCCAGCCACAGATGGACCACGTCACAAGTCCTATTTTAATCTCTAGTCTCTGTATTCTTACTTCTCTAGGCACTGTGGTCAAGTATGCAGTGAAAAGGTAGAGTTCATGGTGGCAGGAGATTGCTGTGTGGACTTCTCACTTCTGGGAGCACCAGGAAGCAGAGGAAGGGCGTGCTAATCGTCCTTTTCATACACTACAGGACCCCAGCCCATGGGATAGTGCTGCCCACACTCAGGGTGGGTATTCTTTCCCCTGTCCATCCTTTTTGGAAACACCTTCCAACGTGTCAAAAGGTGTGTCTCCTAGGTGATTCTATACCCAGACAATGAAGATCAATCATCATGCTATAATTATTCTTTACTTTAAAAAATTAATTTATTTTTCTTTTTGTATGCATGCATGGATGTGTGTGTGCATGCGTGCGTGCGTGTGTGTGTGTGTGCGTGTGTGTGTGTGTGTGTGTGTGCATCTATGTGTGCAGGCATATATAAGAGGGCACTTTGGCATGTATGTAGGCCTGAGGATGACACTGAGAACCATCCTGGATTGCTCTCCCCCTTATTGCTTTGCTTTGGATCTTCCCAGGCTCTGCACTTGCCTCTCCTTGTGGAGTCTCTGTCATTAGACGCATTCAAGGAAAGATTCCATCTACGAGCTCCCTCTTTCAAGATGTCTTCATCCAGGAGGTTCCTGTGCTCGGACCCTGTTTGTTTCTCGCCATTGAAAACTTTGAAAGCATGTTTTAAGAAATCACTCCACTCTGCTGGCTAGAACCCTCCAGCAACTCCTTTCTTCTTAAAATATTAAATCTCACCTCTCTGCCAGGCATTGCAGACTCTTGAATCTCTCCTCTCCTTCCTTCCTCCCAAGCAAGGTCTCTGTACCAGCCATCTCTGAGACGCAGCCATCTCTGTACAGCTCAGCTTCTTTTCATCCCCGTTGTTCCATACGCTTATCAAATGCCGTCACTCCCTGCCTCTTCCTCTACTCCTGCAGCCTATAAGCATTATGGAAAGCCTGCCTAGGTTGGACACTCTGCAAGCATCTTCAGTATTGTCGTGTTTACCCTCAGTCCCTTCACTGGAAGAGGCTTTGTTGGCTACAGTGTCTCATGTAGCTCAGGCTGGCCACCAATTCACTAGTGAATATGAACTTCAGTTCTGATCCTCCTGGCTCCACCTCCCTAGTGTTGGCATTAGAGGCATGTGCACTATGCCCAGGTTCGTGTGATGCTTGGGGATCAAACTCAGGACTTCTACATGGTAGGCATGCCCTCTGCCAACTGAGCTACATCCCCATCCCTTGTGTGCGTGTGTGTGCGCATACGTGTGCATGTGTATGGGTGTGTATGTACATATAGTGTATGCACATGTGCATGTAGATGTGCTGTGTGGAGGAGGCAGAAGAGAATAGACAGGTGTCATACTTGATCATTCTCTGCTTTATGCCCTTATGACAGAGACAAACCCAGAGCTAGACTTGGTGGCCAGCAAGTCCCAACAACACTCCCATCTCTAACTACCACAGTGTTGGGGTTACGAATGCAGGTAAGGCCATAACTGACTTTTTATATGGGTGCTCAGGGACTTGAACTTCGGTCCTTATGTTTGTACAGCAGGACTCTTAACCACTGTGTCACCATCTCAGCCCAGACGTTCTCTTTTAAAGGCCGCTTGATGACTTGGAATACTGAAGCAAAGCAAGATAATAGTATTCAGTGCTCCAAGACGACATTCCCAAAAAGCACAAGAACTAGAATTCAGAATTGACGCGGGGTCAGGGGCTCTTCAGAGCTGGCGCTCCTGGCCGCTGTCACCTGCCTTGTTTCTATGGCCGAAGTAGTGATTTCCACAGGAAGTGCTGTCTCTGTCCTTGCCTGCGTTGTCTCTTTTGTGCTTCCTGGATGACCTTCTGAGACGCGCCCTGACCTACAACATTCCATCATGCTGGCTTCCCTCACCCTCTCCAGCCTGGCCCAGTACGGGGCAGGGAGCGGCCACCCTGTGCCCATGTTCCTCTGGGTTTTCACTCAGCTTCCTCTTCTCTCTGGCAAAGGGCAGTTGACTGTTTTCATAGATAGAACTCGCTCAGGTCGATATGTGTCCAACGCTTGTCAAATCAGTGACTTATCTTTCTGGAATGTTCTCAATGTCGATACTTCCTGTGCAGGCCACACAACAGGAAGGGTAGAGACAGGAAAGCCCGCCAATAGAGTATCTACATGCGTAAAATTTCATCTGCGTAAATTCATACCAGAAGATGGAAACCTCTCACAGTCCCTAAGATCACCAAGTTAAGGGGCTGAAAGTATCCGGATGGTATCCTCAGATATTACCCACCTCTGTTGACATTTGTCCCAAGGACGGAAGCATGGATGGGGCAAAGCCACAAAGCTGGAGCTTGGAGCAGGGCAGCAGCCAGCACTGGTTTGGCATACACGGCTGACTCCCTGCCCACTCCTCACAGCAGAAAGAGGAAAGAGAAGATCGATGTTCACCAAGGAATGTGAAAATGTGATTAATGGTGTTAATCCTTAACTTTGAGCACACACCTTTCCCTATTATGTCTCCCCAACAGTGGGACCCACAGAAACTCCCTGCAGTGGGGACAGCGGCTGTCCGTGGGGAAAGTGGCTGACAGAGCTGTGAGCGAGTGAGCGAGCGATCTGTTTCTTTCATGAAACATTATTTTTTTTTTCTAAACTAGAAAACGTCTGACAGACACACTGGTTATTCAGACTTGGGTGTTTGGCAGACGTTTTCTTTTAAAAATGAATGAGAGGAGCCTGTCACTTCTAGGAAAACAACTGACAGCATTCGCTGCCAATGAGAAACACTGAGCTTTCAAGCAAAAATTAGACTCCTGGAAAAACGAGTATCCAGCACGAGGCATGCGGCAGTTTCCCAGCGCCTCGAGATGATTTTGGTGAAGCCAGTGGTGTTAACACATGGGTATTTTTTCATTGTCATGTAAGGCATGTCAACAGAAGATGAGTATGAATCAGTGCGCTAATGGTCCCAATCCATGGATTGTAATCAATGCAGTAATGGAAATACTAGGACCAGTGGCTCAATGGATGAGACACTACCCCATAAATATGAGGGCTGGGGTCTTGATCCCCAGAATCCACATGGTGTCTGCCTATGATGCTAGTACTTGGGAGACAGAGATGGGTACTCACCAGGTAAACTGGTTAGATAGCCTTGTTGATTAGCACCTTTGGATTCAGTTGAGAGACCCTGAGATTTTATTATTCTTATTTTATTTTTGAATGTGTGTGTGTATTGCATGTGGGTGCATGCACGTGTATCTGCAGGTGTGTGTGCAAGAGTGCCTTTGAGTGTGTGTTCCTGTGAGGCACAATAGTGACAACAGGAATCCTGGATTGCTCTACTTCCTTATTGCTATGTTCTGGGATTTTCCATAGTTTGCCTTCCAGTGTCAGGATTGCAGGCTGCTGCCATTTCCACTTGGAATTTTTACATGGGATCTGGGATCTGAACTCAAGGTCCTCTTGCTTTTGAGACAAAGGCTTTAACCCCTATTTTTTTTAAAATAAAAATGGAGAGTGGGTGAGGAAGATACCCAGAATTAGTTTGGGGCCTCCACATACATATACACATATGTGTACCAGTGTGACACATATGTACATCCACATGTAGACATTCATACATTCATTTGAAGTGAAGAATATGCAAGTAGATTTTCACAGTCAAGTTAAATAGGTGTAACAGTCAAGTAGGAGAGAGTTTATCAATATCATTTGGGATTCATTTAAAAATACAAATCTTCATAGAGCTGCAATGGTGAAGTTTGCCATGGTGTTCAAAGAGCTTCCCAATAATTGTAAAGTCCTTTTTCCTTTCCACCTCCATACCAACTTGATGAGTATCAACCAAAACATAGACACTTCAACAGGGTAAACAAGGAGCAGATCTGAGAATCCAGCTTTGTTTCATTCAATTAGGCAGTAAAGAAATGTACAAAGCCATTCACTAACCAGCAACCTTCTTCTCTCTGTTTTCTTTGACAGCAACAGCTATTTTCATGAAGCTATTATTTATGATAGAATCTAATAAGCTTATGGTCATCTTAAAAATTGGAATAATAACAAGTTTAAAGATGATCAGTTTAAACTTCCAATATAGTCAATTTTAGTACTATAATTGGTATGAAGAAGCACTCTTTGGGATCTTCAATCATTTTTAAGAGGTTGAAATGGGAGATGGTAACGTATGATGAGAACTATTGCCGCACACAGCGTGGACAGGGCTGGAAAGGATGTGTTATTGCGTTCCATTTTGGGCAAAGGCCTGTGCTTCTACCCAGTTCTTAAGACCTCAGACCAGAACACATTCATTCTGTCCTTCACTCTGAATTACCTGATCCCCTTGGCTCCACTTCCTGAAGCTCACAAAGACCCACCTGTCTTTCCGAGGGTCTAATAGCCCCCCACCCCCACATCTCACACTTTCTTGCATCTCTTCCCTTGATGTTTTCCTCCTCCATGAGTCTGGGTTTGACTATGTAACTTGCTTTGGCCAACAGGACAATAGTGACAGGATTCGAGATGACCTGTGACATTGGGATTTTCTCTTTCTGACTGTGACCACCACAGAAATGACCGAGACCAAACTCAGGTTCTCTCACTTCCTTAGATTGGTGACTACTCTGTCAGCTAAGACAAGTAGAATTACCTGATTGAACTGCTGCAAAATTTATGACCCACAGAATTTATGCTAAATAAAAGGTCATGCTTTAAAGCTCTAAGTTTTTTTTGGGGGGGGGACGTTTGCTATGCAGCAGTAGCTAGTAATAATATGCTATATATTAATATATAATAATATGGAACAATAACTATTTTAAACATGATCACTTGAAACTTCCAATATATTACATTTATATATCATTATATATAATAATTATATATAATAAATATTAAATCAATTCCATGTGTGGTTTATTATAATACCCCTTATCCTTTCCACCTTTTAGTGTCTCTCCTCCTATTTCCAGTTTCTCCTTCATTCTATAGTCAGGAAGATCTCAGATTCAACATTAGACATTCCATTAGAAGGTTGCTGATCATTAGACAACAATTTTCAATGGCTCTTGTTGCAGTCATAGGAAGATGCAAGTGTAATAGCTTCCTAGGGCTAACCAGGCCCGGCTCACTGGGTACCTGATGAGCTTTGGGGAGCACCTTCCGTTTCGTTCTGTCTTTGCTACTGAGCTGCTGGCCACAGGCTACTTCTTTGTCTGAGCATGCCATATCTTTCTCACTCAGATGTTTATTTGCTGTTCTATTTCTCTGACCCACAATCCCCTGGCTGGTCAGCTCATTGTATCCTCCTGTATCCTCAGGTCAAAATCCATGCCCTACTGAGACCTTCTCTGGTGACTTGACTTCAGGTCTCTGCTTGTCTCCATCACGGACACCTGTGGTTCTCCCCAAACTCTCCACTCATCTTCTCTGTGCCTTCAATGTGTTGCAACAATATTTGGCTCATCAGAGGCCTTCCATAAATACTCATCAAGTCACCAGGCATAGGGATAGAGGGTCGAAACTCTCAGCCAGTCCTGCTCACAGGTAGCTGGCTGCTCACAGGACATGCTTTGAGGGATGACCTCCTGCCCCAGAATCGCCTTGCTACAGAGCTACCAAAGCACCAGGTGAGCTAGTACGATCCTCTCTAGACCTGACTGAATGCAAGCAACAACCCCTTAATGAAGGACAGGAGCTAGGGTTCTAGTGACTCAGAATATTTGGGGAGTGTAGTAGTTCACCTGCATGGTTGCTGATAAATCACCAGCTTAAGGGTTTAAGGGAACACGGGGTTTATTTTCTCTTATGATTGTCTGGTTACAGTTCTCAGTCCAGCTTGATAGAACTGGCCCACCATCTCTACATTAATGGCTGAGAGATGGACAATCCTTACTTTCAAGACCAGCATGTCTGGCCAAGTGTACACAAGGATGCCAACTCTCTCAACCAGCTTCTCTCTATATTATTCCGGACTCTACTCCCACCCATCATGGGCTGGACCTTCTCCATCAGTTAGACAATCTCCTGCAGGTTTGCTCTGGGCTTAACTCAACAACTAATTCTCTACAAATGTGTCCAGAGCGCAAACTCTCAACTGTCAAGTTGATACCTGTGCTTAACTATAACAGGGAGATTCTTGTGAATTTATGCTTAGGCATGTGCCCAAATGCTTCTTAAGGTTATTTGAAGCAGACAGCTCTTGTTTTATTCTGCCCTGGACATTCACTTGATTCCCTTCCACTCTCCCATTATGTCTCACTCACTCATTGATTTATGCACAGAGCTTGGCATTGGGCATTGTCATAGTTAGGGACAGGTGTCAACTTGATTGTTGAGGGTTTGAGCTCTAGGCACAGTTGTAGAGAGTTGATGGTTGAGTTAAGCTCAGAG
This sequence comes from Typhlomys cinereus, assembly GCA_023101885.1. Lineage (NCBI taxonomy): Eukaryota > Metazoa > Chordata > Mammalia > Rodentia > Platacanthomyidae > Typhlomys > Typhlomys cinereus. The sequence goes on from JALPQD010000036.1 coordinate 2,041,396, forward strand.
CAAACCTGATTGTCTAGCTGCTGGGGAAGACCCAGCCCATGGTGGGTGGGATTAGGGCCTGGATAAATCACAGAGAGCTGGTTGAGAAAGTTGGCATCCTTCTGTACATTTGTCCAGATATGCTGTTCTGGCAAGTAAAGATTATCCATCTCTCAGCCAGTTATGCAGCGATGGTGTGGCCAGTTCCCTCGGCCCTTGTGTTGGTGCAGTGCTCTCCCGTCAAGCTGGACTAAGAACTGTAACCAAGAATCATAAGAAAATGAACCCCTTGTTCCCTTAAGCTGTTTAATGGTCATTTATCAGCAACCATGCAGGCTGACTGCAACAGGCATACACTCATGAGCACCGTCCATGACGCACCTGCTCCGTGGGCTCAACTTGGGGGAGACGAGAAAATGGACAGAGTGATTTTAGACAAGATATGTGCCAATCATGAGTCGATCAGTGAAAGAAAACCAGGGCACTAGGACAGGTATTGAAAAATACTCCTTCAGGATGGGTGGCCGGGAGACACCTGTTAGAGAAGGTGGAGCCATTTGTGGTGAGACAGATGGATGAGAGGAGCGCATGCAAATGACCCAGAGGAAGCATGTAAGTTCCCAAGCTTCCTCGAGCCTCAGTTTCTTCATCTGTAAGGTTGCGTGTGGTCAGTGGCCATTCATTCTGCTGGGTCTCATGGGAACTTGATAATGGTGCATCAATGCCGATAGTCTAGGAAGCATGCTAACATATACTAACACATGTCATGACAGCACAAAGTTCTATGTGGGCGGTGGTACACCTCTGCCACACCTGCTGCTCAGAGGAGCTTTCTTTCTTTACTTTCTTTTCATTTCCATGTGACTGTGTATGGGGTACCTGTGTGGTGTGTATGTTTCATCTTCCACTTGCCGAATGAATACAGGACCTGGACAACTTAAGGGAACAAGGGGCTTAGCCTGAGCTCATATTTTCAAGTACAGTCCATTATGATGGAGAGTTTATGCAACATCCAGGACTTAGAGAACTGGCTGCACCTTGTCTGTATGAAGGACTGAGAGAGGAGCATGCTTCCTGCCTTGCCAGTCTGCCAAAGCCAACCAACTCTGTCTTCATCTTCTCCACATGCCGAGGGACTGGTCCCACACCTCATGACTGGGTCTTTCCACATCCATTAGATAATCTCCTGCAGGCACGTCCAGAAGCTGTTTTAACTAAATCTTCATAGTTGTGCCTAAAGGCTCACTTCTCAATCATCAAGCTGACACCCGCATGTTCCTGGCACACAATCATGTCTTCTTCCATGATTCTAGCCTTAAGCTAGAGTCACCTTTTCACTTCTGGTGGCCTTCTCTGTATCCCCTTTCTGCTCCCTCCTCTTTCCCTCCCTTTCTTCTCCATTCTTCCATCTTTCCCCTTCCCTTTTCCATACCTTGTTGTTCCTTCCCTCTCTCCTTACCTTCCTTTCCCTCTCCCCCTCTATCTCCTTCAGCTGCGGCCATATTTTCCAAAGTACATTCCCTACCCCTGAGGAGGACTGGCAATCTCATGTGGCTCACAAGTCTACATTCCCGTCCTCTGGCTGCCAAATACCCTTTCTCCCAAATTTGCTCCAGGATCCTTCTCTGGGGCTGTTCTGTGGGCTCCCCTGCGCCCCTTTGGCACGCACATGTCATTTCCAGGAGATGCTGGTGTGGAGCTCACTTGTAATTCACAAGCAAAGCCATCAGTTCTGGGCTGGGCTTTGAGTAGCTGCTGTTCCACTTTAACTTCTCATGTGGGATGCCAAATTTTATAATTACTGTAATTACCATGAAGTGATTTTGTGTGAAAAAAATGCTAGAAAGAAATATTCTTTAAAAAGAATCACTATACTCGCGTTACTAGAAGGCAAAAATCAATAGGAAATTCCTTGTCTTGTGACTTTCCTATAATGTTCTTGCATTGGCCTGATAATGATTCCAAACAGTAATAAATTTATGTTTTATTTTAATGTGTGCACATGTGTCTGTCTGTCTGTCTATAAGCACCTATGTAGGCAGAGGCCAGAGGCCAACGTCAGATATTTTCCTTATTCACTCTCCACCTGATTCTTCTGAGCCAGACTGTCACACTGATTCAGCAGGCCACGGAGATTTACCTGTTTCTGCTCCCCCTAATGCTGGGCTAGCAGGCAGAAGCAACCGGGTTCTGGGGCTTGAGTTCAAGGTTTCTTGTGTGTGCAACCAGCACTCCTCTGACTGAGCCGTCTCCCCACCAGAGCTTCATTTATTAACCAAGCACAGCTCTGATCAAGAATTTCATTAGTTAGCCAAATTTAAAATTCTGTGGTTTCATGGAAATCCAAAGATAAAAGAGTCAAGAGCAAATGAAAGATGAAGAAGTGAATGTATGGATGTGTGTGTGTGTGTGTGTGTGTGTGTGTGTGTGTGTGTATGAGAGTATATGTGATCTTTGAACTATACCATACCCTAGGGAGTGCTTATCAATGAAAGGATAAAGGTAAAAGCTCAACTGTGTGTGGGATCAAGAGCTTAAATGGTAACAAACAGTCTGTTAGGAAATTTGATGTCTTTAGAAAAATGGCCTGTTTCTCAACACACCAATTAGAAATGAACTTTTAATGTTTCCTCTTTTATTTCCAAAAATAAAGGACTACTATAAGTCAACTTAAAAAAATAACAAGAAGAAGGAGAAATAAAAATATGCAGCCTCTGATAGATTGCCCAGTGGAGAATTATTTATACGTGAAAACCTGCCTAAGCATAATTTTTTTGAGATGACATGTGCTTTGAAAATACAATGTGATGTTGAAGTAACTGTCTTTTCTTTTCTTTTTTTTTTTTTTTCATTTTGCTGACACAAAGAGATGCTGAAGCTGCTGATGTAACATGACTGGTAGTTGGCACCATCAATCCTAAAACCTATAAATTCCTGCAATATACAGAATAAAGCCTGGTACCGAAGCAAGGATCGTTGATTTATATAATTGGAAATTTGAGCAGGACAATTTTTCTTAATTGTGTTTATCTTTCCCCTTCAAAAACTGCATCTCTGATCATTGGGGGATGGTTCAAAGAGACAGAGACCTGTGGTCTTCCCCCTGCCCTTCCAGGGTGATTTTTAGGTTCTGTGCATGCTGGCTCGGTGGGGTGGGGAAGGGACAGTTAGTCAGTCATAGAGGTATGCTTGGTTTCGATAAGCATGCTTCATCTAGAATGGCAGATGACAGCAGACCAGCTGTCTCTTGGGTCCCTCCTCTCTCAAGTAAGTCCTAACCATAGATCTTCCTATAAATGGGTTCATCAGCTGCACATAGCTTTCAGTTGTAGCAAGCGCTGGTCTTTGTATTAGCATCTCTTATACAGAGGTTGGGGCTGTCAGACTTGCTGGATGAATGATCTGCTTTCCATAAAGGTCTACCACTGCCAACACTGTCTCGTCTTTTGCTTTCTTCTCTTCTTTTCTCTTCTCTTTTCCCTCCCTTTTATTCTATTTTTGCTTCCCTTTCTTTTGTTTTGCATGTGTATGAAAATACTGTGTGTGTGTGTGTGTGTGTGTGTGTGTGTGTGTGTGTGTGTGTGTGTGTTTGCATGTCCACATACATATGGGTGGACACAGAGGCCCAAAGCTGGTATCAGTGATGTGTCTTATTTGCTTTCTACCTTATTTTTCTGATGCAAGGAATCTCCTTGGAATTGGAGCTCAGTGCTGATCTAGTCTGGCTGGCACCTTGCCCTGGAGATGCCCTGTTTCTGCTTCCTGGAATCAGGCAGCTGGTTGCACGTACTCAGTTTTTCGTGGGTTCTGGAATCTGAATTCAGGTCCTCATGCTTGGTAGCAAGTGCCCTACAAGAGAACCTTTGTCCTCATTCAGTCGCTGATTCCAGAACATCCAGACACTTCACTTCTCCCAGAGGGAACATTCTTTATTCCAGTTCCTTGGAATTGGGCTTCACTTTTCAGTTTTGTAGGCTTCTCTCCTGTCTCGGATTTTCTGGAGAGTTTCGCTTGTGGCCCTGGGGACTCTCAGACCCTAGAAGGGAAGAGCAGGCCCTGAGGCAGTAGGTGGGCATTTTCTCCCTTGGCTCTGTTGAGTGACAGCAGATGTGTCTCCTCGCTCTACACCCCTGCAACATTTGGCATTATCAGCGTTTTGGATTTTTATCCCTCCCAAAAGGTGTGACAGTCCCTCACAGTTATGTTAATGTGCTTCTTCCTAGTGACAGCTGACGTCTACCCAGTTTCTGTGTGGTCAGTTTCCTACCTGGCAAGATCTCTGGTCAAGTATTTGCTCTTCTCTTAACTGGGTTCTTTGTTTTCTCATTGTTGAATTTTAAGAATCCTCTTATGTATTTTGGATGAGTCCTTACCAGATAGATCTTTTGCATATATTTTCTCTCAGTCTGTATCTCTTGTCCACTTGTTCTTTTCATTGTGTATTTTGTAGAGGTTTTTTAAAATTTTAATGAAGTCCAGCTTCTCTGTGATTTCTTTCTCAGATGCCATACCTAAAAAGTTATTATCCAAGGTCATCTAGATTTTTCTCCCATCTTATTTTCTAGGAGTTTAATAGTTTTGCTTTATTTTAACTATTTTAGTGTGTGTGTGTGTGTGTGTGTGTGTGTGTGTGTGTGTGTGTGTGTCAGTCAGAAGGCACTGTGTGTCCCTGGGGAGGACAAGGTTGACTTCTGGAATTATCCCAAATTGGTTCTACCTCCTTGCTTAGATCTGGGATTTCCCAGGCTCCGCCCACCAGTGCTGGAAGTACAGGCTGCCACCCTTTCTACTTGGCGTTTTTACACGGGAGCTGGAAGCTGTCCTTGTGAGGTAAAGTCTTAACTCCTGAGCTAACTCGCCAGCACTAGTTTTGCTTTTTAACATTCAGGATCATAATCCATTTTGAGTTACTTTTTGGTTTGAATGTAAGACCTGTGTCTAGATTCATAATCTTTCTGTGTGTGTGTCCAGTTGTTTCAGTGACTTTTAAAAAGATTATCTTGCTCTATTTATCCCTTTGTTCCTTTGCCAAGGATCATGTGCGTGGTTCTGTTTATAGGCTTTTTGGCCTGTGACATTTGTTTACTGCTTTATTTTATTATTATTTATTCCTCTTTGGAACCAATTCTATACTGTCTTGGTTGGAGTAGTATCATGGGGAGTCTTGCATTGGGTCATATCAGCCCCTTGGTTTTGTTCTCTTTCAGTGTTGAGTTGGTTACTTGGCTCTTATTTTGATTCATTTTTTTAAGTCAAGTTTGTTCTTTGACAATTTCATGCATGTGGGTAATGCCCTGATTACTCTCTTCCTCCACCCTCCCTTGTCTCTCTACCTATCACTCTCCCCCTTCCTCCTTCTTAGCCCCTTTCCAAGATTTATGACTTTTGTTTTGTTTAGCCATGGTTCATCACCATGAGCACGGGATTGGATCTACTCATTGGAGCTTGATGGAGGTCATCTGAGGTGAGCATATAGCTGAAAGCAATGTCTCCCCTTTTCCCTGGATCTGTCAGAAGCTAGGAGTTCAGCACTGAGATGTAGTCATCCTCTCTCTCCCAGATCTCCTACTTCATGGATGCCTGGCTATGGATGGGTCCATTCTTATGTGGACTCCATGCAGTCACCTAGCTGCTGTGAGTCTGTGACTGCTGTGGCTGTGTCTTGCCATGGAGATGGTGTTTCTAGCCCTCTTTATCTTTTGGCCCTTACATTCTCTTTCCTTCCTGCAATGGCCCTGGAGTCTTACAGAGGAAGGTATGAATGTCTCGTTTAGGGCTGTGTCTTCATTCACCTCTTATTGTTGACCTGCCTTGAGTTTGCGTTCATTGCCTCATTGGAAAGAAGTTTCTGCTTAAGGCTACATAGCTACCTTTGTCCGTGAGTATAAACATAGGTATTGAGAAGGCAGTTTGATGCTTTGTTGGTTTAGCAAGACAACAGTGTGCAGTTCTCCACTAGGACCTATGACCTCTACTGCCATAGGTTTTTTTTCTTAAAGCAGGTTTACAGTTCCAGACATTGATTACCTCCCATGGAGCCGGTCTCAAATTTAATAAGAGAATGGTTGGTTATCCCTGTAACAGTAGTACCACTATACACAAGTGGGTACATCTTGTCTGGCAGGTTGGTATCATCATTCGTACAGCTAATAACTGGGTACTTGTGTCTCTTGACTTTTCACATGAACCTTTGAATCAATTTGTCAACATCTAAAAAAACACTTATTTTGGGATCACCTTGAATCTATAGGGCAACTTTGGTTTGATAAAGTTGAATTTTTCTATATATGTATGTATGTATGTGTGTGTGTGTGTGTATATATATGAGTGTGTGTGTGCATATATATGTTAGAATGCATTTTAGCATTTCATTTTTAAAATGTATTTTAAATTAAATTGCATTTCAAATTTCAAATTGTAGTTGTTCTTTGTTGATATAAGAGACTTGCTGATTTGGATGTTTTATATCCATTTTGTATCCTGTAATTTTACTATGACTGCTTGTTAGCTCCTAAAGCATCTATTAATATAACATAACCTGTCATCCAAGAATATTAATTTTCATTTCTTCCTTCTAAATCTGTGACTTTTCTTATTCCTTTAGCTAGGACTTGCAGAATGATGATGTGAAAGACTAACAGGGATGATTCTTCCTCAGTTTCTCCTCTTAGGAGAACTTCTCACTTTTCACCATTAATTAGGATATTGACTGTAGGCTATTAAGAAAGTTCTATTAATATGTTGCTGTTGGATATCAAATGGTATTATGATCTGTGTATATTAATATGATATGTGGTTTCATTTTTCTTAAGTTTGTTGATGAGGTAGACTACCTTAACTTAGTTTTTAATTATGACCTTGTTTTAAAAGTTTGGAGATGAATTATTCCTGTTTATGGTGTATAGTTCTTTGTATACATTTTTATTCAATTTTTAATGTTTTATTGAGGTTTTTAATATATGTATGTTGAATACAGATACTGATTAGCTTTCTTTTTCTTTTTCTGGTAATGTCTGGGTTTAATATTTAGGTAAGTCTTATACATGAGTTACTACTTTGAAAATATTTTATCCGGGCTGGAGAGATTGCTCAGGGGTTAAAACTCTGCAAGTAGAAGGTTCTGAGTTCGGATCCCAGATTCCACATAAAAATGTCAGGTGAAAATGGTGGTGGCCTGCACATCTGTCCCTGGTAGGCAGAGCCTGGGAAGTTCCATAAATAAAATATTTAAAAATATATTTTATCCATTTGGTGCTCATTTCAGCAGCACATGTACTAAAACTGGAATGATACTGAAAAGATTAGCATAGTCCCATGCACAAGGATGATATGCAAATTTGTGAATATTCCATATTTTTTAAAAAATTATTCATTTGCGGGATAGTGAGAATGAGAGAGAACATGCCACAGCATCCATGTGAAGGCCAGAGAACAGCTTTTGAGAGTTGATTCTGCCCTCCCACCATGTGGGCTTCAGGGTTCAAACCATAGGTCTCCAGGCTTGCAAGCAGGCACCTTTTACTCAGGAAAGCCTGTGGGGAATTGGAATATTATTTTCCTTACATGGCTGATGGAATCCATCAGTGAACAAAATCAGGTTTGATACTTTTGGTCTTGGAAGATTTTTAATATTGATTTACTGTAAAAATACAGATCTTTCAAATTATTCAAATTATTGTCTTCATTTTGTGTGGGTTTTGATGAATGTGCTTTTCAAGAAATTGGTCGATTTCTCTTGTCAATTTTTCTTGTTGTCAAACTTGTAAGCATACAATTCTTAATAATATCTCCTTATGGTCTTTTTAATATCCTTGAGATGTATAATAATATATTCTCATATTAGATATGAGCGATTTGTATCTTTTCTCTTTTTCTCCTATCTAGTGGTGGATTAATTTTATCAGTTTTTATGAGGAAACGTTTTTTTATTTGGTTGATTTACAAGTTGATTTTCAGTTTTTTATTTCATTGCTTTCTACTCTAAAAATTATTATTTTCTTCTTGTTTTGGATTAGAACTATATTTAAAACTTCTTGAATTTTTGATTAACATGTATATATTAATTAAATATATCAGTGCAGATGACTTTGGTATTTCCATACATCCACATAGTATGTATGATCAAATATAATTTCCTTCTATCCACTCCCACTTCTCAGCCTTGACAAATCACTACTATATAAAACCTTTTTAACCTTCTACAGATAAGAGTGTCTTTCTGGGTCTGGCTTATTTCACTTAACATATTTTGCTCCAGTTTCATCCCTTTCAAGGTAAAAATGACAAGTTTTGTTCTTCTTTATGGCCAAATAACACAATGCATTTTCTTTATCTATTTATTTCTTGATGTATGATTGACAGTTGGACTAATCTCGTGTCTTAACTCTTACGAGCAATACCACAGGAGTATGAGTGTGCAAGAAGCTATTTGGTATTATGGTTTCTTTTCTTTTACACATATTCCCAAAAGTAGGATGGCTGCATTATATGGTAGCTCTGTTCTCTGGTTTTTGTTTTTTTAAATTTTTTTATTATTTATTATTTATTCAATTGTGTGTGTGTGTGTGTGTGTGTGTGTGTGTGTGTGTGTGTGTGTGTGTAGAACCACAGACAAATTTGGGAATCACCATGGACGCCTCCACCTCCTTGTTTACTCTGCCCCGGGATTCACAGGCTCCGCCCTACCAGGACCAGAAACACAGGCCGCCCCCGCTTCCTCCTGGCGTCTATACGTGGGCCTAGGATCAGAACTTGGGACCTTCCACCTTCAAGGCGGAGGCTTAACCCCTGAGCCACCTCTCCAGCCGTTCTCTGGTTTTTAAGGAATCTCTATACTGCTTGCTATAATGTCTCTATTGTATATTCTCACCACCAGTATGTGAAAGTTCTCTTTATCCCTTATCATTATTGGCATGGTATTTGTGAGGTATTTGTGTTATATAATAATCGTAACTAGGGTGAGACAGTGTCTTACTATGGTTCTCATTTACATATACCAATAGGTAAGGATACAATCATGCTTTATATAGCTTTTAGCCATGCAGTCAAGGGCAGTGTAGGAAAAACAAAACAGAAAACAACAACAAACCATAATTCAGAACACCAAAGACCCTGCATTATTCACCTTGAACCAGACCAGCCAAATCTCTCCCCATCCTAAAGTTCAGGGAACCTTGCGGAAGAAGGGATATCAAGATTTAAGAGCCTAAAGATGGGTAGGACCAATGATATACAAGATACTTCATATAAGTTAGGGCTGCAGCAGCCATAATCAGACTTTGCCTGGCTTGTACAATGGCTGACATGTCAAGGAATCCCCAAAGTCTAGCATGGATCACAGGGGAGAAGGATCCATGCAGTAGGATCCTTAGAGGCAAGTGATTAAACAGTCATAATAGAGTTCCAATACTAATGGGGAGCCCAAGAAGGGGCTCCAGGCTATGCCCCTGCATCCTGAACCCTCACTAGGGTGAGGGACTCAGAGGGACGTTTGGCATTCACATAAAAGGATGCTCCTGGGGATGGGAGGGAGGAAGGGGGAGGCACTGGGAAAGGGGGAGGGAGGGAGAGGATGAAAAGAAGGGGAGAAGGGGGAAGAGTGCAAGGGGGGACAACTGGGGAGGGGAGGAGGGAGGGAGAGGATGGGGGTACCTATTGAGCTTGTATGATTAGGAAAAAAATCTGGGAAGAAAAAATCATAAATGCAAAGAAAAGAATGTTTTTTTAAAATTTTTTTATTATTTATTCAATTGAGCGTGTGCGTGCATGTATGTATGTATGTGTGTGTGTATGTGTGTATATGTATGTGTGTGTGTGTAGAACCATGGAGGAATTCGGGAACCACCATGGACCGCCTCCACCTCCTCCTTGTGTACTCTGCCCTGGGATTCACAGGCTCTGCCCTACCAGGACCAGGAACGAAGGCCGTCCCCCCTTCCGCCCGGCGTCTATATGAGGGGTCTAGGATCTGAACTCAGGATCTTCTGCCTGCAAGGCAGAAGCTTAACCCCTGAGCCACCTCTCCAGCCCTGAAAAGAATGTTTATGAAGAACTTTGGCCCATTTTTAAAATTGGATTGCATGGGATTTTTTTTCCTGTTAAATGTTCTGTAATTGATAAATTCTTGCTTTAAAAATAACAGTCTAGGACTGGAGAGATGGCTCAGGGGTTAAGCCTCTGCCTCACAAGCAGAAGATCTGAGTTCTGATCCCAGATCCCTTTTAAAAACATGGGGTGGAAATGGCAGTGTCCTGCACTTCCAGTCCTGGAAGGAGGAGTCTTCCTCTGACACACACACACACACACACACACACACACACACACACACACACACACACACAGAGAGAGAGAGAGATACACACACCAAAAAAAGAAGAAAAACATTCTAATTCGGGAAACTGATTTAAGTCATATTTTTCTCACAAATGTATCCAGTTCTATACCATTTCCCCTTAAGCATTGTTTTAGCTTCATCTCCAAAATTTTGATACAAAGTATTTTTGCTTTTATTTTGTTCAAAATGTTTAACATGGTTTGGATTGATTTTTGCTTTATGTTTTTTATAGATGCAATCAAATCTTCAAATATGTTAGAATTTCCTACTTACTCTCTGTCTCTCATTTCTGGCTTCACTCCTTTATGGCTCTTTACATCTGTTAAGGTGTGTTTTATTGGCCCCAAAATATGGTGTGTCTTTGTGAATGTTCCATATGAGCTTGGGAGTCAGGGGAAATCTGGCTATTGATAAAGTAGCCAATTGTCATGGTTTGAAATGTGTCCTTCACGGGTTCCTATGTTTGGGAAGGTCCTGGCACCTGTAGGAGGTGGAGCCTTGCTGGAGGAAGGATGTCACAGGGGGTGGGCCTTAAGATGGATTAGTCCCACCCTACTTCGTAGAGGTTTGCTCTTGCAGCTGACTGTCTAGCAGCTCTCAGCCTCTATTCCTTCCTTCCTTCCTCCTCCCTCCCTCCCTCCCTCCCTCCCTCCCTCCCTCCCTCCCTCTCTCCCTTTTTCCTTCCTTCCTTCCCTTTCACCTTTCCTTCCTTAGAGATAGAGAGAGAGTGTGTGAGAACAGGTACATACATGCCATGCCATGCACAGAGATCACAACAACTTTCAGAAGTTGGTTTTCTCCTTCCATCGTGGGGTGTTTGGGGATTGAACTCAGGTCACCAGGTGTGTGTGCGCAGGTGCTTTTACCTGCTGAGCTACTTTGCTGGCCCGGCTACTGCTTTCTTATGACCAATGCTAGCATGATTCATCTTTTCCCATATCTTTACCTCCAATCTTTATGCACCTTTTACATTTAAAGTGGATTTTATACCAACCACATGTAGTTGGGTGAATTTTTAAATTTACTCCAACAGGCTTTGTCTTTTAGCTGCATATGTAGAGATTGTTGGTTCTAAAGCAAGGGCTGGATGAATGCACACCACACTTGTGACTGTTCCAATTTGCTACCCTTTGTTCTTGGTTTTGCCTTCCACATATTAGTTCCCTTTTGTAATTTCGTGGAGTGTTTTGTGTTATCTCTGCTCTTTTGGTGTTTGATCATTTATATCTTAAAGTCCTTCAATGGTTGTTCTAGAATTCTCAATACACAGTCACAACAAATCCAAGTCCACTTTCTAGTAACACTGTATCATAGTATCATTGATAGACAGAAGTACTGAAAATAACAAAGTGATCCTAATTCCTCCTTTCTGCTCCATGTATCTATTGCTTTTTGAAGTTTTTATTTATTATCAATGTGCATGTATGTGTATGTATGCTCTGTGTGTGTGTGTGTGTGTGTGTGTGATGTTTGGGGAGAGGGCAAGCATGTCATGATGTATGTACATATGGAGGCCAGAAGACATCTCTGTGGGATTGGTTCTCTCCTTTCACCTGTATGGGGTCTCTGGGAATTAAACCTACACAGTCAAGCTTGGACAGCAAGAGCCCCTACCTGCTGAGCCATGTTACCAGCCCACATCATTATTTTCATTCTTTTCTTATGCACATTAGTCCAAAGTGTGGGTATTAAAATGCATTTTTGCTAATTGTTTTGGAGCAAGCTTAAAAAATTATTAGAAAATTGTTTTTTCCTTCTTTCAGTTATTCATCTTGTGTGTGAATGTATATGTTCATATGTGTGAGCATGCATGTGTGTGCATACATGTGTGTGCATGCATGTGCATAAGTGTGTGAGTGTGCATGTGTGCGGGTTGGGGCTGAAGGATGCCTTCAGGTTGTCAGGCCTTGCAGCAAGCATCTTTTATCCACTGAACCATCTTGCTGGTTCTGGAAAAATCAGTGTTTTCTAAAAAATGACTTTATCATGATTGATTTCTTTTCTTGTGTTCTCCCTCACTTTAACATAGATTGAAGTTAGTGCATTGTATTATTTGCCTTATTTTTTGAACTGTTCTTTTAACATTTCTTGGACGACAGCTCTCTTCTGGCAACAAACTCCTGTTTCCGTTCCTCTATGTGAGTCTATTACTCCTTTGCTTTTGAAGGATGATTTTTCAGGACCCAGAATTTCAGGTTGGTGGATATTTTTTCTCTCAACACTTTAAACATCTTATTATGCTTTCTTCCTGCTCCTATGATTTTTGTGCATAAACACGTTGTAAATTTTATTTCTGCTCCTCTGAATGGAAGCATTTTCTTCTGGCTTCTGTAAAGGTTTTTTTGTTTGATTTCCTGTAGTTTGAATAGTATGTGCATAGGTTCAATTGTTGGTTTGTTTGTATTTTTTTCTACAGATACTTCCACTAGGCAGCTTGAAATTGCTACAATGAAGTATGTGAGATCGGTCAATGAAAGTGACTGGTAAGGAGAAAAGTTGGTTTTGTTTGCTTTCGAATAGCCCATGGGTCTGAAGGGTCTCCTGCAGGACTGAGTGGCCCAACTGGTTGGGCCTTAGGTGAGGTCAACAGATGACAAGAACATAGTATCCTCACACAATAGGAACCAAGAAGTCAGAGATTCTGAGAAACGGGCTCCATGTACCCTTGAAGGAGCTCCCTTAGGACCCCAGGACCTCAGGGCAGCACTCATCCAAACCAAAATATTCCTCCTTGGTATACTTGAAATTCATCGACCTGTGCTTTAATGTCCAACATGACCTGGGGAAATGTATCCATCATCGTTACCATTGTTACTATCTCATCCTCCCTTTTCTCTTTCTTTGTCTTTGTCTTCCAGCGTTGTCCTCATGGCTCCCACCATTTGCGGTGTTCTGCGCATCTCAAGTATTCTGAACCAGTCTTTCTGCTCCTTCCTTGGTTTTCTGTTAAGGGGTCCTCAGGGTAGAGTTCTGTGGGGTCCATCAGGCACATTCCTGGTCTCTCTCACGCTGTTCTTGACTGTTGCCTTTCTTTTCCTTCGGTTGAGTTCCGGCTCTGCTTACGGCGCCCATCTGTTCTCGCAAGCCACCCACTGCTTTGTTCATCGAGGCACTTGACAGATGTCTGAGCCCTTTGTGTGCTGCTGTAAGAGAACACCTGAGACTGAATAATTTAAAAAAGAACAGACACGTAATCTTGCACAGTGCTGGAGGCTGAGAAATTTTGGATCCAGGCACTGGATTCTGATGTTTGATTGAAGGCCAGCTTGCTGGACCAAAGCAGGAGGAGGAAAGGGGGTGGGGAAGGAGGGGGGGGAGAGAGAGAGAGAGAGAGACAGAGACAGAGACAGAGAGAGAGAGAGAGAGAGAGAGAGAGAGACAGAGAGACAGAGACAGAGAGAGAGAGAGAGAGAATCCTCAGGGTTCACAGAACTGCTGAATTCACTGCCTAAGTTTCAACATATGCATTTTGGAATGGACACAAGAACTATACAGTAGCAGCATATTTGTTAGTCCATAGTTGTTTTAGATTCCCTAGTCTGGCAGTTCCTATATCCCTAACCACATTCACATGGGATTCAAATGCTGATCTGGATTCTCAAACTGTTTCTGTCTGTTTTTGGCCATGTGGTTTTTATTGATTTACTGACTTAATGTAGCAGATCAAGGAAACTGAGGTAAATAGGCCTCATGTAACAAGGTTCCTGTGGACTTCTCCTCTGGACTGTGAAATTTACAAATGGTTCTCCACCTGTGCCCCCTCACCCAACTCCAGTGGGATATGTTGGTCTGCGGATGGGGAAGCTCCTTTCTTCCTGAGGAAAGCTCTCACCTATGAGAGATGGGTATCTTTCTTCTCCTGGTGGTGATAAATGCCCAATATTTGGGGCCATCAACATAGTTTCTTTGAGGACACCCCTATTGAAAAGCAGGGTCCTGGGGTATTTAGAAATGTCTGTTTTTCCCTCTTCTAGAAGCACGAAGAGTCTTTCTTTAATGTTCCCTGGGAGATCTGGAAGTAAATCTCATTAAAGTTTTGAGTTTTCCTCATGACTAGCAACCCTGGAATTTCCATATCTGAGGTTATTTACATCAAACATCTGGCTATTTGTCAATTATAAATATAACCTGTCTACCCCAGCTTTGGTTCTACTGGTAGATTCCTGTTCTGGAAAGTTGTGATTCTCTGTATCTGCTACTCTCTTGGCTTCTGACTCTCACTCATCTGACAGATTGAAGAAGAGTTATTTTTGTTTAATTTTCATGCTTCTTACAAGCTAGACCAGAAATCACTAGTGCTATGGACTTTTTATTTATGCACTGGTCATATTCATTCTTTGTATGTAAGAGAGAGGTGAGTACACTGTATTTCAAATACAATGTAATTTTAAAATTATAAGCTACTGCTGGACCATCAATAGGAGTTCATTAGGTATAACATGAGCTGGATTAAAATAACAGAGAGAGGAATCTTGGATAAATTAATTGCTATAGGAAATAATCAAACTTAATTCAGAAAGCAGAACAAAAACAAACTGGGTAAATTTAATCATTTATATTTTATTAAGTGCCAAGTGTATTCAGACTTAGTGAAACGTCTTTCATCTTTTTGTGCTCTAACGTATGGCTTAGAAAAATATCTCCATGTCCATATGGTCTTGAGGGCCACAAAGTCATCTCTTACCATGTCAGCCCATCACAGTAGCCGTGACCTCGGGTCTCCTTTGCTTCATAAGTTCTATTCTGCTTTCATCCCTAATTCAAAGTCCTCTCATCCCACAAAACTTTCTCTCTAATAAAAGGATGAGACACATCACTGTGCATTTTATAGTAGCTGAGTTCTTTTGAATTAGGCTGCTCTAAAAATTATTAATTGTTTCATCTTGGACACCGCCCTTCCTGATTTATTCTTCAGGAAAGAGAACTGCAATTTATCTTCACTGATATATTCCATCATTTTGCTTCCCATGTTCAGATACTTTGAAAATGAAATGGGACTTTGGTGTAAAATGTAAAGATGCTGCAAAAATACTTTGTGATAATATTTGTTATGAAATAAATAGAAACATCCCAAATTTATACTTAAAATATTGGAATGCAGGTCAGAAGTAAGTGGATGATATTCATGTACCAAGTGATTTCCTGATTTTATTTATTTATTATTTGTTTTATGCATTTATTTATTGTGTCCACACATGCATGGGGTTGCATATGAGTGTGAAGCTGTGTATGTGGCAACCTGAGGTTAACATTGTGTGACTTCAACTGTTAAGGCAGAATCTATCAGTTTTCCCCAGAGCTCACCCACCAGCTAGTCTTACTACCAAAGTGTCTGTCTTTTCCTCCTGAGTGCTGAGGTATAGGCTATTGCCCTTCCTACCTGGGTTCTGTGTGAATCCAAACTCTGATCTGGTCTTCATACTTGTGGGGCAAACCCCTTATCCACAGAGTCATTTCCCCATCCTGATTTCCTGTGGTGTTTGTGGGATATGGCCTGCAGAGTCCCATAACATCAGAGCACATATATACATGTATTTAGAATGACAAAAACAGGTGTGTAAATTTGTACACATATTTATACCATAATCCAAACACACACACACACACACACACACACACACACACAGGTTCCCTGCCCTCTGCAGTTCTGTTGGGAAAGATAGTGCAAAGACTCACTCCCTGACAGTATTGGGGAATTCTCACAGCAGGAACATTCAAATAGAGTTTCTAGTGGAGATAAAATGTATAGGTGTTGAGAAATTTAACCAATCAAATGCATTGGTACAATAGTGTATGGAACACGTATGCTACTGGGTGTAGCTGTGCTTCCTTAGCAGTGAGAGGCAAAGTTCTCTGCACTGGAATTTTGTTGAACTCTGTAGTCTCAACCTTCCCTCTGACACTTTCTCCATTTTCCTTCTTCCAATGTGCTGGAACACTGCTGGCCATGTGACTTCCTGTTTATGCTTCATGCGGCAAGTACTTGTCATTGCCTTCTGATGAAACGTCTAAAAAAACCTCGAGCCACTTAAAATTTGTCACATTTTCATGCTGGAGTCATGCTAGTTTGGAGATGGTAGTCTTCTTTTTCTCAAAGAGGACTTTGGAAAGCCACCTTGTGCTTTTACCACAGAGGAGGGAAAAGATCAGCCTCAGGGCATGACAGTGCTTAGCATGCAGAGTGCTTAACATGCAAAGTGCTTAGCATGTAAAGTGCTTAGCATGGAAGGTGTTTAGCATGTAAAATGCTTAGCTTGCAAAGTGCTTAGCATACAAAGTGCTTAGCATGCAAAGTGCTTAACATGTAAAGTGCTTAGCATGCAAAGTGCTTAGCTTGCAAAGTGATTAGCATACAAAGTGCTTAGCATGCAAAGTGCTTAACATGTAAAGTGCTTAGCATGCAAAGTGCTTAGCATGCAAAGTGTTTAGCTTGCAGAGCACTTAGTGTGCAAAATACTTAGTTTGCAAAGTGCTTAGCATGTAAAGTCCTTAGCTTGTAAAGTGCTTAGCATGTAAAGTGCTTAGCTTGCAAAGTACTTAGCATGCAAAGTGCTTAGCATGCAAAGTGCTTAGCTTGCAAAGTGCAAAGCATGCAAAGTATGCAGGTAGAAGGACTAGACTTTAGAACCCCCAGCAACCACGTAAAAAGATCTGTAGCTCTGGAGCTGAGGAGGCAGAGACAGGTTGATCCCTGGAGCTCACTGGCCAGTCATCCTTGCTGAATCATTGAGTTCCAGGTTCAGTGAGAAACCCTGTATCAAAAAAATTATGTGGAGAGCAATGAAGCAAGACACCTGACACTGGCCTCTTCCTGCACATAATGTGCACACATGCCCATGAACACAGACATGTGCAACACACATATATCACATATTACACCACACACATATACACACACTTCCACACACCCATATGAACACATAAAATGTGAAGCAGGCAGCATCATTGCAACACACATACATATGTACACACGTGCAGATGCATATACCCACATGAACACATAAAATATGCAACACATAATATCACAGCAACACACACAACACATGCATTTATATACACGTGCACAGACCCACATAAACACACATATATATATAGCACACATCACACACACACTCACACACACCAGCATTTCTGGCTTCTACTAAGCATGTGCTCTGATCAGGGTCTGTTTCTGTTAGTCATACTCATGGACTCTTCATCTCTGAGCAAACCTTACTGGAAAGACTGAGATAGTTTTCAAAGCACTGTTAAACCTTCTCCCAATAGGCCTCAGCATAAAGCTCAGAGCCTCATGTATGCAAGAAAGGAAGGGGATGGAAGATGGCAGGCATAGGGAGAAGAGGCAGCACCTCCCTTGAATACATAGCCTCCACTCAAACTTCCTCAGAAGACAGGTATTCTTGCTGAGTATATGTGCACATTGCAAATCCTACATTATAATGGCAGATAGGGTTGCCTTTATCCTTTAGGACAATTAAGTATAAGTTGGGCTAGATGAAATGAATCTGGATTACACCTTTCCCTGATCCCCCTACTAGCCTAACAGCTTAGAAAAGTGTTTTGCTGGCCTGAGTATCCTGCACATGTTCACTATAGAGCGCTCTGGTCTCAGGTGACACTTGGAGTCATAGCATCAGGCTGTCATTTTCCATTCAGTTACACTGTACATAGGATCAATTACAGGATCCAACCTGAAAGAAAATGTATGTTGTGGTGCTTATCAATAGCACATGTATGGGGATCATGTACAGGATCAAAAGTGCGGATCTCGGTACATTTCTATTACGATAGGTAAGTCAATCTTTGTTTTAAATATTCTGGTTCGAAAAAGATCAGAATGACATTCTCCTCTTCTCACCACCTCTCCATCCATTTTCTTTTTTTCTTCTTTTCTTTTTTGCAGATCAATACATTTTTAAACAAAGATGCTGGTATAGGACAAAGATAATTGTTCTGACAGAATGTCTAGATTAGTTCTGTGGATGACTTTTATGAACTTTGGTGTGTGACAAAGAGATAAATTTCAATAAGGATGCTGAATTTCAGCAATCTATTCCATGAAGATAGGATTTAAGATCTAGTTACATGTTTATCTATCTATTCTTTCTTTCTTTCTTTCTTTCTTTCTCTTTCTTTCTTTCTTTCTTTCTTTCTTTCTTTCTTTCTTTCTTTCTCTCTCTCTCTTTCTTTCTTTCTCTCTCTCTCTTTCTTTCTGCTTTTATTTCTTTTCATTTTTTGTTTTTATCTATCATCTATATAATCTCTGTTTATCATCTCTCTATATATACATATCTATCATTATAATCTATCTATACCTATCTAATCTAGCTATCTATCATCTACCTGCCTATTTATCTATCTCTATAAATTATTTTGTGTTGTTCTTCCATTCTAAGACATACCAATCCTTGAATTCCCATTGATAAATCTGGAGTATTATTTTTCTTTTGTCTCAGCCCCACATCAATAAAGGTGTTTCTCATTCAGGCCCATGTAATTCCTCTGAACCTGAACCCCTGCCGGTCCTCCAAGAAACCTGGAAGCTGCACCCCCCCCTACACACACACTCCCACTGTCCCACCTGCTCTGGGCAGTAGTCTTTGCTCAGCTCTTCAGAACCACCTTTCTGTTTCTGTCCCTGAGTAGCCCAAGGGTTGGCTGGAGGCTCTGTGGATCTTTTCCCAGCTCCACCCAACAAAGCTTAGCAAGCCTCCCACACACCTTCCTCAAGAGCAAGACTGTGGGCTGCACACCTCCTTGGGGACAGCTTCCTGTCTTGTAAGATTTCGTTTCTATCCTCAATTTCCTCTTCATAGCTAAGTCAGTGATGGGGTCATTTGTCTTGAAAGTTGTGGACTTGGCTTTTTCCTTATTAAGAGTAAATACTCCACTATCATAGGCTCTGTCCCCAGCAGTGTTTTGGGGTCCACTGACATTCTCTGTTTTAAGGGAGTGTTAACTTGGAGACTGGGACCCATTTCTCATCCAGTGTTTTCAGAGAGAGAGAAATATCAAATATTTAAATATTTAGATTAGTATTCCTCCTTTGCTTCTATCCTAAACTTCTGGTTTTACAATTTGAATTGAAAAGCTGTACATTCGTCTATTATAAATAATCCTACAAATTTCAGTGTTAATCACCTGTTGTTTTAGTGTGAATAGCGATGAAGTTTTGTTGCTATGTTTCAGCACTGATTCCTGGAGGGGGAGATGTCCAGAAGACGCTTAGTCCAGTTAAATCACGGGTACACATTTGTGCTAACACATGTGAGGGGTGCTGGGGAATCCATTTGGCCCTTCTACGCTTCTCAGTGCCAGCAGATCATCAGCTGCATATTCCACAAGGAGGCAGGTCCTGACTAGGCTGTGCCTGTGCTAAGGACCCCACAGCAGGCAAGGAGAGAATAACTCGACCTCCCAACCTTGCCCTCTGGTGGCTTTAGATGATATTAACAGTGACGTTCCTCAGAACTGCCCATCACTTCCATCCCGACACTTCTAGCTGATTTCAGTATGAGGAAGAAGGCAATGTTGAAAACAGAAAGCAGGTAATTCAGGATGGTGCTGATGTACGTTATGCAACCTTCTGATCAAGGCTCTTTTCTAATGTCTCAGTGTTCAGGAATATGAGAGTTGTCAAATGCTACACCACATGCTTGTTAAAAGTAAAACAGACAGTTTGGATATACTATGCTTGATTTATATATAATACAAACGGAAAATCAACAATACATGTGGTTTTGTTGAGCAGTCAGTGTAAAGCATAAAACGCACATCCTGTGGAGACTTGGAAGATGTCTTGCTTGAGTGCTGCATTCAAAGAGGGGAATGCGGTGACCATGCAGGGTCGCCCCCAGCTCGGCTTCAGCCAGGATGTAATTGAGATCAGTTGAGACTGAATGACCCCATCACTGACTTAGCTATGAAGAGGAAATTGAGGATAGAAACGAAATCTTACAAGACAGGAAGCTGTCCCCAAGGAGGTGTGCAGCCCACAGTCTTGCTCTTGAGGAAGGTGTGTGAGAGGCTTGCTAAGCTTACATTCCTGAGGTGTCTTGCCTGGCGACTGCAGCAAACCTAGGCAGATAATTTTGATACCATAAAGAATCATGAGCCTATGACCCGTTGTTAAGATTTCATGGTAAGGGTGATGAATTGAACATCTTCAGAACTTTTAGAGATTTAAGAATGGAATACAAACTATTTCAGAGAGACAGAATTGGTTCCAATGAATTTATTAAAAGCCAGTTTCATCCATTCCATGTTAACTGGTTCACATACTTGGTTATTTTCTATGCTACCAAGATAGAAAAATCACTGCTCGCTGAAGTGAGATTTGTCATTGCTTGGAGTGTGTTCTCTGCTGCTTGATGACTTGGACATGGCCACTGTCACCTGTGACTCTTGTACCCACAGAACAAAGGGAAATAAAATAGGCCAAAGTCACCAAAGGTTCTCCTAGTGCTGTTTTGCATCCATGTATATAGCTCCATGTCTCCATTCCATCGCTGGGCATTGGTGCCCACAGTGGTACCTTGTGTCATGAAAGATGCTGGAGTGAACATTTCTTAGACCCTGAAGACGCTTCGAAGCTGTTGGTGTCCAGCTCATTCCTGACTGTGAAGTGGGTTGATCCATCCCTGTGGAGTTCAGGAACGTGCTAAGTTCCTGACCTGGCATCTAATCTCCACAGCCATGTGGGTCTGTTTCGTGTGGGTATGTGGTTGTGCATGCATCTGTGCATGTTGCATGCATGCGTGTGTGCATGTGTGTGTGTGCATGTGTGTGTACAAAAGGGTACTCAAGTGTATGTGCCTATGGAATCCAAAGGTGACATTGGGAATCACCCTGGATTGCTCTGCCTCCTTATTGCTTTGCTCTGGGGTTTCCCAAGCTCTACTTTCCAGGGCTGAATTGCAGACTGCCACCATTTCTGCCTGGCATTTTTATGTGGGATCTGAGAGTCTGAATTCAGTTCCTTTCACTTGTAAGGCAAAGGCTTTAGCTCCTCAGCCTGAATCTGCTTTTTTTTTCCCCTTCTTCTTCTTCAAGAGTACATCTCTATTTTTCTCAGGAATTTTCTCCAATTTGTTGATCTTGGTCATGCTCAGATCTTAACTGGTATGGGGTCTACAGAGGTGGTCAGAAGCCGGAGACTCTGATGTACCCAGATTTTAGATTCTGGAGTTGTAGAAACATCCACAGAAAAGCAGACAAAATAAAATTAGGTGCTTAAGGGTTCCGTAGAGGGCTTGCCTGTGTTTCTTGGGGTCTGTGTGGCCCAGCTGCTGGTTCAGCTGGCTTGCGTTTTGGGCTGTCAGCAGACGCTCTATGCAGAGGGTATTCTGTGGTCAGAGAAATCTGGAAGATGCTACACTTGGGGAAACTCAGTGTCTATGAAGGTATTTAAGTGTCTGATAAGTTCTATAGCCAAGATTCCTGATTACCCTGCTGTTCCTTGGCTTGCTTGCTTATACATGCCTTTCCTCCTGTGTTGCGCATGTGCTTCTGCAAAGTGTGTGCCTCTTGTAGGGTGCTCTGGAACTTCGTCCTGGCCCTGAAGTTTGCACCATGGCCATTTGCCTTTGACAGAGTCGGCTTTGGCTTGAATCTGAAAATCTCCTGTGCACAGGGCTCAGGTTATGAATGCTTGGTGCCTGGCGGGTGACAGCCTTTGGGTAGGTGGGGCCTAGCTGCAGGAATTAGGTCACTGGGTGTGTGTCTTTCCTGACATATGGTCTCTGGTTTCGTCCTGTGGTTGTAGTTCTTGGTCCACTGTGATGTGAATAGCTTCCCTCTACCACGTCCCCTGTCACGGTCTGAATGTGAGTTGTCTGAACAGGCTCACGTGTTTGAATTCTTGGCTGGTGTTGGTGTTTGGGAAGGTTGTGGCATCTTTAGGAAGTGATGCTTTGCTGAAGCAAGGCGTGTCACAGTGGGTGGGTCTTGAGGTTTGGTGGCTCAACTCTACTTCCTTGCAGTCTGCTCTTGCTCACTCTGCCGTCTGATGGCTGTGGTGACCTGAACCAGCCTCCTGCTTCTGTCTCCAAATCCTGCTTCTGCTACACAATTTCTTCCATAGTGGACTATATCTCCACACCCCCAGCCCACTGGAACCCTAACATCTGAAGCAAACCCTTTTTTCCCCTTAAATTGTTTCCATCAGGTACTTTGGTCATAATGGGAAGAAAGATAAAACAGGACTCTAGCATTTATTACTAACTTATCAATGGTCAATGGTGTGTGTGTGTGTGTGTGTGTGTGTGTGTGTGTGTGTGTGTGTGTGTAGCCCAGAGTTCATCAACCTGGAATGTTGTTCCTTAGAAGCTATCTATGTTATTTCTGGAGACAGGGTCTGTCACTCACCCTGATCTTGCCAGGTGGACCCAACTGGGTGGCCAGCGAACCCTGTGATCCACCTGTCTTTGCCTCCCCAGTATTGGGATTCTGAGCTGGAACCACCACACCTGACTTTCTTACATTGCTTCTGGAGCTCAAACTCAGGTCTTCTTTGTGGTTGTCCAACAGTCACAGCTCTTCTTTATGGTTGCTGCAATACTGGCTGAACTATATCCTTGGTCCTGTAATGCTTTTTAAAAATATTGAACAATTTGTGACATACTTTTGAGTGAGAAAAAATACCACAAAGTAGAATGCATGTATTTTATATATGTACTAATATAAGAAATCGAGGGAAAACAACATACCAAAATTGTTTATTTCTTCACACTGGAGTTACAGATGGTTTTAGTTTATTTCTTTGTGCTTATATATTTTTTATTTAATCTGCAAAAATGCATAATCTTACAATGAAAAGATTAAGAATTATAATTGAAAAGACTGAGTTCCAATGTCACCTCCCGTGGTAGTTAATCTTTTTTCTGATGCTGTGAGACAGTACTCACACTCAGCCTATGGGGAAAAAAGGAGATTTATTTGGTTTCAGATTCCAGAGGGGAGATGTAGTGTCCATTATGGGGGGTTATTTCTTAGCAGAAGGCATGGCTTGGAGGCAGAAGCTAGAGGTGACTCAACTCACTGTAATCCTCATGGAGGCAGAGAGTGCAAGAGGTAAAGTGCTAGAGGAAGCAGGGTGGGGCAATGAAACCTTAAGGTCCACCTTCTGTGATGTGCCTTCCTCTAGAAGGCACCACCTCCTAACAGGTGCCACATCTCTCCAAACATTCACATCAGCTAAGCATTCAAACACCTGAGCCCGTGAGGGACACTCAGGTCTAACCCTTGCCACCTCCTCTGTGTGTTGCATTTTAACGGTTACAATCTTTCATGGTGGAGGCAGGCTACTAAGGCTGGAGGATTCCTGGAGAGTCTCTCTTCTTCTAGTCTCCTGTTCTATGGTTCCTTTGATTGGTCCACTACTGGGAGGTTCCAATGAGATCTAGGGAGGCTCCAATTGGATCTAGGGCTGGTCTTTGTATTGTCCAGATAAGCCCTTCAGGTAGTCTCACCTGATCTAATTAGCTAATGCCAGGTGTGTCAAGTGACACCCAGGATTAGCTCTCATACAATCTAACAACAGATCTCCTTGGACTCACAGCCATGTACCTTGTTGCACAGAGAACCCTAAGGAGCCAGCCAAGCTGTGCCAAAGTGTGTACTTCCCCACCTTTAAGTCATCGATAATTTGGCCTTTAGCTCAGCTTGGCTTCCAGTGAGTGTTTTGTATCATCTAAGGATGACTGAGACTACCTGGGTATTAGAGAAGGTTGCTATCAAGGTTTCCTGTCGGTGTGTTCTTACATGTGTGTTTGCTCACATGCACACATCCTGTATGCCAAGTACTGCCTGTGCTGGGCATATTGCACACTTGCCTGATGAGACATTATGATCATTATTGCCATCCATGATTTTGAAGGCTCTGAGGGAAGTGAATTTGCTGATGGCTTCGTCTGAGCTCTGTGTATCTTGTTTGAGTAATCTAGTATACTCTCTGGTGTGAATTCATAGTCACACAGGGAAACAGCACTCATTGCAGCACAGGGCCCAGACAGTCACTGGACTCCAGCAGGAAAGTGGCTTCTGACCAGGGTGGAGAGGACAGAAGCCAGGGCCCTGTCCCTACTGACAGCTTGGTTCAGGGCTGGCCCAATGAGTGGAAAGTGATTGGCAGTCCTAGATTGACCAGAAATCATGGTTGCATCTTCAAGCTGGCTCTCAGCTGTGTGGTCGAGGCATTTCACAAATAGGTGAAGCAAACATACTCTGAATCTGTTCTTATCAGACCCATATGCCCTTGTAGCCTGGACCTGAACTGCAAAGGGCAGATGCAGACAGCAAAGCGCATGACTGGGACTCGGAACATTTAGTCAGGGACCTCAAATTTAGGATCCTTGACTCAGAGGGAAATTCAGCGCCCATATTAACAGATGCTCAGGAAGATGGGAGGGAACAGGCAGGAAATACCAAGAGAGGAGGAGGGAGGAAAGAGGGATGAGAGAGAAGGAAGGGGGGAGGAGCGGGATGTGGTAACAACAGAGGGGAAGGGAGGGTGAAAGGAAAGGAGGGGGATACCTATTGAGTTTGTATAATTAGGTAAAAATTAATAAGAAAGTTTTGGAAAAAAAAAAAAAACAGCCCATGGGGAGGAGCTACGTGGTTCCAGCTTGGAACAGCAGTGACTCGCGTGCTAGTTCCACTTCTGGCTGGCCAGGGGCAGTAAGTAGCCTTGGGTCTTCCTTTGGGTGTGTCTAGGGTCTTTTCCTGGGGTGCAAACATTCTAATGCAGACTGTGGCAGGGTCTCCTGACCTCCCTCCATGAGACTCTCTCAGGCAGCTCCTTCTTGTCCCGTTGAATAAAACCTGACACACGTGCTCTTTTCTCATCAGAAGCGAATGCGTGCGTGGGTACCCTGCATGGCATGCAAACACAAGGGCTGGGATTCAGAGCTCTAGAGTCTGCGTAAACGCTGGGAGGGTAAATGCTGCCTGTGGTAGTTGTGGTGTTTGCAAGGTAGACAGGTGGTCCCCAGAACAAGCTGGTGAGCCAGTCTAACCAAACTGATGCACTCTAGGTTCACACATCAGTTAGCAGGTATACACATGCAAAAAATGAAAAGCGAACTCTTGCACATAACCAGGCACTTGGAAGTGCAGCAGAATACAACAAAAGACGAGCACGTGCGCCAGATCCATCACCATCCAAGACAATTGCTATAATGCTGTGATGTATTTATTTACCTTCAGTCTTTTCTTTTTTCAGTGTAGACCTTTCTCTATCTTATTTCTGTCTTTCATAGTTTTTCTGAATAGTCATTTCAAAGAATTATATTCATAAAATTACTTGTGATAGTGAGGAAAGCCTAGGATGATTTATTTCATTCAGTATTTCTGAGCTACGGCATTGAACAGGCACCGTATGTGTAGCATGAAGTAACTACCAATGAGCTCGGCATCTGGGAATTGAATCTGTAGTGAGGAGGCCTGTAGTCATCTTCGACGTTGATAAATAGAGGAGAGCAGAAGTCACAGAAAATTTAGCAGACAACCACAGTGGCCCTGGAACATTCCTTTAGGGGATGGCAGAGCTGATTCCATAATTATTATCTGGATATGAACTTTTTTATGTGAAAGTGTTATCCCTCCACTCACCACTACACATTGATGTCTAGAGAGCTTTAGAAGAAAACAGAAATGAGTTTTAAGCATCAGGTGAAAAATTTATGAACTACCTTAGTGAGTTCAAGTAAGTCTAAGAAATTTGTTTCTCAGAAAGTCATTAAAATGATAGAGATTTTCACATACAGAAAGATTAATAAGCATGTGGCTACCTAAACAAAGAAAAGCCTAGTTAGCCATCAGGTGTCCTGGGAACTTTATATGTCTGTCTGTTGTCTGTCTATCTATCTGTCTATCAATCTATCATCTATTTATTATCTATATATCCATTTGTTTCTATTATCTATCTAGTAATCCTTTATTACCTATATATCTATCCATCAACTATCTATCATTTATTATCTATCTGCCACCTGTTATCTAGCTATCATCTGTCCTTCATCTGTTATCTATCGACCATCAACCATCTATCTAGTCATCATTTATTACCTATATATCAACCTCCCATCATCTATCTGCTATCTGCCTATTACCTATCTGTCATCTACCATCTATAAATTATCTATCATCTACATATTATGTCACCAATGCATTCTCTTTCATCTATCTATTATCTATATCATCTATCTATCTATCTATCTACCTATTTATCTATCTATCTACTATCTATATATATGAGATTAAAAATACAGGTAAAATTGATTTTTTGATTTTAGAAGCAGCAGGGCAGTGAGCTGTGTGGCCAAGTCGACTTTCATTATTTTTCCAAAGTGCATTCTTGCTGATTGTCCCTGAAACTTTAAAATACATTCATTGAGCTTGGTGAATTTCTTCCTCGGATCTTAAGCCCTGTTTGTATTTCAAGGGATTCTACCAAATCTCCAGGCTTGCAAGAGATATGTGGCTTGAGGCCTTGGCTTCTCCTTGCCTGTTTCATAATCATTCTTAATTGTTACTCACATGCAGTTCAAAATGCGCTCTACTTTCTGGTGGTCTCTTGCTCTTCTACACATCTATGTGAATTGTGTATTCATGACAAATCTCGGGTGCAGAGAGAGCTTCCCTCTCTGTGGATCTCTGTGCCCGGATCCTTAGATGCTTACAATGTCGTTCAAAGTCACACAAATCAACAGCTGAAATTATTTTCTGTGATTATCTAATTTCTGCAGTCTAGTTTTTAATTTTGACAGTTTAAGTGTGCTGAAGTTCATGATAGTTAAGGCTGGCTGAAACGTGGGGCAGGTCATGGTTGAGATTCCCCCGGTCAGGCTAATGAGGTTTCCTTTGGATTTTCTGTGTCGTTTCATTTCATTAACATCGGCGAGTAATACTTTAGAACCAAACAAGCAAACAAATTCTTGCTGTATGCCCCTGATGCACAAGATGGGGGGGGGGCAGAAAAATTAGGAACTTTGGCTTGACTGAGCCTTATTAATTAAGAAGCAAGGAGTAATAAAATTAGGATTTAGACCTCACAGGAAAAGGTGACGCAAAGAGGTGCATGATTAATGGTTAATGATTCATACATATGGAAACTACTTCATTTGGGAGCGAGAGAATTGCAAGCCCCGACAAGCCTTTCCTCTGGCATGAGGTGTGAATTAGCTCCAAAGACCTGGATGATACGCAAGTAGGCTCTGCCCGGGGTGTAATGACAGAGCTGGTGAAAGCCAAGGCGGGTGGAAGAACTATCTGATGGTTTGTCTGGAGCCCCTGAACCTGGGGAACCATGGGGGAAGCTTGGAGACCAGCCCTCAGTTACCAGCAGTGTCTGATGGGAGTATCTGAGTAGGAATAGCTGGGTGCACTGCTTACACCGGAACAAAAGCATCAATCAGGTATGGTGAGAGGTAGAAAAAGAAAGTTGGTAGCCGGTCTTGTTTTCTTTGTTTGCCATTGGCTAAGAATCACTCTCAGCTCTGAGTGGACACCGCCCTGTCTTGGCCGCGTGGCACCTTCCATCTCAATCATGAGGCTTCCTCCCTGCAATCCCACCAGCCACCAGATGCAGACACTCTGGCCTTTAAAATATCTTACGTGATGAGCTGATGGTCTGTTTGGCCATCGCTGTCTAGGGTCCTTCAGAGTTAGGGCAGCTGCTTAGACCTTCATGATGGCGGGGAGACCTTCAAGTCAGGATCACAGATATGACCCAAGGAGAGGAGGATGCCGGGATCAGTCAGCACTCTGTTTGCCGGACACAAGCAAGGATGCTGCTGTGGCGTCCACTCCCGTGGCCTAGGGAGCTCACACCCCGGGAGACACATGCAAGGGGACAGTGACTAGGTCACACACCCACAGTAAGGGATTGAAAGTCAGTGCTTCTGAATACCCTGGCTCATTTCCAATCACATATCCTTTTTTTGGGAGGCGGGGGGAGAAGAGCCTTTGAGGAGTTTAGATAATCTTTCATTCATCTTTCATGGTTACCAGTGCATGGAAGGCTCCCTTATGCCCATGAAGACTTTGACAGAATTACTGATTTGACCCCAACGGGTGTCAGAAGGACAAGCTTGAACGAGTGAGAAAAATTCCAATGAGGGCCTGCATGCTACTCAGAAATCCTTTTTGCTGGCTTAAGTGTCCTTATATTTACTGCATTTTGTAGAGCCACGTCATTCCCACCAAAGTACAAGATCCTATTTCAAGACATAGTCCATTGAGTTGGTGTCAGAATTTAGTTAAGGGGGAAAAATAACTGCATGTTTATGACTAAAATTTACCATGCTAATGGAATTCTCTGGTCCAACATGGATGTGATGTGTTGTGCCATCAGAGGACAGAAATAGTGTTTATTTATGTCTCTCTTACTGAGCCATTGTATTCACCATGAAATCTGACAGGTATCTGAGTGGGCAGTTGAAGTGGGGGGGCACTGAATGCACAGTGCAGAAGGATAGGAAAATAGTTTTCTCTCCTTTCTTTCTTTCTTTCTTTCTTTCTTTCTTTCTTTCTTTCTTTCTTTCTTTCTTTCTTTCTTTCTTTTCTTTCTCTTTCTCTCTCTCTCTCCCTCCCTTTCCCTCCCTCCCTCTCCTTCCCTTCCTCTCCCTCTCTCTCCCTCTTTCCCTCCCTCCCTCCCTCTTTCTTCCTCTCCCTTCCTCCTTCCTTTCCTCTCCCTCTCTCTCTTTCCCTCTCCCTCTCTCCCTCTCCCTCCCTCTCTTCCTTCCTTCCTTCCTTCCCATTGTGTATGTGGAGTCATTGGAATCATTCTCTGATGCTGGGAGGCCTGTAACTTGCATCAGTATGAATAACTCTTGCTAAATCTCCCTCTCACAGTACCTCTACCCACTCAGACAGGACATCAGGCAAGAAGCTGCTAGCTTCAGAACTATTCAGTTCTTTTAGCCTGTGAAAGTCAGCCTTCCCCCTTCCTGAAGATGTTTCAGTTCATTTAGGAAGAATGTTAAGACCCTTTTTATAATCTGTGAATCCCATGCTAATGGATAAATGCAAATATTGTTATCACCTTCCATTGACAGAGGATTCCATTGTTACAGTGGAGAAAAGTGTTAATCCCTTTGTAATTAATGCCTTATTGGGGTCTGCACAGGTCAAGGATGTAGTTGGATTTTGGTAAATTAACTTTGAAGTCCTTTCCTTCACCCTTACTTTTCTTTGATCTTAAAAAGTAACCATTGCTTGTAACTTTATTCTTTTTCTTTTACCATGACAGAAGACTTGGGCTGTATGCAATTAATAAAATGAAACCCAACCAGACTAAAAGTGAATATGAAAGACTTGTGGTTCTTAGTAAGTGAGTGAAACATGCAGAAACACTTGGCGTGGAAAAATGACCATGGTCGAGTGTTCAACAATGATCATTGATTTAATAGTTTGTACCAATGATTGTACCAATGACAGTGGTGCCTCTGACAGTGACCAGGAAGACTGTTTCTTATAAAGATTCTATGGGCTCTTTAATTCAAGTGGAATCTGAAAAGCAAAATGCCTATTAACTAATGAGCTCATTAGCATGGATATTGGCCTCATCAAAGATGGTGTTACAGAGAAAAAGCAAAAAGGATTCTCCTATCTCAGTTGACATACACCATTGGTGTTTTCAGTCCAGGTGTGGTAAGTGCAGTTCAGAGTGGAAGGAGTCTGAGTCGAACTCACTGGGAGAGACACTCATCAGGAAGCTTGGGCTGGTAGGGACTATGGGAAGCAGTGGAATGACTGCAGCAAAGCGTGATGGCATAGTGGGTGTGGCTATAGTCCTCTGTCTTACGCATGTGCAGTGGACACAGTGATGGGTGGAGAGGAGCTGCACTGAGATGGACTCTGGGTTAGAGCCACATAGTTGTTTACTGAGGTGGCTTTGGGAGCGTCATGACACTGCTTTGCCTTTCAGTTCTTTGATTTGGAAAATGAGAAGAAAATCAGGGTTATGAGCAGGGCTGAGTGAGCAGCTGCCAAGGAAGGAGTGAGAAAGTATCTGGAGTGTGTGTGTTATATGTGTGAATGGGGGTGCGTGCATGCCGTGGCATGCATGTGCAGGTAGAAGAACATCTTGGATGTCACCTTGGTCCATCCATCTTCCTTGAGACAGTCTCTTCACTGCTGCTGAGGATGACAGGCAGCTGGGACCAGGAGTTGTCACGTTTTCCTTTCTCCATCACTAGCATCCACAGTTGCACGGGGGCCCACAGACTCGCACTACTTGTTCAGCTTTAATGTGGGCTCTGGTGATCAGGTTGTCAGACTCGCATGGAAAATGCTTCTAATCCCCTGAACCTTCTCTCCAGTCTGGTATCATTTTATTATATGAAAGTAGTCATTGAGGCCGGGGATGTAGGTCTGTTGGTAGGTGCCTGTCTGGCAGGCGTGAAGTCCTGGGTTGAATCCCCACCACTCCACAAAGCATGGTGCAACGAGCCATACTAGCACTGGAGAGGTGGAGACAGGAGGATGAGAAAGTCAAAGTTATGACATGCTCAAGGCCAGCTGGGGCTACTATGACCCTGTTGCATAACAACAGCAATGACAACGACAGTCACAAAACAGTCATCAGAATGATTATCGGAGAGTTTCCTTTAACCCAGGAACACACCAGCAACACTTGGTGTGTGTTCAACACACCAGACAATTGTGCAGGTAATTGACATGATTATCTCCTTCACGGGCAACACTAAAAATTGTTTTCACTCAAGACATTTGTCCTTTATTAATTATTCCACTGGGTAGTCCTAGGCTCAAATGTCTTTGAGCAATAAATTAGAAACGTTGTTCTAGAGTTAGAAGATAGATGGGGCTGGAGAGGTGGCTCAGGGGTTAAGCCTCTGCCTTGCTGGCAGAAGGTCCTGAGTTCGGATCCTAGACCCCACGTATAGACGCCAGGTAGAAGCGGGGGCGGCCTTTGTTTCTGGGTGGAGCCTGTGAATCCCAGGGCAGAGTAAACAAGGAGGAGGTGGAGGTGGTCCATGGTGGTTCCCGAATTCATCCGTGGTTCTACATACACACACATACATACATGCGCACACACGCATACACATACAATTGAATAAATAATAAAAAAAATTTAAAAAAAGATAAAGAATTTTCTTTAATGAAAAATTATAAAGATTTTTTTAAAAGGATAGTGAGAACAATATTAGGTATGGATTCCACAAGACTCAGGGATCTCTAGTGTGTCTGCTGCTCGCCTTAGGAGAGCTTCAAAAGTCAAGCAATCAACAAAATCCACGCTGAGCCTTGTCGCGTGTCAGCTATTGGGGAACTCAATATAGTGGAAAGATGGGTCCCTGGATAAGAGCTTGGGGGAGAGCTTTGGGAAATCACAGAGCAAGACAAAAGATGATTTCTGAAGTTCCCCTTGGGCCTCCATAGGGACACACAGTGTCCCCTTGTACTAGTTACTCTTTGTGCTGCTGTGAGAGAATACCCAAAGTCAAGCAACATAAGGGAAAAAGGACATTTCTTCAGCTTATGTTTCCAGAGGGAGGATACAATATTTCATGGTGGAAAAGGCATGGCTGGTGGCAGAAGCTGGCGTAGGCCTAGGTCACTGCAGACATCTTGGAGGCTGAGAGCTGCAAGATTGCTTCCTGCAAGAGCAGACCTTTCCTGGAGGTAAAGTGGGACTAATCCACCTCAAGGCCCAACCCCTATGACCACCTTCCTTCAGCAAGGCTCCATCTCCTAAAGGGACCATGACCTTCCCAAACACATGAGACTGTAGGGGACACATTCTAAACCATGATACCCCTTCATACACATACACACATGCACATATGCATGCATGCATGCCATGGCCACTCCCCCCCCCACATACACAAGAGCTGAGCAGCAGGCTGTGCTGCCTAAACCTTGTGTTTTTCAGTTCATCCCCCATTGGTAAAGTGGAGCTAACGTGACCTACAACTAGGGGTTTTGCAGAATTAAATGAACTTTGGCATATCTGTAAAGTAGCTGATATTATATAATTCCTAGAAACTGAATGGTGTCTTTTACAGTGACTGACACATGTAAACAGATGCCAGAGAGGAGGAGTACTGAAATTAGTGCAAACAATAATGATGCGTTTGGTTCAGTGGGGGCAAGAGATGGGGTGGCACACTTGCTTAGAGTGATTTCAATTCCTGCTTTCCAAACCAAATTTAGAAATGTGTCAGGAGTGAACCCTCTAGGGACCTGGGGTCGAATCACCATAGATGCCACTGGCTAGAAAGGGTCAACAGGTCCTTCAGTCTGTGGGTTCTCAGTGCCTTTTAATGGCCCCTAGTAACCTCCCTAAGGAGGACTCAGCGTGCAGTTTGCCGGGCACACTTACTCTCCTGCCCTGCTCGTAGCTCCCTTATCGGGGACCTCGGAGCACTTGGGAAAAGGTGGGAGCCCCTGCCTGCAAAGACAGTCACGTGGGCCCCAGGCAACAAGTGCACAGTGGTGGGGTGGAGCTGGATGTGTGAGTAGAGCCTGGGGAAAAGCAGAGACAGGAGTGAGCAGTCAGCCCGTGGGGATCAGCTGATGGGCGACTGGGAACCACGGGTAAGATAGGGCTGTTCTGTACATGTAGAGGAACTGGTGGAGACAGTATGTTTGGTTTTGTTTTATTTAAATAGCATGGATTGAAAATGAACGCAAATCTGACAAGGTTTTCGGGTCTGGGTGTGCTGAGCCTGTGAACAGGAAGATGCTGTTAAGACAAACAGGATCTCAGCCTGTTCCCAGCCAAGCCTTTCTACCGGGCTCACTGGTGACACTGTGGTCTGCAGCCACACTCGGGCTTCATCATTGTCAAGTGTCCAGGGTCACCCCAGGGACCCGGCATGTGTGCCGTCTCCGAGGCAACACTGTTATTAACCAACAGGTCTACTTTGTAACATTCCATTGTGCTATATCTGTCTGTTGCTTCAGAACTGTGTTTTCCTTAAAGAACAGGTGAGTGGAGCTAGAGAGGTGGCTCAGGGGTTAAGCCTTTTCCTTGCAGGCAGAAGGTCCTGAGTTCAGAGCCTAGACCCCACGTATAGACGCCGGGCAGAAGCGGGGGCGGCCTGTGTTTCTGGTTCTGGTGGGGCGGAGCCTGTGAATCCCGGGGCAGAATAAACAAGGAGGAGGTAGAGGCATCCATGGTGGTTCCCGAATTCACCTGTGGTTCTACACACACATACACACATACATTCACACATGTGCACACACACACAATAAAAAAAAAAAGAACAGGTGAGTGGAAGGGGAGGTAGCTCAGTGGTAGGACATGCAAAGCATGGGCAAAGCCTTCAGCTCTGTCCTAAGACCTGTGTGTTGCATCTTCAAATTACAACCATCCCAATCCCAATGCAATTCTCAAAAGATAGTGAATAAACAGTCCCAAAATTCATATGGAATTACCAAAGACCCCAAATAGCCAAAACAATCCTGAGCAATAAAAACACTACTGGAGGGCTGGAAAGATAGCTCAGGGGTTAAGACTCTGCCTTGCGATCAGAAGGTCCTGAGTTCGAATCCCAGATCCCACGTAAAAATGCCTGGTAGAAATGGCAGTGGTCCTGAACACGGAGCCTGAGAAATTCCAAAGCAAAGCAAAGAGGATGTAGAAGCCATCCAGAATGATCCTGAAGTCACTCTTGGCCCTCTGCGGGGATACATAGTGTCCTCTGATACAAACATACACACACAGACACAAAATAAATGAATAAAATAAATTTACAAAAACAGTACTGGAGAAATCACTATACCTAACTTCAAGCTATACTAGAAAGTCATAATATTAAGCACAGCATGGTACTACCACAAAAGCAGATGCACTGATCAATGAAATACAATTAAAGTCCCAGAACTCCTCCAAATGCCTGGTTTTTGACAAAGATATCAGAACACACATTGGAGAAAATACAGTATCTTCAACAAATGGTGCTGGGAAAACTATAGAGATACACACACACACACACACACACACACACACACACACACACAAATGAAACTCAATCCCTATCTCTCACCCTACACTAAAATTAATTCCAAGTGGTTCAAAGACCTCAATGTTAAGTCTAAACCAAAGTACAGAAAGTGCAAGGTACAGTTTCTCTTAGCTGATAAGATGCCACAGCCATGCGTCGTGTAGTTCACATTTGTGTGTTTGTCATCTGCTTTGCACCTCAGACTGACCTAGCTGAGTGTACACACGGGATGGGGTTCCAGTCCAATGGGCTTTTCCATTTGTTATCCAAGAAACAAATCTTTCAGCATGATGAGAGCTGAGCACAGTTAACAATTGCTGGAATGCCCAGCTAGGATGGACATCGGATAGTCTGGTGATGTCCATGGGAAGAATGATTGCCGTGTGTGTGTATCTGTCTGTCTGTCTGTCTGTCTGCCTAGCTGCCTGCCTGTCTGTCTATATGTATGTGTGTCTGAGGGTGTCTGTGTGTGTGTATGCATGTGTATCTGAGTTGTGTCTTTGTGTATATCTATATGTAGGTGTCTTTCTGTGTGTGCCTGTATGCATGTGTGTGTCTCTGTGTGTGTGTCTATGTGGATGTTTGTGTATGATATGCATGAGAAATCTAGAGGTCAGCATTGGATGTCCTCAATTGTTCTTCCCCTTCTTTTTGGAGATGATCACTCAATGATTGTGAAGCTGACTGATTTGGTTAGACTGGTGGGCCACTGAGCCCTAGAGGGTCCCCGTCTCCACTCTCAGACTTGCCCAACTTTTTACGTGGGCACTGGGGATCCGATCCGAACTCGGGTCTTCATGCTGTGTGAAAAGCACTTGA
This sequence comes from Typhlomys cinereus, assembly GCA_023101885.1. Lineage (NCBI taxonomy): Eukaryota > Metazoa > Chordata > Mammalia > Rodentia > Platacanthomyidae > Typhlomys > Typhlomys cinereus. The sequence goes on from JALPQD010000036.1 coordinate 2,076,499, forward strand.
TCCTCATGGAACCTTCTCCCCAGTCTGCTTTTGTGCCCACCGCTCGCTCTCTAGGCTCAGTGAGCTTGTGTGTGAATAGCAGTCTGTCTTTTCCTTGAGCCCTTGACCTGGACACATCCTTCTGCCCCCAGAGGACTGCATGTTTGATCACTTGGCTATTTGGCCGCTTAACGTAAGAGTTATTTTTTAAAAAAGTAAAAGTAAACATCTGCAGTGAAGTCACCATTGCTGTCTTCTTGGTTGACAAGTCAGGGTAGAATAAAGGTGCTCTTCACGAGCATTGGCATCAAACCCTCGGAGCAGAGACCAACTCAACCCAACCACCCACCTCACGGCCGGCAGCTGCCCCATTCATGTCACGTGCGTATGGTAGAAGCGGTCACCGAGGCGGCGGAAGGCAGCTGGGGCCACAGCCCAGAGCAGGAAGTGTATTTTCATCTCGTTATTTATGACCCAGCCTTAAAGGAAAACAGATGGTGCTGCTTTCAGAGCTGTTTGGCTCTTGTTTCGAGTGGCTGATTCAAATCAAACACGGGCTTCTATTCTTAGTCGAGGCAGCTGCTGCATTGTCTGAGCTGGGCTGCTTCGGTCCACACCCTCCCTCGCCCCTCCCCTGTAGAGAGTGGCCAGAGAGGACCACGGGGCGATGTCACATCACTGTCACCAGCACCATCAGGAGGCAGCCCCGAGAGAGCTGCTGCTGACTGCCGCAGCCCCGCTTGTGGCTGGCGACATGGCTCAGGTTAAGCCAGGACTGCATTATAGGTCCCAGGATGCCCACCCCTTCCCCCTCTTCCCGCCAACATCTGACCCTGTGAAGGCCTGGTGTTCCCTTGAGAAGCAAAGGTTTTTTTTTCCCTCTTTTAATGCCCACTGGCCTCTCTGGGATAGAGAGGATTGCACAGATGCGCAAAGAAGTCAGAGAGCTAAGACAGGACATGGAAAATGGATGCTCTGCCGAACCGTCAGCAGACATGCTGGAAGCCCCTCTTCCTGGGTGACCACATCTTCCTGCTGAGTTACTTCAGCCTTAGGATCTATGTCTGAGATAAGGCGAGTTGAAGTGTAAACACTAAACTGTTTGAAAACCATCTATTTCTAAAAGCAAAATAATCTACGTGTATAATAAAAAGAATTGCCTCCATTTACATGCCTCTCTACAAGTTGAGGGGTGCCTTGGCTTAATTCTCCCCCTACTGGGCCCCCACCCCCTGCCCATCTGTACCCTAGAAAGCATTGCTTCATACTCTTCTTGTGGATTTTAAGTGTTTACCTTCATTTTTTCCCTCTGTTCTTGGTTCTGGGGACCAATGGTAGGCAAGTGCTATTCATGGGGTTGCATCTCCAACCTTGAATTTTTAAGAATTATGCTCATATTGTTACTTCTTGACTTAATTTTACTCCTCTTCCTTACTTTTTTTCTAATGGTAGTTGAAGAACTGCCTTGTCTACCACTCCTTCTTGGGTGACTAATTCTCCCAATTGAGCTACTTATATTTTTGGTTAATAATCTGACAGTTTTTATGAGTAAGTAAATATTTTCTATTTATAAACTAAGTAGAATCACTACATTTCCCATCTTACACAATGTTTTGGGGTTTTCCCCTTTGGATTTAATAATTTTGTAATTGTTCATTTGTCTTTTTTGTGTGTTTCTTTACATTTATCTATCAAGGGATTAAAGCTTGCCAAATGTGTGACTGGGTAAGACATGTTCAGTAACTAAGCATATATAACATTATGTTAGCATTTCCTCTTTTTTTCTTTTCTCTCCCTACAAGTCTCGCTTTTCCGTTATCTCTTCTTACTTTGGTCTGTCAAGTATTTATTTCAAATGAAGCTTAGTCTAGAACTTTCCATTCCTTCCCCCTTATATTGGTTCACTTTGCAAGACTCCATATCCTCTGATAGCATCTTAAATATGAATATCTAGAGTTTTGACTCCTCATGCATATAATAGTGTTTTCTGTTGTTATAATGAACTACTCAAGGTGGGCACCTTATTAAGAAAAGAGATTTCTTAAGTTTTTAGTTTTAGAGGATGAGGTATAACCCTGGATATATCCAGCGAGACATGATAGGATGTGGATGCTGGAGCATGATTTGGGGAGAGGTCAATAATAGCTTCCATTAGACCCCCTCCTTCAAATAAAGCTGGGGAACCAAGGTTCCAGCTAAATGGACTTTTGGGTGGCATACCTAAGACATATGCAAACCACAACACCTTGTATGCCCAAAACTATTATTATTCGACTTTCACATTGCAGAGACCAACTTGAAGTCATGCCTATAGAAATGAGAGGCAGGCCTAACTCTAGAACTCAAAGCTACAGAAACTACTAGACAAAACCAGTTGGACATCTTTATGTTCTTTGGTTAGTCTAGAATTTTGTTGATATGTCATTAAAGCAAGATTCATTTTAAAATACTGAATTTACCTGAATAAAAGATTTCAAATTTTTCATAGAAAAAGAAAATTTCACAGAAAGGCACACTGAAGACTGGGAAGAAATATTGAAAGGCACACTGAAGACTGGGAAGAAATATTTGCAAAACACGTATCTGATAAAGAATCTAAGCAACCTACTTAAAGCGCGCTCAGAAACCCAGCAGTGAGAAACAATCCAATTTAAAAATAGGCCAAAGATATTTTTACCAAGGAAAACATAGATCAGCCCTCCGGCTTCACTCATTCTTGTTGACTTAAAGATCACGCATTCTGAGGTTCATCCAGCCTGGCAGTACATCGCTGGTGGCAGCCGGCATGTTGGAGATAACACCACTGATGTGTGAGCGGCCGTGGTAACAGCTGCCTGGGTTGCTTTTCAGGGAGGCAATGTTAATACATTCCTCAGTCACTAGCTTGGTCTCTCCCCCCACCCTACCTCACCCATCGCTTATCTCTCAGGCATTGGTCTTCCTGCGGGATGAACCTCCAGATCTGGTACTGGCATTGTTCAGTGACCATAAACAGATGATTTACCAAAGAAGACATATGGATGGCAACCAAGGACACGTACACAAAATATGTGTGGTGTCATTAGTCACTAGAGAAATTAGCTTCAGTGAGATGCCGCTTCCTGCCTAGTACAATGAAAACTAGATGGACTGTCCCAGGCATTAGCCGAGACATGGAGGAGTCAGAGCCTTTGTGCACTGCTGACTGACAGATGTGAGGAGTAGGTTGGGGAGCAGCCTGGCAGCGGATTAAAAACGTTAAACTTGGCAACTTGTCAGTGTTTCCAAAGACTGATAGAGTTTGATATTCAGAAATATAAAGTGTCTATTTAGAATGGGCAGAGGTAACCTAACCCAACTGCCATTATGTTTAGTACTAAGAGATCTGCCTTCCAATAAGATGAATGAAATGAGAAATAAAAGAGTTAAGCCTGGGCTGGAGAGATAGCTCAGTGGGTAAAGAGATGTGCAAGCACAGGACCTGAGTTCAGATCCTCAGCACATACCTAAAATGCTGGGCTTGGCAGCGTGCACCTGATTCTCCACTACGGGGCTGGAGATGGAGACAGGAAGAAAATTATGGCAGCTCAATGGCCAGCCATGATAGCAGACACAGACAGTGAGTTTCAGTTTTTTTAAATTTATATTTATTTATTTATTCTCAATCATACAAGCTCAAGAAGTATCCTGGTCTCCTCTCTCTCTCCACCCTTCCCCAAGTCCCCATGGCATCCTCCCCCCACCCTGTTCCCCTTCCTTTCACCCCCTCCCTCTCCTTTTCCCAGTGCTTCCCCCCTCCCATTCGCTGGAGCATCCTTTTGTGTGAAATGGCAAACTTCCCTCTGAGTCCTCCACTCTAGTGAAGTATAAGGACTCAGTGGCATTGCCCAGAGCCCTTTCTTGGGCTCCCTTTAGTATGGGAACACTATTATGACTGTTAATGCCTTGCCTCTAAGGATCCTAGTGCCTGTGGTCCATGCTAGACTTTGGGGGGCCATTGACATGTCAGCCATTGTGCAGGTCATGCAAGGTCTGATTATGGCTACTGCGGCCCTAACTTGTGTGGAATATCTTGCATATCGTTGGTCCTCCCCACTTTTAGGCTCTTACAATCTTGCCACCCCTTTTTCTGCAAGTTTCTCTGAGCTTTAGGATGGGGAGAGATTCTGCTGGTCTTTTCTGAGAGACCCTTTCTCCAAAAACAAAGCAGAGAACTCATAGAGTCAACATAACATTGACCGCTTATCTCCACATGTGCCTCATAGGCACGCTCACCTGCTCACTGCCGTGTGCTTGTGTATGTACCTGTGCACACATCTCTATTCATAACTCATTTTAACAATGAGGAAACCGGAGCACAGAAGAGTGCATTCCTCACCTGGGGGGGGGGAACACCCAAACCCAGGCAGGTGGCTATGGCGCTGGTGTTTGAGGTCCTCCCTGATCTTCCTTTGTCATGACAGAGACACGGCATGTGGTGACGTGACACTGTACACTGGTCACTTGAAGCCCTGGGAGGGCTGTGTTTGAGAGCAAACAGGGGCCACAGGAAAGTGTTCCAGTGCTGCCAGGTGGGACTTTTGACAAGTGTCTCCCACCATGTCCTCTTGTTTATCACAGACTCCCTTTCCCTCTCTGCTTTGTTTCATGTTCTTTGTCTTTCTCTGAAATGGGCAGAGGGGGGAAACAAGCACGTCTGTCATGACGCAGAGCTGAGCTGAATCTCACAACCTCCATTCAGACCCGTCCCCCTGGTGGCGTCTCAGAAGCCTGTGGGGAGCATATGGGGGGGGTTGGGAAGCACCACACGTGGGTTTATTTCACTTGAACAAGCAGAACATCCTTCCCTGCTCCATAAAATGTGCTTGTCTAGCCTTCTGGTGGAGCCCTGCATTTACTGACCATCAGACCCAAGTCCACAGCATGATAATGCAATGCTATCATTCACCATTTCCATCTGACTTAGTGCTCGTTCACATCCAGGGGGAGCTTGAACCCCTGTTGCCAATGACTGAAGACGAAACTGCTGCTCTCCAGCGTCCCACAGTTGTAACCTAAACACAGGACAGAATCCAGGCTCCTTGGCTGCTAGCTGATGGTCACGAGCAGTGTGGGGTGTTGCCCACGGCCAGTGTGAACCCTTGGCATCTGGCTAATTGAAAAACTGGATCAAAGGTGAGCTACGACAACACAAAGGATGTGGGATGCTCGGGGACTTGTCTGGAGGGTCTCACTTAGCCTCAGTTTCCTAAAGGTGTATTGTTAATGCTCTATGACAGATGCATTGTGTCTGCACGCCCTAGAAGTGCTTGGAGGGAAATCAAGAAACCATGGTTAGCAGACAGACCTTTGATGATTTTCCCAGGATGCTGCTGTGTTCCCAGAGCCTCGGCTCCCATCCTCGCTGGCTCACTGAAGTCTCATGGCTGGAGTATTGCTTCATTTCGATGATCTGGAGGTAAAAGCAGCGAGGCCCTAAGTAGTCCTGGGGGGGGGGATCGAATATGTTCATCGCTGTGTCACCTCAGCTGGGAATCACGTTTCTCATATTTTTATTATTATTATTATTATTATTCTCTGTTCTGCCAGGGGACTGCAAGACATATGTCCCTTTTTCACCTTAACGGGGCATTTTCTAGTTTGTTTGGATTTATGTCACAAGCTTAATGAGATTTAAATGGAATCTTTGTATGTGAATAGCACGGAATCTTGATGGGAGAGCTTGCCTCTACTGCCCGGCTGGTGTGATTTGCATATGGGTTGTTAACTGTGAACGAAGGCTCTTGAAGTCCTTATGAATCACAAGGCGAGAGCAGAAAGGCCGGGGAGCAGAAAACAGAAAGTCAGATTGTCCAACCTGTAGTTTTCGAAATAGAAGTCAAACTTCTCCGTATATCATACTATAGAATGGCATCTCAGCATCCTCCATGGAAGGTTCTAGCCCTCTCCTTCCCCAGATGGTCACATATTCCTGCTTCAGACTTCACTGTTGTGGACAGGGTTTTTTGGGAAGAGTAATGGGGGAGGGAATGCCATGGAACTTGGCTGTGGCAGAAGCGTAACTTTCTTCTTTTGCAAGAACATATCACATCTACTTCTAAGACCAAAGTGTCTGCTGCAGGAACATGGAGATCACCCCACTGCCCTCAACAAGAGTCTGCCACTTTCTGTCACCACCTTGGGCCTTGGGGGAATCCTATGAGGTGGCCTTGTTTGCTTTGACTCAGCACATAGCTGTCCCCACCCTGATTCTAAGGACCTGCTACTTTTTGTCATCGTGATACGTCAGGAGCAATTTTATGTAGTAGTAGTCTTCTTGCTGTTAGCGTCTTCACAATGACCACTACGCTGGTACTGAACCCCCAGAATGAAGGGAGACCAGTGACTCTGACATATACAGGTGTTAACTTGACCATTGAGGGCCGTGCTAAGGGTACACTTGTGAAGAGTTAGTAGTTAAGGAAAGCTCTTGAGCAAGTCTGCAGAGGAGATTGACTGTTGTGAGGAGCTCATGGGGGGTGGGACCATTTCCTGGGCAGCTGGATAAGATGGAGGTGGCTGGTTCTGCACGCTGACATTCTTCAACATACTTGGGACAGACTTGTTCTCTGGTAAGTGAGGTTTTCCCTTCTCTCAGCAATCCCTGTGGATAGGGTATGGCCATTTCTCTGGCCTCCTGGTGTTGGTATGAGCTCTCCTGCCAAATAGGATTGACAACCGCCATCCGACAATCACAAGCCAAAACTGGGTCCCCTTGTTGCCATAAACCATTTGAGTGTGAATTTATTGACGACATGCAGGCAAACTGTGACAGTGACACACCTTGGGGTCTGGGAACTTGGTCTCCAGAGGTCTACCCTTGCCTTTCCTGCCATTCTCCTGAGATGCCTGTCACCCATTGATGCCATGTGTGAGGGTAGAGTGTCCTGGCGACCTGACGGTGGGCAAGGGACAGTCACAGGAAACTCTGAGAGTGTCGCTGTGCTGTGCGATTGAGTCTAGTCAGGGGACGGGATGGCACCATGGCGGTGTGCCCTCACCGAGTTCTTAGGTGATTTAAGATTTGTTCGAGCCCAGCATGGTCCGTGTGAGGTCACTGTCTCCCTGGGGAAACAGGAAGGAAGAGGCCTACTGGTTACTTTCATTGGTCACCGTGAAAATCTCCCACTGGGCTGGGTCGAGCTGCAGCTCACCCTCCGGGTTCAGGGAGACTTGGAAGACTGGCCTGGCACAGGTTTTCCAGAGGGACCTAAAACCTAGATCACAGGATGCCAGAGGGGGAGGAGCCTGAGCCAGCATCCACAGCAGAGCGGTGTCAAGACCAGAGGGAAACCAAGACTGGCTCTGCTTGCACATGAGATGTTTGTCTGTCATAAATAGGCTTCCATCACTTTTGACTTTTGGGCACCTGAAACAAATACATTATTCCACTACAATCCTGGCCCTGAATTTGATACCTCACTAAAGAATTTGGGATGAGAAAACTCAGGTAGAGACTGCATAAGGAGCGACTCAGCATGCCCCAAGGTTATTTTCAGCCCATTTTATTTCTTCTTCTTTCCTTCATCCCACATTCTTGCTTATTAGAATTCGCCTTGTTCCTCCCTTACCTCTTTGTGTGTGTGTGTGCATGTGTGCATGTGTGTGTGCATGTGTGCGTGTGTGTGTGCGTGTGTGCGTGCGTGTGTGTGTGTGTGTGTGTGTGTGTGTGTGTATGCTTGTTCGCATGTGGGTGGGTATACCTGTGTGTGTACGGGCATGTGTACAAGAAGCACTTGAGTGTGTGCCTGTGGAGGTCCAAGAGTGACATGGGGAATCGTCCTGAATTGCTCTTCCACCTTATTGCTTTACTCTGGGGTCTCCCAGGCTCTGCTTTCCAGGACCAGAACTGAGAAGTGCCTCTGGCATTTTTAATGTGGGATCTGGAGATACAAAGCTCAGGTCCCTTTGCTTGGTGAGGCAAAGGCTTTAATCCCTGAGTCATCTCTCCAGCCTTCTTGCCCTTTCTTAATATGAAACCCTGGAGAAGGTTCCTATCTTATCCAGCTGAAGGTCTGTAGTGAAGGAAAGGGAGGCACAAGGAGAGGTAGCTGTGTGCTGTGGGTGAGAAGAGGCCGGAGCCTGACAGGTTTTCCAACCTGGTCCCAACACAGTGTATTTTCTCCCTAGCTATGGGTTATCTCCTCTGGGCCAAATTTGGTCCAGCAGGATCTTGAAATGGTCACGCCTTCAGATTTATAACTGTTTTAATTTAAATCTAAGTGCTTAGAAGAACACTTTCATTTAACTTCAATAGAATATAGCTTTGTTAAAGTCAAATATGAAATGAGGGGGGGTGAAAAAAAAGATGAACTCAGAGAAAATAAGGCCTCTGGTGTGAGGCGTGTCCAGATGTTACATGTCTTTCATTTTAATTTCTTTCTTCAGCATTGAATGACATTTTAGGACCCTCTGAGAAGCAAAATAAGATTAGCCTGCCGAACAATAGGTAACTGGGTTTAAAAGAGAGGGGAAAAAAAGAAGACGGTGAAATTTGCAGAGATAAAAGTTTAATTATGTCCTAGTGGCTGGCTGAGGTCTGGAAATCAATGCAGTTATTTCAATATAATTCTTGGTGGGCTATCAAATGACACGAGGGATCTTTGTACCCCTTCCGTTAAAATATAGCCACCATAAAATAATTAACAATAATGGAGTTGACATTAGATTAATGTAGCTAACCTCAGGTTAGTGGTGGAATTGCTTTTTGAATGAAACGGAAAGAAAAAAAAATTAAGCACTGACCTCGGAGAGAGGGAGGAGGAAACACGTGCCTGGCACCCTGAGGATCTCTCAGTCTTTGTCTCGCTGTAGACAGCCCTGTAGACCCTGCGTCAGGCTGTCTTTGAGGAGGAATTCATGGAAACGATCTCATACAGATAAACCCCTCGAGGTTGATGACTTTTATATATCCATTTTAAATACTTGAGACTATACCTAGGTGTTTAGCATGCCACGTGGCAGGAAGTGATTGCTACATTTATCTTCTTTAAGGGGAAGAATGATGCTAGGAGAGGTGAGAGATACACATAGATCGGGGTTCCACAGGCGCCCTTAGCAACTGAGGAAATAGCTTTTGTGTTCCCAAAGTTGTGAACCTAGCAGCACCCACTCCGTTGGTGACGTCTTTGATTCTGTTGGTAGAACAAGAGGAGGAAGACCTGCTTCTGGCTCGTGGGTTCGGGGGTGCCAGGAGATTACGCTGGCCGGCCCTGATGTTGCACGGCTGGTTCACATCTGCATGGTCAGAAGCAAGATGGGGACAAAGCAGTCAAGGATCTGTGCTCGTTGCCTCTGTCGCCAGCCATGTCTCATGTCCCAACATCTTGCAAACTCCAAAAGAGCAGAGCCGCCAGCTGGGGTTGGGTGCTCAGACCTGTGGGCCTGTGGGGGACCCGTACAGTCAAATTCAAACCAAACTCCCAAGCTCTTTCTTTCTTTCTTTCTTTCTTTCTTTCTTTCTTTCTTTCTTTCTTTCTTTCTTTCTTTCTTTCTTTCTTTCTTTCTTTCTTTCTTTCTTTCCTTTCTCTTTTTCTTTCTTTCTTTCTTTCTTTCTTTCTTTCTTTCTTTCTTTCTCTCTCTCTTTCTCTTTCTTTTGTCTCTCTCTTTTCTTTCATCTATCTATCTATCTATCTATCTATCTATCTATCATTAACCTATCAATTACCTATCGTTAATCTATCTATCATTAACCTATCAGTCATCTGTCATCTATCTACCTATTATCTATCATCTATTTATTCATTATTTATCAATCATTATCAAGCATCTATCATCTACCTATCTGTCATCTATCTGTCCACTATCTATCTATCTATCTATCTATCTATCTATCTTCTATCTATCTATCTATCATCTATCTCTAATTTCTTTTATGGTAAGTATTTTGTCAACATTCAGAAGTTCAAAAACTGAGCTGGGTAATCAAGTAATCCAGTTCTGCTGCTGGATATTAAAATGTTAGAGTTTTGAAACCAAGAGAACACTTTATTGAAAAGAGCAAAGAAACCTCTCTGGGCCTTCCTGCCCGTGTGGCTCTGTGGTGGTGACTCCTGCAGGAGCTACACTCAGGAACATCCAACTGAACAGCTGGTCACGGGATTGAATTTTCTTTCCATTTTTTTGTGTATGTGAATAGTATGCATGTGCACAAATTCATATCAAAAGTTCTTATTCAATGCCATGAAAACATTAAGTTGGTTGTTTCTGCAAACCTGCTCCCCGACTCAGGACACCACTGTGTTCTCAGAACAATGGTGTATCAGAGCCCATCATGGCTTTGGCTTTAGGGCTGAGGAGGTCTCTGAGGACCTATAAATGTGACTCTCACATTGAAGAGTCCTTAGGTGTGTCCTTGGCTCAGCGACTGTTTGCAATTCTGGTTCTGATGAGTGGTGGGACCTGCCTTTTTGCAGGGCATTGCAAATTTGGTGAAATCATTAGATGTGCACCGTAGGGTGAACAGGACAGAACTGGCATTGTACAGAAAGCTCCGCCCTTCCAGAGCACCCCACACTGTGCCCAAGACAGACTGTTATCAAAGCAATGACGAAACAATGATGGAACCTGATGACTCTTCTGAATCATGGGATTAGAGTCCATCTCAGAACCCGTAATCTAGACATGATTCGGGCTGCTGGGAGCAGGCAGCTCGAGCTGAGAGGTGAAAGAAAGAAGGCAAAGAAGAAATCCCAGCAAATGTCAAGGTTCTGTGGCTCAACGACTGTGGGATATTAAAGGATCAGGGAGCACCCCTATGCGGCTGATACCCACTACAAGATTACCCTGGGAGCAGATAGAAGCCAAACTCTCTGGGTTCTGGTAGCTATGCTAATGAGTTTTTTTGTCTTGATTCTAAGAGCAACAAGAATCACTGATGCGGTCTCATGGCTTGTAACTGTGGTACCAGGCATGCATGTGTGCATGCATATGTGCGTACGTGCATGTGCATGTGTGAATGCTTATGTATGTGTGTACCTATGTAAAAAGGTGAAATTCTCTTTTATTTTGGTCTGTGTGTACTTATGTAAAAAGGTGAAATTCTCTTTTGTTTTTGTCTGTGTATTTGTGTGTGTGTGTGTGTGTGTGTATGCATATATGTGTGTGGGTGTATGTACAAAAAGGCACTTGAGTGTATGTGCCTGTGGAGATCCAAGGATGACTTTGGGAATCATCCTGGAGTGCTCTACATCCTTATTGCTTTGTTCTGGGGTCTCTCAGGCTCTACCTTCCTTGGCTGGAGTTGCAAGCTGCTGCCACATCCTCTAGATCAGGCATTTTTTTAAACATGGGATCTGGGGATTTGGGGACCCAAACTCAGGTCCTTTTGCTTGGGAAGCAAAGGGTTTAACTCCTGAGCCATATACCAGCCTCCAGAAGTTAAGATTCTTGTGGCACATGAAAAGAAAGCCCTCGTTGATATGTGGAGTTCTTGGGAGGTTTCTTGTTTTCTGGGCAGGAACCAATATGGCTGGACCATGGTGGGTGGGCACAGGTGGGAGAAGTGGAAGGTTTTGAAAGATACTTATGAATCGACTCGGTAAGACTCAGTGGAAGGAAGTTGTACCAGGGGCTTTCCTTGGACAAGTGTTGGGGTAGCCCATGCACTTAACATTGACTTTCACTTTCTATGTCTTCCAAGTAAATTCATCTCCTCATGGATTTCTGCAGACTTTCAGGAATGAAGCTGTGCGTAAGGTTGTGCGCACAGATGAGCAGTGGGGTCTCTTTAGCAGGACACCCCGTTTCCCTAGCTAACCCGTCGGCATGTTTCTTTCAATGTGCTCCATGGAATTGAGTGAAGAGCACTGGGCACGAGCACAGCTCGTATCATGAACTTTCTGAGTCCTGAAGTCTCACGTGTCCGTATAATGAACTCTCTTACACTGTTTTCATCTGTGCATTTACACCCAGCTCCTCCTTACATTGTTGTCAAAGGTCCTGGGTCTTCCCTTTGGTCACAGAAGTGTGGGGTGCTGTGAACTATGGTGACAAAAGAGATCATTGGAAAAGGAAGCTGAGACCAATGAGTTTGATAGGAGAGAGTTTGGTGGTCATGGTGGGCCCCAGAAGTGCAGTGGAGAGCTTGTCTCTCAAAGTCAGGCAGGAGCTTCATTAGGAGAGAGCATTTGGTGAGCATTTAAAAAGGAGCCATTCTGTACAGCACGATGGGGATCCTCAAGGAGAGAACCTTCAACTTTTTCCAAAGCCCTCCCTCCAGAACCCCAAGAATGAAGTAGGTTTATGAATTTTACAAGATTCCAAAGGGTGGTGGGAAGTTCCACAGCAGGTAACTTACCCTGATCTAAGCGGCTTCTGAGATGGAGACCCGCACTGCATAGCACGGGTTGGCCCGTGATCTTTTCCCTTTGGAAATACGGGTCTGATTGTTTCTGCTACATCCGCTTCCAGTGGTGTGGGGCACCAGGCTCCTCTAATAGTGGTGGGACAGATGATATGAAGGCTAGGATGTGGAGGATTGGGGACCCAGTTGCTCTGAGCCCAATGATTGCAGCTACCCTTCTTTTGCTGTAAGACAGTATTCACACAACCGCTTAGGGGAAAAGGGAGATTTATTCTACTTATGGATTCAGAGGAGATATAGTCCTTTGTGGCAGGAAGTGCATAGCAGACAGCGTAGCGGAAGGCAGCGGCAGGAGGCTGGTTTCAGTCATTGTGGTCATCAGGAAGCAGGAGCGAGCAACAGAGGAAGAAGCTGCGGGAATGTTGCTAAGCATGAATGTTTTTAAGCATGAAGGCCCGCCTCCTGCGACCTGCCTTCCTCCAGCAAGGTTCCACCTCTTAACTAAGGTTCCACCACCTCCTTAAACATGAACATCAGTGAAGGACTCAATCACATAAACCTGTGGGGGGAACTCACATTCAAACCATGACACTGGCCAAACAACTTTAGAATCTAACTCCCCCCTCCCACCACAAGCAGTTCTACATGCAGAGGATGACTTGTGCATGTTGGGGTGGAGGGGAGTGGTGGGGTGGGGGGCTGGCCTCTTTAATAGTGGCTCCAGAACCTCCCTTTCACTGCCAGAAAGACTTTGTTTTTCCCAACTGGTGTCTTCCCTCTACTATTGGGAAAATATCCCAGCCACCAGGTGGGAAAATATAAATAAGGAAAAACAGTGCTTTCTTAAGCACCTTTTGCTAATCCAAGTGGGGACTATTGGACTGATTTTTCTATGTGGTTATTCTTTGTATAATTTTAAATATCTTCGTTCACTAGAATGAAAATATCAGAGCTCATATTTATCTCTTAGAAGCAGAGTGTCCATTTTCTGTGAGTCTGGCTGTGATCTCTATTTTCTTTAGGTACATGCATCTTATTATTTGTGATGTATATTCTGATCTTTAAGGTCTTAGATTGGCAAAGAAAACATCCCTTCTATGGAAGTTTGATTTCCTATTTTGATGCTTTATGTCTCTCCAATTTGCCTTCTTGTCCACCCTGTGAGTCGTCCTGAAACCGACCCTAGTGGCCAGTCACCCCAGGCAATGTCATTCAGTAGATCAAGGATGAGGCTGATGAATCAGATGTCCATTTAACATCTCAAGTGACTAACTTTTCGGTTGTCTTTTTGAGATCCACTACTGTGTGTGTGTGTGTGTGTGTGGTGTGCTGCATGAGTGCACCTTTGTACATGCAGAGTTCAGAGGAGGACATTAAGTATCTTGCTCTATGATGTTCTACTTTCCTTTGAGATAGTTTCTCTCATTGAATCTGGAGGCAGGCTGGCAGCCAGAAAGGCCTAGAACCCCCTACAGTGTTAAGGTTACAGATGTGCCTGTTGACATACCCAGAATTTTATGTGAATGTTAAAATCAGAACTCAGGGCCTTATGTTTTTGACTTATGCCTGCTGAGACATCTCGCCAATCCATACACACACACTATTTTTTTAAAGTTTTTAATTAAAGAAGCTTTTGTGTGTGTGTGTGTGTGTGTGTGTGTGTGTGTGTGTGTGTGTGTGTGTGTGTACAAGAGGTCTCTTGAGTCTATGTGCTTGTGGAGGCCCAAGGGTGACCTCAGGAATCATCCTGGATTGCTCTACCTCCCTATTGCTTTGCTCTGGTGTTTCTCGGGTTCTGCCTTCCAGGTCTGGAATTACAGGCTGCCACTATATCTGCTTAATAATCAACATTTTTAACTGGGATCAAAAGAACTGAAGTTAGGTATATTTTGCTTATAAGGCAATGAGCCATCTCCTGAGTCCCAAAGGAGTATTTTTAAAATAAAGGACCTTTGTGTACACACACACACACACACACATACACAGTCCTGAGCAGTATATTTTGTGCAAGTTTTTGTTCCATTTCCCAGCTCCCCACTGCATGCACAATATATCCAGGTTGAAATTTCATTCTTTATTTGCAGAACTCTTATTGGAAGAGCATTCTCTCTTTTCTCTCGGTCTCTGGTTATACTAGCTTAAGACAAAAATCATAAATCTCCATATTTGCTTAATATCTTAAAAATATGAGAACATTAAACCGGAATTGAGCCTTCACATTGCTCAGCCCTTTGCTAATTTTTGGGTCATCAGTCATGTGGTGTCTCTACTGCCATCCTTCTTATTTGAAGATCTGTCTCAGGGCTGTCACTTCCCAGCCCTGTGTTTGCCAAACTTTCTTCAAAAGCACTTTAGATGGATGAACAGTTCAACAGCATATTAATGTGTATGTGTGTGTGTGTGTGTATGTGTGTATTTGTGTGTGTATGTGTACCATGTGTACTTGTGTGCACGCATGTGTGTGCTGTGTGTGAGAGACATAGCCATCCTCCAGGAGGAATTCATGTGCTATCAATTCTGCACAATGATAAATAGCATGAAAAGACCTGGCTCATCATTATTTCCTTGTAGAGGGTGTTCTTCATCCTTGCTCTTGGAAGATGCTTAAGAGATAAAGTAAAGGTGTCATTCCCAACAGCCCAGAAACATTGTGTTCTTCCTACTGTTTCCTGTGACAATTAACTGTTTGTAGGTTCATCTTGAGGCACCGATGAAATCAGCCCCGCCAACAATGGAACTGATCGCCTGGAACCATGGTCTCCACCCCTGTATCCTGTGAGTAGTTGGAAGGAGGGGTGGGCTTCGGCCTCCTCCCCAGGCTATAGTTTCAGGAGACTTTAGAATGGAGGATTTGTGAAACACTTTTCTACAATAGAGCCCCCTCACATGGTCAGGTGCAACAGGGCGTTGTGGGTAAACTAGGTGTATTTAGAAGTGGTCAAAATAATATCTTAGGGATGGTGTGGTATAAGGCCCTGGTATATTTACTATGGGTGAGTTGTTGGGTGGTGCTGTATTGTTAACTGAAGGATTTTATTGCTAAATTAAACTTCTGGGTGATGGTATGATTCTAATATTTATCTTGAATTGAAACAGACAAAATATATGTCACTCCATTTTTTTTTTTAGCCTAAGAGGGTGTAACAGTTACTCTTAACTATTGCTGTGAGAGAGCACCCAAAGTGAAACAACTTAAGGAAGAAAGGGAGATTTATTCAGCTTATGGTTCCAGAGGGGAGATACAGTCTTTCATGGTGGAGGCAGCATGGCTGGCTAAAACTGGAGACAGGCTATGTCACACCCATCAGAGAGGCTGAGAGCTACCAGACTGCTTACTGCAAAGGCAGACTCCTCCTGGAAGTAGGGTGGGACTAATCTACCTCAAGGCCCACCCCTTATGACCACCTTCCTACAGCAAGGTTCCACCTCTCAAAGGTGCCATGACCTTTCCAAAGGGGGACACATTTCAAACCATGACAGAGAGTCTCTGTCAGGATGAGGAGGAACAGCTGGTAAGAGATCAACCACCTAAGCTTATTGGCTGCAAAGTCAAGGGTCAGTTCTCATTATTTCTCTAAGACCTAGGCTAATAGACCAGTCACTGATGGGAAATGGCATGGTAGATACTGAATTTTCCTCATGTATAACTTGGGCAGTTAAGAGCTCCACCATGGGACTGAGACATGGTTCAGGGGTTGCCCAACCTTTGCTTCGCAAACTGAAAGACCTGAGTTCAGATCCAAGATCCCATGTAAAACTGCTGGATGGAAATAGCAGTAGTCTGCAATTCTGGCCCTGAAGGTGGAGCCTGGGAAATCCCAGAGCAAAGCAATAAGGAGATAGAATAATCTTGCATGTTTCTAGGAGTCACCTCTGGGTCTGGACACACACACACCACTTTTTAAAAAAAGTTCCTTTTATGGAGGGGATGTTGTTATAACATATTGGTCTACCTACTTTACCACTTTCTGGGCTCCTCACAAGACAGTCAGGAACAGGACTTGGGATAACTGGCCAACTTGGAAAGAAGAGAGGAGTGACCACCTGCCACACAGACACAAACGTTAGATGATGCTTGATTTCACATTCCGAGAGGAAGGACAGAATCGAAGTGGTCAGAGGTAAAACTGTCAGTAAACTTCTTCCACCTCAAAACCTGGCTGAACACGACAGTCACTCTGACATGCGAAAGACTTCTGCAGCGCACGAAACAGGTGGACAGAAATATTAACGCCGACTTGTACTTTGACTAATATCTGAATTCATTATAAAATGGTTATTCCCATATTATATTTTTTTTCCTAAAACTTTTCAAGAAATAACAACAGAATTGTGCAGGTATTGGAGCACTCTTTCTTGCCCTTGGGAACAAAAGAGAGATGCTCCGTCCCAGGATGTTTGGTGGCTGTCTTGCAATCAGGGGGGACTGTTCTGTTTCCAGTTCTTATGAAGAGCCAGAATAAGCACAGAGCACAGACAGACATGACAGGAGACTCAGCAATACCTTGGCCTTGTCCACCTCAGGCCACCAACCCTCTCCTCCAAGGAGCTTTGAGGAAAATATCAAAATGAATTTCAAGTACTTTTTACTTAAGAAATACTGTGCACGTTCTGGTAGCATTCAGTCATCAAATGCTGGACCCTTGCATGCAATGGAGTTGAAGCCACATCCAGATGGTTTCAGTTCACATGAGGATGCTCAAGGGACAGGATTGAAAAGGCATTTTTTGTGGGAATCCCAGAGACCAATGCCATGGCAACCTGGCTAGCTCCTGTGGCTGCTCATAGTGGCTATGGGAGCCCCTATTTCTGCTAGGTGATTCTCTGTTTTCTCTCTTTTCTCTGCCTTCTAGAGTAATATCATTAGACTCCTGGTTACTGAGGGCATGTATGACATTAGCTTCTGCCATCAACTTCACACTTGCAAACTGAGCCTTTAGTTACACCTACAAGGAGTTATCTAGGTAAGGCAAGTCTGTAGGAGATTGTCTGACTGATCATCTTGCCTCTCAATGTTTCTTTTATTTGTATGTGTGCTTGTGTGTGTGGGGTGTGCACTTGAGTGTGTGTACCTAAGGATACCCAAGGGTGACATCAGGTAATCATCATGGCTTGCTCTCTCTCTTTATTGCTTTGCTCTGGGGTTTCCCAGGCTCTGCCTTCCAGGGCTGGAATTGCAGGTCACTGCAATATCCACCTGGCATTTTTGTAAGGGATCTAGGGATCTGAACTCAGGTCCTGTTGCTCATGAGGCAAAAGCTTTAACCCCTGAACCATTTCCCCAGGACTTGATAGCTTCCATGCTTATTTCTATGCTAATGACACACCCCATGCCTTTAATAGCACTTCCCCTTTTTTTATTTTTTTATTATTTTTATTATTTATTCAATTGTGCGTGTATGCGTGTGTGTGTATGTATGTATGTGTGTATGTGTAGAACCACAGACGAATACGAATTCGGGAACCACCATGGACCGCCTCCACCTCCTCCTTGTCTACTCTGCCCCGGGATTCACAGGCTCCGCCCTACCAGGACTAGAAACGCAGGCCACCCCTGCTTCTGCCTGGTGTCTATATGTGGGGTCTAGGATCTGAACTCAGGACCTTCTGCCTGCAAGGCAGAGGCTGAACCCCTGAGCCACCTCTCCAGCCCCACACTTCCCCTTCTTTTCATATAAGACATTGCTCAAATGTCAGTCAGGGTTCTGCCTCACTCAGCCTAGTGGTTCTGTCTTCCCTCGGGCATTGGATTTGATTCCCCATTAAGGACACACACACTCTCACTGGATGAAGTTAGCATAGCTTTTCCTCCTGCTTCTACCCTTTTCTAGCACAGTCATGGCTGCTCACAAGTCCACTAGTCCCTACACCTGCTGATGCTGGGAAAATTGTCCAGAGCTAATTCTTTCTTACCTTGTCCCTTGACCATTGGCTTTCTTAAGATAAGAATTAGTTACTTAATCCAACAAATAGTTATTTTCCTTAGCCAGGAGATGGATGTGAAGATTTTGATTAGCTGTTAACCAGACCCCTAGGATGTGGGCTTCTGGGGGCACATGAAGAGTATCCTCTACTTTAAGGCTGGCTTCTGGGAGTGCTTGGGAGGGACTGTTTTGATTACATAATTGATGCGGGAAGAACCAGCCTAAAAGTGGGCGGTACCATTCCCTGGGCTTGGGGTCCCATAATGAATAAAAGGAGAAAGCAATCTGAGCACATGCCTTCAAATGCTTTGCTTTCCAAGTGTGTATGCCACGTGACCTGCTACTTCCAGCTCCTGCTACTTTGACTTCCTCACCATGTTGGACCATACCTTGAATTATGAGCCGAAATCGACCTTCTCCCCTTTAAGCTGCCTTTGTCAGAGTATTTTTCACAGCTGCAGGAAAGGAAGCTAGAACAATATGTCACAAATGCTATAGGTTTGTAGCCATTGGAATCCTAAAAATAAAAACAAGGAGAGTACTGAAGTAATTTAGGAATGCGGGGTTCTTACACAGTGCACAGGAAGTTGTGTTTCATGCTGTATGCTGACTTTCCACATTCAAAGTTCCCTTTGTAACAGCTGGTTGTTTGAAGTGGATGGAAAAGCACAGGCTTGGATGTGGGAGATGCTTGGGAAGTGGGCGTGGCAAGTTATCAAGTTCCAGAGTTAAATCCAGATCAGCCAGGAGCAAGAAGCCTGGTATTCTCTTATCGAGGAAAATGAACGAACCCCCCATACTTGCCTTTTGAGGCACGAAATGAAAGGCGCTTGTAACATTTATGTGGCACGCTGTCCCAGAAATCAATTATGTAATTTTGCACAATCACATCAGGCAGAGTATCAACCCATTACTGAAACTCAGAGCTTTCAAACCTAATGGAGACTATTTGACATTCCCAGGCGAGCTGCCAGAGGCCCATTGCCAATTGCCAACATGACAATTATTGACACAGACATGTGCAGGCAGAGAAGGGTTTTCAAGGAAATAACGTCAATAATTTTCTGCTGCGTTTTAAACTAAAAAATCAGCAGAAGGTGAGTGAATAGAATCCTTATGGAACCCATATCTACAAACCCTGTGGGACTTGGGTAAGAAATCTTCATGGCACGGAAGAGGGAGGAAGGAACAGGATGGGAAAAGGGGAGCGATTCAACTGAAATCCAATTAGCTTAAGGATGGAAAGCCAGCCTGACCTACGGAGGGGTCCAGAACCTCATTCACCTGCAGGTTACCCCCTCCTGGATCTCCGTACCCCATCCACTTTGCATGTCTCCAGAGGCTGGTCTTTCTCATTCGCATTTCATGAGCACCCTCCCACAGTGGAGCTCCCAGTAGCTGCCTTCCATTAGCATCTCAGCAGCCATCTTGTCAGACAAAGGCTTAAACCCTGAGCCTTCTCTCCAGCTCACCAGCCGCCATCTTGGCAATTGTTCTGTGGTTTCCTGATCCAGTTTTTCCTTGGGCAACTCCCACACAATTCCTCTCCTATTACTTGTTTTATCCATTTTCTGTGTGGGTTCCCATGCTGTCATCTCACCCGGAAGCTTCTTCTATACCATGTGCCAACCTGATTCTCTTTATTTTTTGCAGTCACACTGGAATCTATCTGCCTCCTACAATTCATACTAGCTCAATAAGGCTAAGGAGAGTAATACGTTAAGGGTGATCTCATGTATGTATTTGACGCATCTATTTCCCTCTGAGAAACGCATGAATAAATAGATTCATGTGATAAACAGGAAGTTGTGTTTGCCTAGAGATAAAGCATTGTTCAACCAATTGACTTTTCTTTAGAGAAAAACAGGACAAACCTTCCTGGAAGATATTGCTGCTCCTCCACAATACAGATTATTTAATCTGATGTACACAGGCATTGCGCTATTGGTGCTTTTTTTTTCATTTAGATACTCAGAGATTTAGATACAGGCCTTTCTGACTCTAGAATTCGCCAGAAGCTGTACTTTTTCGCCAGGGTCCACTGTCTTCTTTTCCTGGGAAGTCTCCTGATACTGAAGTCACAGAAATGACGGCCAGAAAAGAAAGCGGCTAGGAGGCGGATCAAAGTGGCCACGTACTCCTGTGTGCCCTTCTTCCTGGTGCCCTCGTCTTACCCAGGATTCCTGCCAACTGCCACAGCACACCAAGACATGTTCTCTTTCACAGCTGGAAAAAAAAAAAACACAAAAAAACATGAGGCCCACAGATGTTAGCTATTTTGTCCAGAGGAGCCCAACTTGAGGAAAGACTCAAGCCTTTTAGGATCCATTCATTCATTCATCCAGTCAGTCAGTCAGTCAGTCAGTCAGTCATTCACTCTCTCTCTCTTTCTCTCTCTCTCTGCCAGAGAACAACCTCAGCTCTTGATCCTCACATGTTGTCCCACTTAGTTATTTTGAGACAGGGTCGGTGACTGTCCTGGGACTTGCAAGTAGACTCTTGCTGGCAGGACAGGGAGCTGCAGGAATCAACCTGTCTCCCCAGTGCTGGATGACGAGCGCTCACCAGCGCACCTGCATTCTTTTTTTATAGGGATTCTGGGGAATCAGACCCAGTTCCTCAGGCTTGCGAGGCCAGCGCCTTTCCAGCTGAGTGGCCATCTGAGCCCTGTGTGCTTTCGTCGGTGCCTGCCATCTGCTCTTCTGGTCGCTTCTCCATCTAATAGGGGAGCACACGACTCTGCGCCCACAGATGCCCTGAGTATTAGATCCCAAGTCCCAGGTAAAAACTCCAGGCAGAAATGGTGGCAGTCTGTACTTCAGGCCCTGGTGGGTGGAGCCTGAGGAATCCCAAGTGAAGCAAGAAGGAGGTAAAAGCAATCCAGGGTGATTCTTTAAGTCATCCTTGGGCTTCCACAAGGAAACAGAGTGCCCTATGTATGATACACACACACACACACAAAATAAAGAAATAAATAAAATATTTAAAAAGTAGTCAGATTAAGAAGCAAGGATGCCAAATTACTAGGGCACATAGTGGTGGGTGTCACCTAGGCAAAACCCCAAGAGACTTTGCTATATTGATGTTTATCTAGACAGCCATGAGATTAATGCATCCTATGTGATGCCAAGCTTTGGAGATGACCTGCTATGGTACTAGATTGATAAAATCTACCTTATTATTTCCATTGGCTTCCAGGAAATCCAGAGCTCAATTTTATGCAATTCTAATAATTGCATTGAGTCTGGATTTTGGGTATATTGATTGATCTTTCTCTCTTAGACTCCTAACTAAGACAACATGTGCTATAAACCGTTATTTTCTGATCAAATATACTTTTTGTTGTGCAATGAAATGACTTTTTTTCCTTCCTTGAAGAAAACCAGTTTGAGTTTGCTCACTCCGTGACATGCACCCTCTAGGAGAGAGACCATGTTTAAAAATGTTTGTTGAAAGACACTTTTGCTATGCTGCTAAGTTCATAGACGTTAAAGACAAGTCTTTATTAGACCTGGGGGGAGTGTCTGCATTTGGGGGGTTATAGCTACAGCCCAATAGAGGCATCCAGCCTGTCCATACCTGGTGGGGTAATGCTAGAAGCCAGTTTCTATAGGAAATACGGCTTGTTTGGGAATGGTGGGGTCTAGGGAAAGGGGGAGCACATCTGTTTCTACAACTATCTCTCATGTAGTAGACTCAGAGTCCTATAAGAGCATTTGTACCCCCAATCTGTGATTCTGTTATTGCATACAGTACAGTCTGAAATGTGAGTATATGAAAGAGTATATTTGTGTGTGTGTGACTGGGTGTGTGTGAAAGAGAATGTGTGTGACTGTGAGTATGTCTGAGGGGGTGAGAATGTGTGTGTAATGGTGTTTGTGTGTTTGGTTGTGTGGTGAGTAACTCTTCAGTAGTGTGGTGTGTGTGAGTGTGAGTGTGTAAGAGTGTGTGTTTGTGTGTGGTGTGATGTGCACCTTGCCAGTAGTTGGACGGCTCTGTTCTTGTTGAAGGGTGTGTGCTTTTGACTGAACACCCACCCTCTTGCCCCCTTGCCCAGCCACCCAGGCCTCTGGTCAAATGATGGTCCCAGAGCACAGAATTAAGGAGTCGGGCTTACTTTAGCCAGAAGTTCTGGAACGGAGACCTGCCTCTGCTGCTCAGCATTAGAGTTAAAGAGTAGTGCAGACCTATCTATTCCCTGGGAAAACAAGGCCCTTAAGCTTTTCAAGTTGTTTTCTAGTTTAGGGTTCTAAACTTTGAATCCCCTTGAAGATAAAGCTTCCCTCTTCCTTTGAAACAGTCTGAGAAGGATATGGAAAACTTGGTCTTCCAGGCTCCACCTCCTAAGTATGCTGGGAGTACAGACCTGTAGAAGCTTTAATTACTTTCAAAACCATTTTGTACTTTCTATCACCTCCCGCACGTAGTAGGTGCTAGCACATCCTGTACACATGACGAGTGGGACGGCGCTAGTAATTTAATTCTCTCCC
This sequence comes from Typhlomys cinereus, assembly GCA_023101885.1. Classification (NCBI taxonomy): domain Eukaryota; kingdom Metazoa; phylum Chordata; class Mammalia; order Rodentia; family Platacanthomyidae; genus Typhlomys; species Typhlomys cinereus. The sequence continues at coordinate 2,099,214 of JALPQD010000036.1, forward strand.
CTTCGAAAGAGCGAGAAAGGCTCCCAGGAACCGAGGAATGTGAAGCCTTCATTCCTAGTCTGAGCTCTCTGACTCACATTGTTTCAGTGATTCAAGCCTGTGGTCCAAACCAATAGTCAATTCTTTCCATTAAGAAATTGCTCTCTCTAGCGAGCCTGACTTTGGAAGCGACACAAACAGGGTGAACTGGGCAGAGGGACAGGATCTGCTGGCAAGGACTGCAACCCGTGAGGCCACCAAACACAAGCTATGCACAGACAACCCTGTGATAGGAAGAGAGAGTAGCCCTGTGTGGAGCCGGAGAGGAGCAGCCTTGGAGACGTGCTGGCGCATTTCTCCTTGGTGATGTCTTAGTGAGTGCTCACCGACAGGCCCCTCATGGAAGCATGGGAGGGGCACCTTGTTTGAGATGGGAGCTACCTCTTTGGTAGAAGGCTGTTCCACACCCCAGGCCAGACGGCTCATGAGCACCCGGGAATTCTCCCGTCTCCACTTCCCATCTTAATGTGGCAATTCCGGGCTCACAATATTGTGCTATGGCTTCCAGCTCTATGTGGATTCTGGGATTTGATCTCAGGCTCTCACACCTGTGCAGTGAGCACCTTACCCATTCAGCTGTCCCCCAACCCCGAGACCCTTGAATTTTGTACTTTGGAGGAGAAGGGGGTGTGCCTTGCTAGCCTTGTTTGGACCTTGGAATGGAAGATAGATGAAGTGTGTGGAGCAGGCTGGAAGAATGGATAGTAGGAACAAAGGAGAGAGAAGAGAGAGGGGAGGGAGGAAAGGGGGGAGGGAGAGGGAAGGGAGGAAGGAAATAAGAGGCCTTTGAGGGACTCGAGAGGTGGCTTTCTGTCCATCTTTTCTCCAGAGCTCCTTTCCAAGGTTGCTGGGCTCTTCAGGTTTTCCCTTCACAGGAGCGAGGAAGGCGACTTCGCATTTCCCCATGAGCTCTTGCTCTTATTTTCTCCTGGTCGGGTTGCAGGGTGTCAAGCTTGTCATGGAGCCGGGCTCTGCCAGGAGCCCCTAGCATTCACCGTGAAGGAATAGACTCCTGAGAACCACGGGGACCCCAGGTTGTACTTGTTTTACTTTGTGTGTGTGTGTGTGTGTGTGTGTGTGTGTGTATGTGTGTGTGTATGTGTGTATGTGTGTGTGTGAGAGCTTGAGGGGGGTGCGTGCATCTTTGTAGTTTTCATGACAATCCACACTCACTGCTGCTGACTTTTCTTCCCAAGCATTTCCTTCAGCCTTCATTCCCAAATTTCTTCAACCTTTTAATTAGTTGTCCTGCCTTCCTTTGTTGAAGTTCTCTGTCTTTAGACAGAGGAGCTGAAACTTGCTCCCACAGCGGCAATCGAATGGGGAGCAGCTGGGGCTGCGACTTTCCGGCTGTACCCTTGAGGGATGATGAATGCTCCAACTCTGATCTCTTAAGACACATCAAGAAAATACTTAAAAAAAAAAAACCACAGCAAATGTTAAGGAAAAAAGTCTGTACCATATATATGTTTTTCAACAAGTTTCAACAAAAACGTGATTTCTAAATTGTCAGAGAGAGTCCTCCTGGTGTTATTACATCTCAGTAGCAGCAGGATACAACAAAGCCCAAGATTTAAGGCCATTTTGACACCTGAAAGTGGGATTGTACAGCTTTTAAACCCAAAGGGGATTCAGCCTGACCACTTACTACTTGCTACATCTTCAGAAGGACAGTCTCTCTCTCTCTCTCCCTCTCTTTCTCTTTCTCTCTCTCTCTACCCCCTTGCCAGGAAGTCATGGAAAGTTATTGATGCTATGGGCACTCATGGTACAATTGGGCAGCAGGGGACATGGATGTTTTCGAGGGCTCTGAGTTCAAATTCTCATTTCTTTGGGGGCACTCACCTCCCCTACCCAGATAGAATTACAAAAGGCAAAACAAACAGCAGCAAGAAACTGCTTTGTGTTTTGATGGGGTTCTTTGCTTCAGGTCCCAGGCACATGAGATGCTGGTGTGAGGGAAAAACACCCTCCTTTCTCCACATGAGATGCTGGTGAGAGGGAAAAACACCCTCCTTTCTCTTCCTGTTTTTATTTCGGCCCGATAGCTCCTAGCCTTCTGTGGGATGGTGTGTGCTTGGAAATGCTGTGCCTTCTTGTCGCCCCTGTGAGCTAAAATAATGAACAAGCAATTAAATCTCATGCTTCAGGGCCTGTGCTGATTGCTTGCGGCAGCGGCGCTTGCTGCCTGCACTCAAGGGGCGTGGCCTGGCTGTGTCTCCCTGGGAGGAGAAACATCACTGAGAGCCAGAGCTGTGTGGCAGACCAGCTGTATGGAGGCTTGGTTGACAGGGTGGGGGTGAGGGACAACAGGAAGCAAATGTTTGTTGAGATGCCGGCCTGGGCCGAAGTGGGTAATGGATGGTGGGAGATGTTGTTCCCCTGAGATTGTGTGTGTGTGTGTGTGTGTGTGTGTGTGTGTGTGATAGAGAGAGAGAGAGAGAGAGAGAGAGAGAGAGAGAGAGAGAGATCCACTTTGTTTTTTAAAACATGGTCTCTCACTGGGATTTGGGGCTCACCAATTAGGCTAGGCTGCCTAGCCAGTGAGCCCAAGGAATCATCTTGACTCCCCGCTCTGTAATTCCAAGGGCGTCCCATCATGCCTGGCTTCAGGGGACTGTATGCAGGCACACGTTTGTGAGCTAAGCACCTGACAGTTTTGCGCCCTTCTGTGAAATTATCCCTCCCAACATAGGGCTGACTTCTTTTCAAATCATGTACTTTGGTAAATTACGCTTTCTATGGTTGTGATTTTTTTTTTAAAATAGGCATCTTGAGTTTTGGTTATGGACCTAGCTCTGTTCAGATAGCTGCGATGAGGCTGCTGTTCTGCGGATGATCCTCTTTGAGCTGGTTAATTCTGGGAAGGGGATGTCAGGAGCAGTGGCAAGATGCCCAATATCATGCAACTAGCATTTAGCAGTTGGACAGATCCTAGCAATCAATTGCAAGCCCCGGGCTCTTTGCCCCTCTGCAAGTCTCTTTCCATTTTAATTTAAAAATTAATTAATAACTAATACACGATTCCATACTAATTGAATAGATGGTCTTGAAACTTTGTTGTTTCTTGCTCTGGGAACTGAAGAGTAAGAAGGAGCACTGTGGTGGTGCGTTCTGCCTTCACGAGTCACATGTAGGCTGCAAGGCTGCTGCCAACAAGAATCTCAGCGTCATATAGAAGCATGTATGATAAATGCCCCAAGAGTAAACTCTGCCATGAGTTTTCATGCCTGAATAAAAGTCTGGTTCATAGAGTACAATTAAGGGCAAGTGACTTTGCACTATGGTCCTAGCATGGCTGGGAGCGGGGAATGGAAGCAAGGTGGCAGAAGGTGAGGCTGGTGGATAGCCAGGCTGAGGTGGTTCAAAGTTGTTTCTGACCCAGAGAGGCCTGCAGAGCTGGTAGAGCTAAGGCAGGGGACGCCAACAAGGTGTCAGTACATAAAGAGGGAGCAAACAGACTGGGATGGGCAAGGAGAGGGGTCTGTAACCCAACCAGGTGGCAGAATGGAGACTTAGCACCAAAGGCATTTTACGAAAGCTTGTGATGACCAGAGTCAGAAGGGCTGGGTGGGTGGGTATCACACCCCATGTCTTGGCTTTTGTCTCACACAGCTGGATGCATAAAGACACAACCCTAAGGTACATAACTCAGGCAGGATACCATTTGAGAGATCATTAGAATTTCATGTGGATATGTGTAGGGGGAGAAAAACCAAATGCATGCTTTATAGCAAGTTACGTGTCAGGGCCTGAGGTTCAACCAAGAGATGAAGGCGTTTGAGACAAGCGGCTAGTAGGGGGGAGATGCTGCTGTAAGACACTGTTTCCTCTGGGAAGCATCTTGAACTTTGAAGGATTCAAGTAAACAGCTAGCTTCTTCAGCTCAGGAAATTCCCAAAACTAACAAGCTTGGGAAGGGGAGGGCTCCTCCCAAGATGGGGAAAACGATCAACTCCAGCTGGGGGAGCAGACCCTCCTGCCAGCTAAGCAGATGAAAAGGGGACTGCTTGATTCTTCCGAGTCAAGGAAGTGGCCTGTCAAGCGGGAAGAGACCCTGGAGCAGTTCAATCAGAAGACTCCGGAACAGTCAAATCTGGAAGGGACTGCTGAGCAGACCCACCAAGAAGTCAGAGAGGAGACCCGTGGGCGTCCAGTGGTCAGAGAGATCCAGTGCATCCCAGAAGCCCAAAGGAGGCGCTCCTAGCAAGCCATGCGCAGAGAGTGCTGGGGTGCAGCTGCCGGGAGCCTCACTCATGCTTGGGGTAGACTTTCTGAGGATGGAGCTGCCTTTGGATTGTCTCCGCGGCTGTAAGTAACATCCTTCCCTGTATTCCTGCAAGTAGCCCCAATAAACTCATTGGTTCATCAAGTGGGACCTTGGTAGAATCTGTTCTTCAGTCTATCGTCAAATTCCCATCTAGGGTGGATAGAATGTTCTGGAACATCTCCGTAGGAAAGGTGTTTACATAACAAATGTCCACAGGGGAGGCTGTGAGAGGGAAATGGGGGGGGGTCTTAGGGTCACAGCATCAAAGTGACAGGTTCAGGCAGCAGAGGGTCAGGAGAGGCCAGAGCAGAAGCAAACCCCAGAATGTGCCTCATTAGGATGAGAGAAGGGGTGTCAGCAAGAAGGGACCAGTGGGGAGGGAGGGAAGCTCCTGAGCTGACCCTCAAAGTACGCTCTCCCACCTTACCATCCACCCACAGAGACACATCATGCACAGCAATGACTTCATCTCGTGAACATCTGCTCAGTGGACTTCAATAGCCAGCTGCAAGTCACGCAGTAGGCAAGGACCGGTGCAGGATTTGAATCAGGTCCTCGTGTCCAGGTTCACTGCTTCAGTCTCTTCAGCTTTCTGGAGCTGCTTTCATGTTCAATTTCACTCACTTGCTTTTTCTGGAGAGGGAGCGGCACCGTGATATTTATATTTGCTCAAGGACCACAATGAGAAGAAAGGACAGCAGACATTCAGCACGAGACTGTCCAAAGTGAGGAGGGTTTTGCCCACATGGTAACAGGCCTTCAGCCCCTTGTACCTGACCCGTTATTAGACTGCTTATCTTCAAACTGCACAGCGTAGCCAAAACAACCACCGAAGGACCACATGCACCTTCTGCTTCCATTATTTTCAAGACCAGTCTCTTGAAGGTGATTTTCCCGAAGGTGGCCCATGTAATTCAAATAAACTGGTCACTAAGGATGCGTTCATTTCATAGGGATAAAAAGAATTAAATGGACTGGGAATTTTTACTTTTCCCATCTTCAGGAAGACCAGAAATTGGACAAAAGGGTTAAGTGAATACTAGTTGATGACAATGGAAATTTTAAGTAAGTTTCATGGAAATTTCACCTTTGTCAAATCATAAGTGGATTAAGAAAATGGAAACATGGGTCTCAGCAGGTTTGACTATTAGGGATTCAAGAGTTTTGATGTCCCCCTTCTGGGATTAACGCTGATTCAGGTTGCGCTCACTGGAAGGACTACTATGACTAGGGGTGTGTGTGTGGGGGAGAAGCTTCCTCTGATAGAAAGAAATGCAGTGAAACAAAGTCCCAATGTTTCAGGAGTTAGTCTGAAATAATTTCTCAGATACCAATTAGGGTAGAAGAGAGAAGTTTAATTCACCGGTGTTCTAAAGCTGAGATCACGCTCCAAGGACTCCAGCTCTGAGTTCAGCTCACACTTTGATTTTATGCTAAAGCAGAGCAGAGGTGGAGCAAGTGAAGTGGGACTTTCCAGAAGCAGAAGCAAAGGTTACTCAGGGTCAGCAGGCAGGCAGGCTGACTAGAAATGCCCATGACCTTGGTCTTATCAGTACCAGGTGCAGGCCAAGGAGTAGGGAGTGGGGCCTCTTAAATGTCCTTGCTTGATTGCCTTTGGAATTTCAGTAATTTTTCCATCTCAACTGTGGTTGGCAGTGACTCAACAGTTTGCACTTTTCTGGTCACTGAAGACACTCAGAACCTTAAGAGTTAGGTGAAAGAGTAGGCTTCCAGTTGGGTGGTCTGGCTATTTGATGGCACTATGAGCTCTGGTCTTTTTTTGTTTGTTTGTTTTTGAGCCTTGGCCAAAAGGCTTTTTATATGTGTCTTTCTCTCATGTTTTCTGATGGTTGGGTGGTTGGTGCCTTCTACAAGCACCGACTTTTCTCCCCCCTTAGGACGGAGTCTTATTCCTTCTTGTCTACTATCACTTAATTGACTGCCTGTGCCAGAACAGATGCTCAGCAAACATGGTAGAAGACTGACCGAGTGAACGAATGTCAGGAAAGGTTAGAATCACAAAGGAGGTCTGGGAAGTAAAAGGCAAATGCCTTTGGTCTTGGTGGCAGGGTGGAGAACTCGGGGAAGTGTAGATGCTCAGAGTGTCAGGCGGATGTCCCAGTCTTTGTGACTAAGGAAGGAGCGAGCCATGGAAGAACCTTTCAGAAGGAGGAAGAATTCCATCAGGGTGGGTTGGGGCCAGGAGACAGGCATGAGTGACAGGAGAGTATGAACTGACCCACGGAAGAAGTCTCTTCACAGCCTGATTGAGCCACTCAGGATGGGGAAATTTCATTCGGCAGGTACCGTTTCTGCTGCTTTATGAGTTGCGTTCAGGCTGAGTTCCTTAACGCAGATGCAGCATGTAGTAGTAAAACTGAGGAGTCATTGTAGATATCTAGAGGACAAAGAGCAAAAGCCTGGCCCAAAAGCAACGTCCTGCGAGTCCAGCCTCATCTATATTTCTTTCTTTTGCTGTGGGTCCAAAGAAGATATTAAGCCTCACCAACTAGTGAGATTATTGAGAAGAATCTGTCCTGCTTGCTACAAATGTTACTCGGCCCAATTATTAAGCTTCAATGTCATTTTCTAGCCATTTAAAAAAAAGAAGAAAAGACTTAAAAGGACATAATAATAATAGTAATAGTAATAATAATTATAATAATAATAGAAATCTGATCAGCACTGGAGTTCAAAATGTAAACTCAAGCAAGGGCTTCCCAGTCTGATGTGCTTATGTATAACAGAGGTTCTGCGTCTTCTAATTAATTCACAGGTGGCAATATGCACAGTGCATGAATGTTCTTGAAGGTCCTATTTTCTTGTGATCTCACCAAGGGTTGTATCCCCAGAAAACGGCCCTCTGAGTGTGCTGACATCCATAACCTGCTAGAAGACCCTTACATTCCCCTGTCTTCTGGGGTTATCAACCTTACCTGCCAGGGGCATTAATTAATTAACTGCCTAATTATGTTAATTAATTAGGGGAGTATTGTTATCATTTGCTGTATTCTATATAAATTAGATGGTTGGAAGAGTCGCTTTTTTAATTCTTTGGGAGTATGCTCAGTTTCATGGAACAGTCTAGCAGGCGACAAATCTGTCCAGACTAGGAGGGGCATAATTCAAAGCCCCTGAGTATCAAGATGTACTTTGGTCTGAATTTCTTGTCTCAGGCTTTGGAAAGTTGTGCTCTGGATCAGACAGGAGTGGATTTTGGATTCCATGTCTTTAATGTTAAAGAAAGGAGGTTTCTGGATTTTTCTTTAATGTGGGGGAAGAAGTCGAGAGCCTCGTTTCCGCTGCACGAACCAAGCAGCAAGGTGCAGTTGGCTTCAGGTGTGGGGTCAGACAGGTGTGTTTGGATCTCCCTGACTTCTGAAAGCAAGCATCATGATGTTCCTGTGTCCTGGAATGCAAGAAATTCATCAGGATGAAATAAGAAATATACAATGCCTGTTCAGAAAAGACAGAAAATAAGAGTAAGGAAGAGGAAATTAAGAATGATTTTAAGCAGCCAAAAGAATCACATAATATCATTACATACAGTGACTGGCAGTAGAATGATACTTCACACATCTGTTGATCAGTGAAAGAGTCAGGGAGGATCCTTCCAGACCCCATTTTATACCCACATAACCTTTAATTGTAAATTCATTTTTTTCATCTATTTTCTCAGCCTATGAGCAATTAGCAATGGAAATAAACTAGTAACAACAAAGAATAACAGGCTTTCAGAAAGAAGGGTTAGAAATAAAATTTGAAACTCCCTCTAAAAAAAATAAAATTACTAAAATCTTTTTTTATTATTATTTATTCAATTGTGCATGTGTGTGTATGTATGTGCACACGCGTGTGTGGGTGTCTATGTGTGTGTAGAACCACGGACGAATTCGGGAACCACCATGGACCGCCTCCACCTCCTTCTTGTTTACTCTGCCCCGGGATTCACAGGCTCCACCCTACCAGGACCAGAAGCGCAGGCCGCCCTCGCTTCCGCCTGGTGTCTATACGTGGGATCTGGGATCCGAACTCAGGACCTTCCGCCTGCAAGGCAGACCCCTGAGTCACTCTCCAGCTCCTAAAATTACTAAAATCTTACAAAATGTTTCTGAAAAAGTTTGGGGCACAATGAGGAATGGGACAGAAATGATAAGTTCTAGTCATGGACTTGTTTGTTAATCCGTTCTTAATAAACATCTACTGATCATTTAAAAAATGTGCAGTGTGACTGGCATGGTACACTCTTGGTGCACGGGGGTCACTCAACAGGTGTGAATTGTTATTTTTGCTTTTTCCCCCAAATATGATTCAATTTTCCATTTTTGCCCTCTTCACTCAGAAGTTTAGTTCTTGACATTTCCATCCATTCTTTCTGTATGGCGCCCTCCCAAGATCTGCTGCTGTATGGACAGATCTGATGGAAGTTCTCAGACATTGTGTCTTATCTGACCCCCAAACAGCAGAGATTCTTTAGATTTCATGGAGAGTATAGGGAAGATGCCATAGAGGTTTCAAAAATATATTCATGTGCACAAGCAATTCATCCTCTGGTAATTTTCTTATTCTAGAGACACTTACAAGCTCTAAAATAGGTCTATAATTTTCATTTACATTTAAGAGATTCTTTTTCATTCATGTGGGTACTTTTAAAGTGCTTCTCAGGAGTGAACCTTCCAAGTTTTCCTATCTCATCAAAGTTATATTTTATACATGAATTCCTCTGTGGCTCAGATTTATTTTTCCTATGTTGCTAATTGATTAGCCCTGAATCACCTGCACGAATGTGACAATGGATCTTTACAACTTTCACCTTTGTGTGTGTGTGTGTGTACATGTGTGTGCAGGCATGCATACCAAAGTACACTTGAGTGTGTCTGTGGAGGCCAAAGGTGACATCAGGAATCATCCTGGATTGCTCTACCTCCTTATTGCTTTGCTCTGGGGTTTCTCAGGCTCTGCTTTCCAGGGCCAGAATCACAGGCCTCTGCTACTTTCACCCAGTATTTTTTAGTGGGATCTGGGGGGGTCCAAACTCAGGTCTGTTTGCTTGTGAGGCAAAGGCCTTAACTCCTGAGCCATGTCTCCAGCCCAGCTTTTACTTTACAGCTACCCAAGACATAACAAACAACACAAGGTGTATTTCGAAGGCTACTTCAGCTTGTCCTTGAGCAGCTGTGTGGATTTACGCAGATGATCAAGGCTGGAACATGTCTCCGTGTTCAATCGTTTGTAGTCTGGGGTTTCTCCCAGCAGCCTCCCGAGTGGGCGATAGAAACCTGTATTTACATTTCTCCTGGCCCTGTTTTCTTTTCACCAGCTGTCTGCAACCATTTTGAGAAGAGAGTAGGTAGAACGGCATGGACATTGGGGTTGGAAAGTTCCAGGCTTCTAGCTTCCTGCATGCACACTTTGTTTTTTTCTCGCAATGTAAGCCTTGGCTCACTGTGGCCAAAACTCAGTATACATGTTGCTACTTACACACCTGTCAAGGATGGTGTGAGAATGAGTAATAGCATCTGAGCCATATTTCTGCTCCTTAGAAGAGAGGTGCTATGTAAATACAAAGTGTTATTTCATTAGAAATTCTTGCATGATAGCAGCATATGGTATGTTCAATTTCCTTGACCAATTTTATAAATAAATTTTGGTGTGACAATATGGTTGTTTTTATGGTTAGTGTGTGTGTATTCTACACTGTGGGTTCTTTTTTATATCTGGGTGGGGAAACATCAACATTTAAGAAAAACAAAGGCAACATTCTAGATAGATCACAAAGCTAATGGAAAGTGTCCTTTACTTTCTTCGTACTTAAATACATGTTAATGATATATCCAGTGAACATAAAATGTAGGCGTTGTATGCCCATATAGTAGGTTATCATAAAACCATGTGATATTGTAAAAATGAAGTTTGATGTCATGGAAGCAGCTCAGTTGGTAATTGGTAAGGTGCTTGCCTAGAATGCAGGAATCCTGGGGTTCACCCCCCAGAACACATGAACCGGATACTGTGGCACATACCTGTAATCCCAGTACTCTGAAGAATCCAGAGGCAGGAGGATCAATATGTTTGAGGTCAGCCTTGGCTACTTAGTGAGTCTGAGGCCAGCCTTAGCTATATAACGAATTCAAGGCCAGTCTGGGATACAGGAGACCCCAGGTCAAAAAAAATATGCTATTTTTGGCAAGTAGCCTGCTTTGTTTTTTTGTTTTTGTTTTTTAAATGAGATTCGACCCATGCTCTGCAGCCTGCATGGGAGAGGCAGCCCATGACTGGACGCAAGCTCCTAGACCCTGGAGGCCACATCCCATGGAAGGGCGCTGGAACCCATCCCCATCACAGGACAGAACAGCACTTGTTGCCTCAGACCACCAACTGAGACACGTCTCCTTTGGCTGAGGGATAGAAGGAAGAGGTGGCAGCCAGATGGAGACAGAAGAGTTGTAGCACGCTGCGGTCACTTGGGGTGATCTGCAAAAATGCAGGGGGCGGGGTTTCTGCCAACTGTAAGAAGGACCCCAAGTGGGCCTCTCCCTACTCTCTCTCTGCTTAGCAGATTAATTGATCTCCTACCTACAGGTAAGCGCTTTCTCGTGCTGCACTAAATCACTCTCAATCTCATCTGTTTTTTTCTCAACTATTGAAATAGTTTTACATCTACTGAAAAGTTACTGAGTACAGTGTTCCAATGTAGATTTCTCTGATGTTAACATCTTGATTTACTTATTTATTTATGAGACAGAGAAAGGGGGGGAGAGAAAAGGGGGGAGAGAGAGAGAGAGAGAGAGAGAGAGAGAGAGAGAGAGAACTCACGCATGCGTGCCACGGTGCCTGCAGGTGAAGATCAAGAGACATCTTTCTGAAGTCAGCTCTCTCCTTTCACCATGCGAACTTTGAGAAATTGAATTCAGGTCACCGGGTTTGCAAATGGGTGCCTTACCTGCTGAGCCGTCTCTCTGGCTCTGATGTTAACATCTTTACAGCGTACACTCATCAATTAAGATGTTAACAATGGTGCAGTTCTCCTAACTGGAACTACTGGCTTTATTGGGCTTATAAAGTTTTTCCATGAATGTGCATTTTCTGATCCAGATTCCCATGATGCACTTGGCCATCCTGTTGCTGTGGTTTCCTTCAGTTTGTGAGGGCTTCTGTCTTTGTCTTTCACGGCTTCACACATTTTTTAAAGGATTGTGGTCAGGTCTTCTGCAGGATGTTCCTGGATTTGGGTTCATCTGAGGCTTTCTTGGAAATGTGCCATCAGCTGTTGTTTTCGTGACAACATGCCTGAGAAAATCAGAGGTTCTGGCGCAAATGGTTGTGTTGCCCTTGGGCCTGTGGGAGAGACTAGGTCCATGAAGAAGCAAAGCTGTTCACTTTGTGGCCTCCGGGACAGAGAAGGTGGGGTCAGAGGTCAGGACCTCAATATCTTAGGCAAAGATAGGCTTCCAGTGTCCTGACTTCCTCTCACGAAGCCCCACCTGCTAAGTGATCCCCCTCCCCTGCCAACAGCATCCTTAGCTGGGGACAGAGCCTTCAGCGCACAAACCACTGGTGAAAACTTAATATCCAAATTATAACACATGCCGAGCTTATTCAGCATTCATGCAAGGTTTTAGGCAGATTTTATTCTTCTTCTCTCCTCCCTTCCCCTCCTCTCCCTTCTCCTCCCCTCCACTGCTCTCTTTTCTTCTTCTCTTTATTTTTGCTTGTGTGTTGTGTGTGTGTGTGTGTGTGTGTGTGTGTGTGTGTGTGTGTGTGTGTGTGTGTGTGTAGCTTCATATATCAGAGAGCACTTTGTTTGTTCATGGAGGCCCAACTCAGGAATCATCCTGGATTACTCTACCCTCTTAGGGCTTTGTTCTGGGATTTCCCAGGCTCTACTCTCCAGGGCCTTAAGTGCAGTCACCCTTCTTTTCCCCATTTCTGTCCAGTGTTTTAAGGTGAGATCTGGGACCTGAACTCAAGTCTTTTTGCTTTCGAGGCAAAGAGACAGAGGCTGAAGCCCTGAGCTGTCTCTCGGTCCTAGGGTAGATGGAATATCTAAACTCTCACACATGAAGCTTAGAGATCTTGGAGAGGAATGCCACAGAGAGCCCCTGGACATGTTGTGTCAGGTGATGTGAACCTGTGCCTCTGGCTTGAAGTATCATCTCCCAGCTTCTCCACTGCACAGTCAAACTCTACCTTCTCCCTCTTTGTCCTCTGCTGTGGAGAAGCAGGGCACCAGGTTTGGCTGGGAGGGGACACCTGTGGTCATGTTTTAAAAGCACGCGGGGAGTTCCCAAATGTGGTAGGAACACAGATATCCCTGAGTGTCTTTGGTTTGATTTCGGAGTTTCTGACTTTCTGGTACCTTAAGAGTGACCTGCATTCAGAGGAAACCATACTTCACAACAAACTTTGACCTTTCCTTGGGTGGTGCTCCAGATACTCTTTTCTGGCTGTGACAAAATAGCTGACTCAAGCAATGTAAGGAAGAAAGGATGTGTTATCGTGGTTTGTGATCCTGGACGAGACAGATCCACCATGCAGGGACGTGGTGGCAAGCAGAGGCACAGGGACATGAGCCAGGGAGTTGCTGTTACTCTGCAGCCACATTCACGAAGCAGGGAGAGGTGTGTGGGGAGTGAGTGGGATGTGCTCGTCAAACCTCAAGGCCCACCTCCAGTGGCCTACTTCCTCCAGAAAGGATCCACTTCCTTCAGGTTCCACAACCTTCCCAATTAGCACCATCAGTGAGGAGCAAGTATGCAAACATATGAGACGGGGGGGGGGGGCACTTCACATTCAAACCAAAGCAGGTAGTGATGGATATACAGTCCAAAACCTCTCTTCATGTTAACCTATGCTGAAGAGGAGGAAAGAATTGATGCTGATATTATACAGTTAACTATTTGCTTAGCTACAGTGTTTGGTATTCGAGGTACATTGTGTGCATCTTCAGCCTCCAGTGGTCCTGCCTTGATATAACTCCACTGTATGTTGGGGACTCCTATATCCTGTTTCTTTAGCACTTCTCAGTGAATCTTGCTTACATCAGTAATTACTTTATTCTCTTAAGCAGGACTTTCTATTCCTGCTTCTTTCTACATTCATTAATTAGACTCTGTCGATAAGGAAGATGAGTCCTCTCTCTTCTGTGTATTCACTTACTACATTATTCATATCTGCAAGGACCTGTGGATATCGATTTCATGCACTGGTAACAATTCAACTTCCTCGTGATGTATCATTAGGGATTGAACGTGCCCTCCCAACACTCATGTTAAAATCTCATTGCTGTCGCAAGGGTGTTAACAAGTGGAACTTAGGGGTGTCTGTGTCCTGGGAGGGGGTCTGCCTTCACAAAGGACTGTTGCCATTACTGAAGGAGTGGATTTATCGGCTTGATATGGATAGTTATAAAAGTGAGTGTCATAGTTAGATACCTTTGTCAACTTGACATTGAGGGCTTGAGCTCTGGGCACAGTTGTGGAGAATCGATAGTTAAATGGAGCCCTGGGCAAACCTTTAGAAGATTGTCTGGTTGATGGGAAAGGCCCAGCCCATGGTGGATGGAGCTAATCCCTGAGCTGGTGAATAAGATGGAGGGAATTGATTAGGGAGGTTGGTATACTTCCCTTTGGTATACTTGGCCAGACATGCTGGCCTAGCAAATAAGGATTGTTCCTCTCTCAGCAGTCCTATGGCTATATGGATATGCTGTGGTCAGTTTTCTTGGCCTCTGCTATTGGTGTGGACCCTCCTGCCAGGCTGGAGTAAGAATTGTAACTAACAAATGAAAAAGCCAGAATAAAACCTCTTGTTCCCCTTTAAGTTCTTTGATCTTGATTTTATTTGCAACCATGCTGGGTAGCTATGACACTTCATGTATCCCAATGGCTCCCTATTTCTGTGGTGTTTGCTTGTCCTTCTTTATAAAGTAGCAGGAAGGCTCTGCTGGATTCTGGCACTAGGCCACTGGACCTCTCAGCTTCCAGAGCCACAAGCCAATCAACATTTCCTATTTGTAAACTGTGGGATTCTGTCACGGTGACAAGACATGGCCTAAAATAATTACATTGCTCAATTCATATTAGTTTTGGCTACTGGGGGGTTTTCAGAGGGGGGGGTCTCGCTGACATATTTTCATCTTTGAAGAAACACGTTTCTAAGTACTTCTATGTGTTTGGCCACTAGAAGATAGTCTAGGATATCTATATTTTCCTTACTTTGCTTTGAAAATCAGGTCAGATTAGCTTCAAGGTGATTTCCATCCCTGCAGACACTAGGAAGGCTCTAAGCTGCAACTACTATTGAGGTTCTCAACCCAAAGACATTGTGAACTAACAGTGTTTGTTGTTTTATGCCACCTGATTTGGTAGATTCCCTTTCTTCCAACCTCCCACATTCAGAGCAAAATCTCCATTGGCTGGTTACTGCTCCTCAGTGGCCAGTTGGCATTTGCAAAGTCTGTGATTAGTCACTTACCTCATTGGGACAGGGGATAACCCCCTCCCTTGTGTCCCCTGTGCCCCTTCCCACAAGCCCAGGGACTATAAAACGCCACTTTCTCTTCAGTCACCACGTCTTCTCCCTTCTGAGAATTAGCTGTGTCGCCACTAATCAATGAATTTTTTTCATCCCTTGTCCGTGACATGGTGTGTTGGGCTTTTTATCATATAATATCAGATTAACTTCAAGTCAATTTCCATCCCTGCAGACACTGGGAAAGTTTCTAAGCCAGAAGCACTACTGAGGTTCCCAACCCAAAGACACTGTGAGATAATCAGTGTTTGTTGTTTTGTGCCACTCCATTTGGGGGCAATTTGTTACACAGCCATATCCAACCACTCACTCCATTTCAGGATAATTTGTTACACAGGCATAGCTAACTACTACATTTCGTGATAATATGTTACACAGCCATAGCTAATGTCTTCTGAAACAAATGCCTGAAAGGGGTTGTGGTTTGGGGGATGGAGATGGGGCAAAGTCTGAAGGGTGACTGAGGAGAGACTCATAGTTTGTTGAAGATTTCAAGCAGACATTTGATCATTTCTTCTGGCAACTTCTTGTTTATGCTAAAACATGAAAGCAACAGGAGAATGGGAATGCTGTTAATCAGATAGGAGGTGAAGCTCAGTGATTTTGGAATTTTATATGAAGAAGAGGAAAGTTGCTCTTGGGTGATGTTGAGCTGTTTTACCACACACGTGTCTGCATGTCGCCCATGAGTGGCAGCTTCAACTTGCTATGGCCCTGATGTTGGGTCTCATTCTTCATGTTTGCAATGCTTCCTTAACACCACAGTGCCTTGGTCCTCCGCACGCCGCTGGCTTGTTTAGACTGCATCTTTCTGTCTCTCCCACAGCATCACATCACGTGGTCTTTTCCCACAACTTCTCCCTACTGAAATCCAGATGCACTCTGGTTGTGGCTTTCCCAGCTAACAGTATCTGAAGAAGTTAGTTCTACTTAGTCTCCAGTGACCCCAGCTTTTCCTTGTGTAGATCTGACTGTCTCCTCGAGGGTTCACAAGCCACTTGCATATGGATCTTGTCCAAATCTTTCACTAAGAGAATTCCTCTCCACCGTATCCATCTGCCATGTTTGGTGGGATTCATGGTGTTCTCAGATTTGGAAGTCAAACAGACCTTGTTGAAAGTGCTTATTCCCATCTCTTGCAAAAATGATAGATACTAAGAGAATCATCCATGCATATTCCATAATGGAGTATTGCTCGAGTGAACGCCTGTAACAAAACGCAGCTGTCTGGGTAGTTTCAGCAACAAACTTATTAACCACTGTTTTGGAGACCAGAAGCCCGAGGTCACGGTGGCAGTGGTGTGGTTTCTACTGAAATGTTTCTTCTTGATTTGCAGGTGGCTGGATTCTTGTGGCGGGTTCGCATGTTCTCTTCTGTATGCACACAAATCTTGTGTTTGCTCATGTGACTGCTTCTTTTCTTTGCAGAACGACAGCAAGCATTTATTAAGACCCACTTAGTTAAAGGGCCCATCTCCACACTCAGTCACACTCCTGGCTACTGGGATTGGACCTTCAAGCTATGACTTATGCTTGAGACATAATTCATCCCATAACTTGGTAGAATTATCTTCTGGGATTAAAGTCATGATTAAAGTTGTGGGGATCTGAGGCTTTATTGTTTGGGAGAGTAGGAGAGTCGGAAGACAGTAAGACAGCCTAACTCTACAGTCATGTCCAGCCTTTGGATAATGTGATATGACATCCACCAGGTTCATGCTCGAGAACCATTCATTCAATGTACTAATGCAAATCGCCACTGAAGAGCTCTCATATGGTTTAAGTAAGTTTATGATGTTGTGCTGTGCTGCTTTGTAGCTAGCCTCAGTCACACATGGCCCAAGGGCTGCAGGCTGGACACACTGGAGGGGCCTGTTGGCTTGAGGCTTGTTAGAGGCGTATCATCTTCCACATGGATGTATCAGAATGTTCATCTACTGAGACCTGGTCAAGTTAGCTGGTGAACCCACCAAAGTTACAGAATGGTTGGATTAGGGACCCAGGAATTATTCTGCACGTGAGAATCTCTTATCCCCAAGTGCTCCTCTGAAACATGGCTACCTGCGAAGTGATGACAGAGTCATTCAAGGTAACATGACCTTAGGATGAAAAAAACAGTAGAGAAAACATTCTGGAACTCTCTGGAAGGACTCCAGCATGAGCATAGGGGTAGAGGTCTAGATCATGGTTGTTCATGCTTAGATGTGATTGTTCTTGTCAACTCTGTATTAGGAGGAGAGGCATCACAGGTGTTCTTGGGTGTTCGCTCATCCTGACTTATGCGTGGACTTTTCAAAGGAGCAGGGAGAGATCAGGCCAAAGAACTAGGAGGAGGTGGTCTAGACAAAGGTCATCTTTCTGCTGCAGTTGTCTGCATGTTGCTGATTAATGTACAACCAGACAGCTTAGAGGAACAAGAGGATTCTATTCTTGCTAATGGTTTTCTGTTACAGTTCATAGTCCAGCTTGGCCAGACAGTTTATACCAACATCAGGAGCAAGGGAACTGACCACACCTTATCTCAGGAATTGCTGGGAGTGGGGCAAACCTCCTCACTTACCAGGCTGAGTGTGCCAGCATATGCCCAGATATGCCGGACTATTGAGCCAGCTCTCTACATCTTAACCACTTGCCCAGGGAATGGCCCCGCCCACTGTGGCTGCGCCTTCCCTCATCATTTAGACAGTCTCCCGCAGGACTGCTCAGGGCTTGCCTCAACTAACTAACTCCTCACAAAAGTGCTTAAAGGCTTCGTCCTCAATTGTCAAGTCGATGTATGTAATGAGCACATCTATATTTAAGCAAGGATTGGTAGCAACTACTTTCTGTCCCCATGCTCAGTGACATCACTAGTCTCAGTTCCCAGGTCATTACCCTTCAGGTTCAAGTTCCCTGGTGGCCAGCCAGAAGGAAGGACATTCCTACTGCAAGGGAAGACCTTTTGCTACTTGGACAAGCTATGGGGTTTCCCATCACATATCCTTGACATCCATTCTCATGGCTTTTCTTCCTGTCATTTGAATTCCAGGAATTTCACATTTCTTTCTCCAGACTAAATTAGGAGTTCTGCCAATTTATTATCAAGTGCTGCTGCAGGGGCCCATCTGCTCATTTCTCCCAGATCCTGTGATAACTGGCACTGCCATTACCAAATCTATGGCGATGTTTCATGCCTATGCGGGTCAGACAAGGTAGGAAATTACACTTCTACAACTATACCTGTGCTTTCCAAAAAAACCTCATAGAAGCCTTGCTTGTAATAGTACTATAATAAGATTACAGAATGACTGAAATATCCCCAAATATCTGTTTGCAGTTGTTTAATCCAAATGGCAAGGAATTTCTTTTCTTCTGCCATCTTTAGAAAGTTGTCTTACTTCTTATGAGGCTTATTTCATTTTCTTCCAGAATTTTGTTTTCCTTCTAGCAAACCCCTTTAGAGCTAATTTCAGCCTCAGAGGTCAGCCAATGGCAATCACTTGTTGTTTAGTAAAAGCAAAGTATAGCTCAACTGACAATTTGACAATTATATATAAGGAACTCTCTAGAGCTAACCAACAAATCTTTGTAGGAAACTGATTTTCTTTATCTGTCCCCTAATTTACTAGGAAAATTTTTTTGGTGTAAATTTATCATCAGTACTGCATGGGCTTTGTGAAAATGTTCTTACTTTAAGAACGTGAACCACTGGAATGCCTACCTATAGTTCTCAGCATTTCTGACCTCAACTTGTCTTTTCCTATAGCAATCTTTCTATAAAGGATTATTGTCAATTGCTTTTCCATTGGGCTAGTGCTACAACCTTCTGGGAGGAGGGGAGAAAGAAAATATGTGCATACATGCCATGGCTCATGGGCTTATGGGTCAGAGAACAACTTTCAGAAGTCATTTATCTCCTACCACCATTTGGGCTTCCAGGGATTGAACTCAGGTTAGAACACAAGCGCTGAGCTATCCTGCCAGCTCACTGAGAAAGTGTTTTACACATCTGGCTATTCATTCCTCTGTGTCACGATATCACCCTGGAAGTGACCCGTCTCCTTGCATAAACACTAAGGATGCCATAGTTAGTTTGCCATTAAGTTAATTTCTCTTTTCTTTTTGAAACAAAGTGGATTAAGTTATCTCACATTGATCCCCATCCCAGAAGGATTGATCTCAGTATCATATATGAAATTTCTAACAGATTTGAGTCTGTTCTTGCCTTTCTCTATTAGTGTCATTATGTATGCTTCTTTCATGGCATTTACCATCATGTTGCATAATTGATCTAACTTCAGAAGAAGCTACAAAGAGACCCAAGGCACAAGGGAAGAGGTTGGAATAGATCGAGGAGATTTAGTGAGTAAATATTCACTATTTCTCAGAACTAAACAAACAATGAAAAACAATATCCCCAAGCTAGGGGAAGCAATCTTGAGATTAGAAAAGATCACAGTTCCAAAGAGGATTTGGGAGGAGAGAAACCAAACATCAGGCACCTTGGCAAAATCCATCAACGCCGATGTTGAGGACTTCAAGCTCCAGGGGTCTAGGCAGAGAGAACATGCTATCCATGCAGTGAAACAATGCTCTATTTTATTGCCGACAAAACCACTATCTTTGTAGGAGGATCTTGAATTTAGCAATTTTGAAGTATTTTCTTAATGTTGCAAATGATTTTTTCATGAACTTTTGTTAGCTTTCCTTCTATGTATACAATTTCATTGTCTACAAATAATGAAGGTTGCAGATTTTTTTCTGTTTCTTGTACATTTATTTTTGCTTATTAGTGTTGCAATGATAAGCCTCAAGGGCCATGTTCAATGAAAATCAGAATGAAACAGTTATTGGTTCATACCTATAAGGATTGCTATAGATTTGGGCAGAAATTTTAAAAAGGTCTACTTTCTGTTTTAGCATATTAAGAGTATTTTAATTAATAGGTCATCAAACTTTGTTAAATTTGATTTTTTCCTTTATTGAGGCAGTTATATATGTTTATCTACTTATGTTGTTAAGTTCTAATCTTTCCTTGCTTAGAGATTCTTGTCATGTTTCTAATCTAAATAGTTCTCTGACTTATCATGGTTTGATACCATGCTCTGTACTTTATATTATCTAACATTATTCATTCATTGACTGTCCATTGATCTGGGTTTTATATTCATGGTATGGTCTATGAACATAAGTTCATAGACTGGCTTATACTATACTTAGTCTTAGCCCAAAAGTCAAAAGCAATGGATTACAAACTTCCATAGTACTGGTTGGCTTTCTAGAAAAGTGCTCTTCTTTTTTTTTTTAATTATATTTTGCTAGGCTTTAAAAATCTCAGGTATCTTTGTCATTCTAGTCTCATTTTTGTCCTTTAATGTTTTTATTTCTGTATACCCCCCATAACTATTAGTGTTTGAGTTAATTTTGGCTACTATAACCAAATGTAATCTCAGGTATCTTTGTCATTCTAGTCTCATTTTTGTCCTTTAATGTTTTTATTTCTGTATACCCCCCATAACTATTAGTGTTTGAGTTAATTTTGGCTACTTATAACCAAATGCCTAGGACTTGGTTACCTGTGAAGAGCAGGGCTTCTTTTCTTATACTTAGGAGACTGGAGAGTGTCAGACTGAGGGGCAGTGTCTGATGAAGGGCCTTCCTCTTCATAGCTATTAAGTGTGGGCTAGATCACATTAACTATGTGACCGAGACCTCCCTTCTCTCTGAACCCTCCAAAAGGGCATCCCCTACTCTGCCTTGTGGGTCTGAACTCTCTGCAGAGCATCGTGTCTATCTATTGCATTATTAACTCTTCTTATAAACCTCTTACCCCAAAGACTATTCCTGCAGTGTACTTAAAGCCGAGAACTTTATAATAATATAGTAGGAGGTATTTTGCAAAAGTAGGGTGTACTAGTTACTTTTTTCTGTTGCTGTGAAACACCACCCAAAGTCAACTTAATGGGAGAAAGGGGGATTTATTCATCTTACAGTTCCGGAAGGGAGATGGTGGAAGTGGCATGGCTGGCCATACTGAATTGTTCTACCTCCTTATTGCTTTGCTCTGGGGTTTCCCAGACTCTGTCCACCAGAGCCAGATGATCAGGCTACCACCATTTCTGGCTGGTGTTTTTAAGTGAGATCTGAGATCTAAACTCCAGTCCTTTTGCTTGTAAGGCAAAGGCTTTAACCCCTGAGCTGTCTCTCCAGCCCAGCAAGACTGGATTTTATATTATCTCTGTTTCTTCCTCCTCTCTCATTTTTGAATCTATTGCTGTCCCCTCACTCATTAAACAAATTCCTATTGCGTTTCTTTCAACATTTCATTTAAAAATCCGTCTGGGGCATATTTTCTGCTTAAGTCATATTTTAGTTCATTTTAGTTTTGCCATGCCATTGCTTTCAAGGAACTTTGGGACCACATAAGTTATTTCATTGTACTATTGCCTTAGAATTGAGAAATATTTCATAATTCATGGGGGGCAAGGTTAGATTAGTCACATGTGTTTAACCTCTCATTCACAGTTTGATTTCAATTAGTCAACACTGTTATCAAATAAATGAAATCTCAATAATATTAATTCTTGCTATTTACCAAATATCCTTTATGATACAGTAGTTACACATTATTCTACAAATATTTTATTATGATTTTAGATATTGCTTGTTCATTCATCATCCAAATATTTGGCCTTTATAATATTTTCCTGACCAGATCTGTCTGAGAGAAGTGTATCAATTTAGTATTGTTGTCTGTGAATTTTGCCTTTACAT
Source organism: Typhlomys cinereus (assembly GCA_023101885.1). NCBI lineage: Eukaryota > Metazoa > Chordata > Mammalia > Rodentia > Platacanthomyidae > Typhlomys > Typhlomys cinereus. The sequence goes on from JALPQD010000036.1 coordinate 2,120,809, forward strand.
GTTTTGAAGCTACGTGTGTGCAGGTACATGCAACTTTATGGATTCCATGCTTTATTGCTGGATAATTTCCTTTTGTAGTCATGAAGTGTAGTTCTTTATTTCTATTATTTTTCCTTAGATTCCATTTTGTCTGATAATAATTTGCTATATTGGCTTTTTATTGCTTTTCATATTTGCCTGGAGTATCTTTTCTGACTTTAAGTCTCTCTGTGATGCTTTATTTTAATATCTTTTAAAGCTACCACATAGCTAAATTAAAATCCATCTACTGATCACATTTTTTATTAGATACGTTTAATTTATTTACAGTGTTTTAGGATTGCTGAGGTATTTATGTTCATTTCTCACATCTAGAGCAGCCTGTCTGGTCTACCAATAGTTTCTTGTCTCTTTCTTCCTTTCCCTCTTCCATGGGGAATGAGAGGGTTTCTCTTTATTTTTTCTTCTTTATATTAGTTCAGAAGTTATAAATTACATCTCCAATATTATAATAATCTTATTTTTTTCTTTTTGTATATGGTGTATGCATGTATTTGTATATGTCTGTGCCTCTGTGTGTGTGTGTGTGTGTGTGTGTGTGTGTGTGTGTGTGTGTGTGCGTGCCCACACTTGCAGAATGAAGAGGTCTGTATTGTTTCTTCTGGGTAAGATGACTCTGTATTTTAGTGTTTGAAACAGAGTCCCTCAAAGAGCCTGGAGCTAACAGATTAATTAGACTGGCTGGTAGATGGGCTTCAGGGACCCTTCTGTCTCTTCTCTACCAACATTGAACTCAAGGCCCAAGGCAGCCATGCCTGATTTTTTACCTGGGTGCTGGGAAATCTGAACCCAGATCCTTATACTTCATGGCAAGCATTTTCCTAGTTGGAACCATCTCCCCAACTCATACATTAAATTTTAAAAATGCAAATGTAGCTGTATGTTTTGCAATCAATTCCACACAATCTCCTACACACTGTTGCTGTCTATATACTGTTATCACATCGTTTCTTTTGACTTAGAGTATATCATCTTTTACTCTCCATTATCTTAATGAGTAGATTCCCTGCCCCTAGTCACTCCCTGTGTTCAAGTTAGATTTGATTGCAGGCTTGGTAGATTCAGGTGGAAGGAAGTGACTCCAGATAAATAAGCATCAATGTACAGAAGGCTCTGAATTCAGGATGTATCTACATGGGAGAATGTTCTAGCAGTTAATAATATGGCAGCTGCTAAGAAACAGAGGATTCTTTAAACGGGGGGGGGGGTTGTGGGAGAAGCGGTGAACTGAGGAGGGATTGGGGAAGCAAAGCAAAGGCAGTGAAGGGGTATAGAGTTCCAGGAGGGAAATCAAGGCAGGAGTTACCATGTGATACTCAGAGCACTTCCAGAAACTCTCAGAGTGGTTAGTTTCAAGTCTGTTTACTCCAGGACTGTATTAGATGATGTTGATGTAGCCTAGTCCACAGCTAAGATCCTAGTGTTGGCAGTTTCTGGTTCATTAGTTCTGATACAGTATATTGAATAAGTATGAGAAAATAAAATTTTCCTGGGACACAGATTCTTGTCACAAGGCCAGACTGGGGCTTGGTGGCTCGAGTTGGCTGGGGATTTTCAGATGATACTGTTTGCAGACCTCAAATGGCCCTGGCATTAAGGATACCAAGCAAACAGTGTCTGGGGTCTGGTTAACGGGAAGACCTCTGGGGACCAAGCAGTCTCCATGAAATCTTTTTAGAAGATGAGTGGGACTGGCTGTGGCATTTCGTGGCATCCCCTTCCCCCAACCCCTGCTATTTGGTGGTTCTGACTTTCTGTTTTATGTTCCTGTGGCCCATGCTTAGCAGGCAGCTGCAGTTCCTGCAAAGTGTGAGGATTTGAGAACTGCACAGACAAGAAAAAGGTAACAGAGAGCCCGAGACCAGATGAGCAAAGTAAATCAGGAACCGATAACTAAAGGCTATCACAGAGGATTCAAACAAAAATGAGCTCTTGTTTCCATCTCTTTCTGTGAGACAAATGGTGGCCATATAGCTGTCAGGAGCATTTGTGTGTGGCTGAATCTCAAAGTTGTCCATGCTGAAAAGAATGACCACCAGGCGAGTCTTAGGCGGTATCTGCCTCCCAGGGAAGCAGCTGCAGTTATACTCCTGAGCAGGCTCACCCTGGGCTCTGGGAGCAATCACCCGACTGGGAGAGAGGGGCGAGCCCCAGGACAATCAGACATTTCCCATAATTAGGATGAAGATTCCATAAAGCTTGTCTTGCCTTTGGAAAAGTTTGGCTCTTCAAAGATTTTAGTGTGTGAAAGGATATATGTATATATTTTTGGGGGGGGGTCTGGACAAAACTTCATTTGAGATACTCCATAGTTTGACAGGTCTGAGCTCCAACCGGAAGGTGCAAGTAGAAAATTCCACATCTAAGCTCATACCGTGTGTCTCTGATCTCACATAATGGGTCTCATACCTCACACAATGGCTGTCTGCCCACCACTCTCAGTGGGTCTCAGACCTCATAGAGTCAAAATGCAAATGTGTTCTATACAACATATACATTATCTTCTGGCTGTGTGAACAGGTCCCTATAAAATATACGTGACTTTTGTGTTTAGACTTAGCTACTCATATACAGAGATTTTTCCAAATAGGAAAATGTCTGAAATCTGAAACATATTTGGTCCCAAATACTTGAAATAAGAGAAAAGTTAATGTATAAGTGGCTAAAGAGAAAGACAGGAACATAGGGGTTAAAAAAGGAGAGTACCAATAGCCTTTAGGAGCAAAGAACTTTTAAGAACTAGTTAGAATACACTTTATCTGTATTCTGTTCTTTGATTGATGCCTATGTTTTAGTAAAGCAGTTTATAACTACATTTTTTCTTCTGTCTCTCTTCCTTCCTTCCTTCCTTCCTTCCTTCTTTCCTTCCTTCCTTCCTTTTTCTTTTCTTCCTTCCTTCTTTCCTTCCTTCCTTTTTTCTTCCTTCCTTCCTTCCTTCCTTCCTTCCTTCCTTCCTTCCTTCCTTCCTTCCTTCCTTCCTTCCTTCCTTCCTTCCTTCCTTCCTTCCTTCCTTCCTTCCTTCCTTCCTTCCTTCCTTCCCTTTCTTCCCTTTCTTTGTTTCTTTGTTTGTTTTTTCTTTCTTTCTTTCTTTCTCTCTCTTTCTCTATCTGTTTGTGTGTGTGTGTGTGTGTGTGTGTGTGTGTGTGTGTGTGTGTGTGTGTGTTTGTGTGTGTGTGTGTGTGTGGCTGTGTGCATCAGAGGGCAAGATGGTACTGTGTGTCTCTGTGGAGGACCAACGATGACTTTAGGAATCATCCTGGATTGCTTCTACCTCTTTTTTGCTTTTCTCTGGAATTTCCCAGGCTCTGCCCACTAGGGCAGGAAGCGCAGGCCACAGCCATTTCTGCCTAGTGTTTTTACATGGGACATGGGACCTGAACTCAGGACCAAGCCTGCATCTATCTATACTCAGAATGATGCCAACTGCATGAATATCATGGACTCAAAGAAAAGGAATGGCCATGTGACACTGTGACATGAAGAGAGACCTTCAGAGAGGTATGAATGAGCGGAGGTTGCCAGCTACCAGGGTGAGTTTGGGGGTGTCATAGGCTAAGAGGACTCTCAAAGCATCAGAGGACAAGACTTCACCAGAAGGTAGGTGTCCTCATGTGTCATCATGTGGGTGACCTGAAACTGCTGTTGGAAGTTTGGAGGAAAGAATGAGAATATTTTTGTTGGTTCTATTCAGTGTAGTTACATTATGGATTGGGATATATATTTGAATAATCCCTTTAGGAAACTGTTAAGAAACATGTATCACATTCTCTTTGCCTATCCCTCCATTTTCAAGCATCTAGGCTGGGTTTGTAGCTTAGCTATTATGAATAGTGTCACACTAGTAGATGCTGATGCATAGGTCTACTCGGGGACATGTTGATTTGTGGTCTTTGAGGAAGATCACAGAGGACTAGTAGACCTGGGTCATTTGGAAATCTCTTTGTAAAAGTTGTTGAGAAACCTCCATACTGCCTTACCTAGCAGCCAAACTTCTATCAGTGATATAGAGACACAATAGAGTTATTTTTCACTCATTAGGAAGAATGAAGTTATGGTGTGTGCAGGAAACGAGTGCAACTGGAGATCATCATATTAAATAAACTGAGTCAGCCTGAGAAAGACAGATATTATATTTCCCTCATTTGTGATTCCTTGCTTTAAATAGATGCATAGAATAATGAATGATATGAAAGTAGAAGTGAAATTGTCTTGGGGAAACAGAGGGGTTAACAGGAGGGTTGGTGTGAGGAGACGGGAGGAAAGTGATATGGGGGATATGCTCAATATTCAGGGTATACTTGTGTGGCAACTTAAAAATAAATATACTTTCAGGGCTGGGCAGATGGCTCAGGAGTTAAGACTCTGCATCCCAAGTAGAAGGTGCTGAGTTCTGATACTGGGTACCACATAAAAATGTCAGGTGGAAACAGCAGCAGCCTGCAACTCAAACTCTGGTGGGCAGAGCCTGGGAAATGTCAGAATGAAGCAAAAAGGAGGTAAAAGCAATCCAAGATGATTCCCAAAGTCATCTTTGGTCCTCCACAGAGACATATACTGTCCTCTGATATACACATACCCACATATTGAACACAAATAATAAAAAAGACAGACATTATAATTAGACAAAATATACTTTATTTTTTAAGAAATGCCAACTTAAAATTCTCAGGCACCAAACTAGATGTATTATACAAAACTCCAAATTATAAAATGATAGCTTGCAGACCTTTCAGCCCCTCTGTGAACAGGAGTCATGCTGCCACCCTGCTTACCTGTCTGGGTCATGAGGAGAATCAATTAAAGACAGAAAGAGAGGGTCCTTTGTATCCTTCACCTCTGATCTAGTAGAAGCCCTTTTATGTGTGCCCACTCGCTCTCATTTGAATTCTTTTCTAATCTCTTTGCAGCTCATCCCTCTTTACACATCTCCATGTGGAGAATCTCCTTTGCCTGAGGAGCCACTTTGCTCCCCACCGTGCCTCTGAGGGACATCTAATGGGTCTCGGTGCTGCACATTATCTGGAAAGTCTTGGAATAATTATTAGCACAGTATCTTCTTATTACTTTAACTCTGGTTTCACTAGGAATGTCCCTCATAGTTTCAAAATATAAGACCAGAGGTTATAAAGTAAAAACACAGGATTGCCTACCCTCATCTACATTGATGTAATGTTACATTAGTTGTCTCTGTGAAAGTGCATATCTAGAGAGATCCTAAAATGAATGATAATGAGTATGTCATTTATCTTACATGGGAATAATTTCATATATGTGAAATATAGCTTGTTAATTATATAATTTATCATTATGTGAACATAATATAAGCAATAAGTCTCAATAATATGTAATACGTATACTATATTGTAACATAATGTATTTCTTTCAGTAATGATTGTATAATATACCATCAACATTAATATGAATTATCATTAGCATTAAGTATACTGCTAATGTTTTTAAATCGTTCTCATATGTCGTGTTGTTACTTTTCTCTTAACCTAGAAAACCTTCCATATTTGCTTTGATGTTTCTAAGTTTAGTCAAGCTATATCTGGCAGAAGCAAGCACGTCTTGTTTCAGATGAAATGTGGCACATTTGAGGTTCTGATGGTATGGTGGGAGAAGACCTCCTTGGTTCAATTTGTACACTGTGCTTTTGTTTTCTGTTTGAATGTTTTCTTCGGAGACAACCTGGAGATTTTCTATTAAGATTATTATTTTATTTCTTAGAAAGCTCACAGGAAAGTGAAAGCAAGCAGGTGTACACATACCACAACATGCACGTGGAAGTCAGGGGATAACTCTAGAAGTTGGTAACTTGCAGGAAGCCTGTGCAGAGCAGAGAGACACCCAGGCTTTTGAAACAGCTATCTGAACCCGTAGGGGTCCAGAAGATTCATTATTTGAAAACTAATCCCATAGTTCCACTGGGTGTTTCCTGGCACACCTTTTATTAGCCCCTGTCATGGTTAAATACTGGTATCATTTTGGCAACTGAAGGCTGTGAGCTCTGGCCACAGTCGTGAGAAATTGGTGACTGGTTTCAGACCAGAGGAAGCCTGCAGAAGATTGTCTACTTGATAGGGAAGACCTGGCCCATGGTGGGAGAGACTTGCCCTGGACAGGTGGATAAGATGGAAGGAACTAGGTAAGGAACCGGGCATCCTTCTGTATACTTGGCCAGACATGCTGGTCTGGGAAGTGAGGGGTGTCCTTCTCAGCAGTCCTGTGGATTTGGTGTGGCCAGTTCCCTTGGTGGTTGGACTCTTCTGCCAAGCTAGACAAGGAACTCTAACCCGATAGTTGTAAACTAGAATAAAAATCCTTGTTCCCTTAAGCCCTATAGTCGTGGATTTATCAGCAACCTGTAGGCGAACAGTTTAGTTGTTTTGTCTTCCCTATGTGGCAATCATGCATTGTACAGGAAGTGACAAGGCTCTACATGCACATACATCAACTATGCCACTTAACCTAGTGTGTTTTGCTTGTTTCTGAGAAGCCTTTCCCACACCAATTTTCTCCTTCCACCATGTATGCTCTTGAGGTTGACGTAGGTTTGTGCATAGTTGTCTTTATCTGCTGAGCCATCTTGACAGCTCTCTTTTGCTTCTTAATGGTCTAAGGAACATCTTTGGGAATAACCCACTGTGTTTGCTGCCTTCCTCATGGCTGAGGCAAAGTACTTGACAACAACAAGCTAAGGAAGGAAGTATTCCTGGGGCTCTCAGTTAGAGGGTGTAGCCCATCATAGCTGGGAAGGCAAGGTGGCAAGAACTTGAGCGCATTAGATCTACAGTCAGAAAAAAGAGATGTGAACGTCTGTGCTCCCTTAGATTCATCTTTTTTAATCCAGTCCAGGACGCCACCCCATAGGATGGTGCTGTCCACAGTTAAAGGTGGTCTTCCCACCTCTGTTACCCTCTCACCTGGAAAGGCTCTGGCAGACATTCCTAGAGAGTTGTCTCCAAGACGAGTCAGGATCTGTCAATTGCCAATCAGCATAAGCCACCACATCACTGCCATCCACCCACGGTGTGCCCCCTGGCTTCTAAATCATGTTCTTCCCTGGGCTTTATTTCGGTAATTCTTTCTTACAAGTAGATTTCAAACAAGCGGTGCAGTTCAGTTTGTCAGTGTTTACTCTGGAAATGAGCAATTAAGGAAAATTGGTCTTCATTCTTTATCTGGGAAGTTTCTGTTAACCTGGGAGCTGACACCAGTAGCCCTGATATTGCTACAATGTCACCCCTTCCACTTCTTCCTGTGTATACAACCACTCAAGTCATGTTTCTGACTGTCCTTAGTCTTATTTCACGTTTCCTCTGCAGAACTTGGCAGCATTGAGAACATGAAGTTCAGAGCATTTGTATCCTTCTTTTATTCAGCATAAAGCCTGTCCATTCATTCAGTCTGTAGAAAGATCATGGTCTGTTACCTGTTACTGCAGAACATATTCCATTGTCAGAACAAACCACAGCATGTGTATCCGTTTCCCTGTTGATGGACGTTGGGCTACTTTCCAGTTCCGAAGTGTTATTCTTGTGGCTGTGTTCATTTCCTTCAGATCCTGTGAAGCACTGTAATCACTAGGTTATTGGTAGAGAAGTTTGGTTTAGTGAGATTCTACCCTACCATGTGATCAGCCAGTGGGCTGTATTGTTGCAGATTTTTGGCAACAGCTTGTTCAGCTTCTAGCTCTTCAATCACTACTATTGAGGATGGGCAGTCTTTTGAATGCCAGTGCATGAGGTAGGTGCCAGTGTAGCTTGTTTCTTTCTAAAAATGAATCCTATTGAGCACTTTGTTATTAATGTGTCTAGATTTTCTTGATGATATATAGAAAGGTCAGTAGTTGTTTTATATTGAGCTTGGTAAATTCATTTTTAATTCTAGCATTGGATTTGTAGACTTCTAAGTGTTTGTTCTGAAAATTAAAGACAAGTCTTCTGTAAGAAGATTTTACTTCTTCCTTTCAAATGTTTTTGTTGTGTTTTAGCTCTGGTTGGATACTTCTGTGCATTTTGAAATAGAATTGGTGAGATTCATTTTCTTGACTTTTTAAAATTTCTTTTCTTCTTGTTAAATATCATTGACATTTTCTACATACAAATATTTTTGGATACATAATTTGTTAATATTTTCTTTCATTCATTTTGTTCATTTTCTTATTGCTATTATTTTAGTGATAAAAATTCAATTTGATGAAGTTCCGTTTTTTATTTTGTGTGTGTGTGTGTGTATCAGAGGGCACTGTATGTCCCAGTGGAGGACCAAGGATGACTTCGGGAATCATCCTGGATTGTTTCTACCTCTTTCTTGCTTCACTCTGGAATTTCCCAGGCTCCATCCACCAGGGCTGGAAGTGTAAGCCACAGCCATTTTTGCCTTGGTTTTTTTTTTTTATGTGCAATCTGGGATCTGAACTCAGGACCTTTGCCTGCAAGACAGAGTCTTAGCCTCTGAGCCATCTCTCCAGCCCAAAGTTCCATTTTTAATTGTTTCCTTCATGATCATTTTTTGAAATAATTTCTTGTATTTATTTTCTTTTAATTTTTTATCATTATTATTTATTCAATTGTGCATGCGTGCATTCGTGTGTGTGTGTGTGTGTGTGTGTGTGTGTGTGTGTGTGTGTGTGTGTGTGTATGTGTATGTATGTAGAACCGTGGGTGAATTTGGGAACCATCATGGACCACCTCCACCTCCTCCTCTGTTACTCTGCCCTGGGATTCACAGGCTCCGCCCTACCAGGACCAGAAACGCAGGCTGCCCCCACTTCTGCCTGGCATTTATATGTGGAGTCTAGGATCTGAACTCAGGACCTTCCGCCTGCAAGGCAGAGGCTTAATCCCTGAGCCACCTGTCCAGCCCCTTGTGTTTATTTTCATAGCAACTCTAAAAATTCACTTTCCCATTTAAGTCTATTGTCCATCTTGAATACATTTCTTTGTATTAATACAACACAAGGGCTGGGGTTCCATTTCTTTTCCTATGGATGTGTTGCTGTGACCCCACTAGGGGAAATGTCTTTCTTTATTCCAGTGAATTGCTAAGGTCCCTTGGGTCAAGTATATGACTTATTATGGAAGTGTAGGATTCTCTGCTTTGATTGATGTATTTACCTATCCTTTTGGTAGAATATACAATTTTGATTAGAAGTATTGTAAGATCTTTTCCCTTCAAAACATGGTGACTGTTTCAGATTCCTTGAACATCCACCAAGGTCACTATAAAAGAGAGGCTGCCATCATTATGATCACCAAGTACTGCATCTACTAAAGACACAAAAATTTGTCTACTCATAGTCTCATTCATGTGTGCACATATTAGATTTCTCCAGACTAGATATTTTTACAGTAAATTTTTTAAAAAATATTTATTTGAGAAAGACAGGGAGAGAGGAGAGTAGGAAGAAGGGAGGGAGAGAGAGAAAGACAGACACAGAGAGAGAAAGAGATAGAGAGGAGAAGTACACATACATGTCATAGCACATGGGTAGACATCAAAGAACAGTTTTTGGAAGTCACATCTCTCCTACCACGCGGACTTCTGGTAATCAAACTCAGATGATCAGATTTACAATCAAGTGCATTAATGCTAAGTCATCTCATTGCTCCTTGCTTTAAAATTTTTAATTGCCCATGTTTGTTTGATGATCATAGAAAGGTTAGTGAGATAAACATTCTTGCCTTTCTTTGAGCTCACTAAGGAAAATGCTTTTCTGCTTTTCACCATCAAATGTGATGCCAGCTACAAGTTTTTGAAATATCCCTTGCCAGCGTGAGAAATTCTCTTCTCAGTTTTTTAGGATGTTTGCTATGAATGAATATTGTGTTGGTCACATGCATCATGTTTATCCATTGAGATGGTCACGTGGTTATTCTTTACCTGACTAATATCACAGGTTACATGGACTGAGGTTTGAATGTTAAAATGACTTTGTGTCTCTGAGTAAAACGTATAGTAACCTTTTCTTCTTCTTTTTCTTAATTCAACTTATTAAGATTTTGATATAGTTTCTGGTACTCTGTTAAGGAGGGAAATTGAGCATTTGCTGTCTTTCCCTGTAACCTCTCTGGTTTTATAATTCCTTCAAGTGTTTTGGGGAGTCAGATTTATGATGACTTTGTAAAATAATTGAATAGTTCTCCCGCCCTCCCTATCTTATTTAAGGGCTCATGTAAGATTGACATTATTTCTTCTTTAATATTTGACTTCATCAGTGAAACTGACTAGCCCTGTAATTGCTTCCGTAGCATTTTGACAGTAGTTTTCAATTCTGAGACAGAATGGGTCTAGGTATTCTGTTTCATTCTGTTTTAATTTATGCTGTTCTGCCAAAAACCATAAATGTGTGTTTTTCAGTGTACTGCCATAAAGCTGTTTATTTCATTCCCTTGTTAGCTTTTAAAGGTTGGTGGATATGGAGGATTTCCCTTTGGTATTCCTGACTTTTCTAATCTGTATTTTCTTTTTTTCTCCATTCTTGCTGAGGTTTTCCTCCTCCTGATTAATCTTTTCCTTAAGTCTCCTCTGCCTTAATTTTCCCTGTTGTCTCTCTGATTTCTAGTTCACTGTTTCTGTTCTTTGGTCCCTTTTATTCATTTTTCCAACCAATTCTTCGATTTGTTAAATTGCTCTGTGGTGTCTTTTCATCTAGTCAGTTTGCATAGTCTTCCTTTTCTTACATATAACTCCTTTGGGTTTAACTTTTCTTCTGCCATCTTTTAAAGTAGAAAATGATTTTCACATTTTTTCTATTTAAGCATAACAGTGTAAAACCATATTTTTCTATTTTCCATAGGTGTTAACATATCAAATTATAATTCTAGTTCAGTTTCAGTATTTTGTACTTTCTCTCATAATACTTCCATGCCTGAACTAATTAGAAGCATATTGCTTACCTTGTAAACAGTTGGGCTGTGTAGATATTGTATATTTCTGAAATTTAACTCCCTTTTGTCTGAAACGATATTCAGAATATCTTTGAAATAGATTAGAACTTGCTGTATGACCGGCTGTTGTTTGCCGGCACTTAGTAGAGTAGATGTTTTGTAATCAAGTCTGTCAATTTCTGAGAAAAACTTTCATAAACATTGTTATAGTTACCTTTCTTTCTGCTGCTGTAAGGCAATACTCATGCAACTCAAGAGTAAAGGAGATTTATATGACTTACTGTTCCAGTGGGGAGATATAATCCATTATGGAGGCAAAGGCATGGCGGGTGGCGGAAGCAAAAGGGACTCAGGTGACCACAGCCGTCATGGAGGCAGACCGAGCAAGAGACAAACTGTAAATAAGGTTAGGCTACCAAAATCTCAAGACCTGCCCCCTGCGACCAGCCTTCCTTCAGCAAGGCTCTACCTCCTAAAGGTGCCATGACATTCCAAAACATGAACATCAGCTAGAGATTCAAACACAAGTGTCTGTGAGGAGACAACTCACATTCAAATCAAGATGACAAGCATCTCCAAGAATTGGCTTGCTTGTATTTGCCTATATTTCTGGTAGGGTTTCCTGGTGTTTTCTTCAGGCATCTGGAAGCAAGATTGGTAGCTTTTAGGCACATTTATTATGTGTTCCTTGCACCAGAATCCTTTCTCATGAAGAACTGTCCTTTCAAGGCAGGTTTGCCACTCTTTATTCTTTATGTCTCCTCCAGTTCTACATCCTATCTCTTGGGCATCATTCCCTGTTAAGAACGATCTCTGTTATTTACTTTTTATTAAAAGAAAAAAATAACCTCTTTTATATTGAGAGAGTGTGTGTGTGTCCGGGGGGTGCTCTCGTATGTGTGGAGATACAGGAGACCTTTGGGTGTGGGTCTCTCCTTTTTATTGTTTAATATGCTTGCAGTGTTAGCCAGGCTAGCTGGTCAATGAGATTCTTCTGTCTCTGCTTCCCATTTCCCATGGGAACTGGAATGACAGATACTTGTGGTAACAAGTCCTGCTTTTGCATGCATTTCAGGGACTGGTCCTCAAAGTGGTCAGCTTTGTACAGCAGGCACTTCGCCCACCAAGCCATCTCCCTAGCCTACCTATGTATCTATTTATAATAAAAAAGACATATGTGCAGAAAATATACCCCAATAGTCCTAGTCTTTTACTTTGAATATCTGATCCATGAACATTTTACACAGTTACTGGTATGGAAAGATTTATATCTACTATTGTGCTATTTTTTTCCCTTTTGGGTCTTATCTGTGTTTGTAAGCCTTCCTTCCTGCTAGGAACATAATTTTATTATCATCCATTTTGGATTCTTAGATTGTCTCGTCAAGGTGGCTGTTCTATAAATTACAATGTGAATCTCTAGCCAATCACTGTTCTTTTAGAATGCTTAGTTTGTCCTTTAGAAAAAACACATCTGTTCAAAGGGGTCATTCTATTTCTCTCTCATATTGTGCTCTTGTGAGTATATTAGCTCTCCTTAAGCATTATACTCTCACACTTTTGCTCTGCATTGTGATCTTTGCTCTATGGTATGTGGAGCACAGTAGGGAGGATTAAATACTTCTGAACATCTTGCACATTTGCTAGCTCCTGCATCCCTTGCATCTCTCCACATTTCCATCTGACATCAGTCATTCTTCCAACTTGTGGCAGTTACCCTGCGTTGCTACTGATAAATTCACAACCAAATGGCTGAAGAGAACAAGGGGTTTTATTCTAGCTTATGATTGTCTGGCCACAGTTCCTAGTCCAGATTGGTAGGAGAGCCCACACCAACACCAAGGATCCAGGAAACTGGCCACACCAAATCCACAGGACTGCTGAGAGGGACAATCCTCACTTGCCAGACCAGCATGTCTTGCCAAGTATATAGAAGGATGCCAATTTTCTTAGTCAATTTTCTCCATCTTATTTATCTGCCTAGGGCCTAGTCACACCCACCATGGGCTGGGCCTCCCCATCAATCAAACAATTTCCTGAAGGCTTGCTGAGGGCTTAACTCAACCACTGATTCTTTACAAATGTGCTCAGAATCCAAACCCTGAACAGACAAGTTGACACCTGTATCTAACTATAACACAGCCTGAAGAAGTTCTTTTACAATTTTCCTGATTAATGCTTTTCCCAAGACAAGTATCAATTTTTGTCATCTGAAGATAACTTTACTTCACCTTCATTTTTGGAAGCTATTTTCTCTGGATACAGAATTGTGGAAAGACAAGACATTTTACCATGTTAAGATGACCTTCTGTTTTGTAATGAATTCTGTTGTTTCTAGAGGGACATTTGCCATAAGTCACTCTGTGGGCCCCACACACATGTAATATGCAATTGTTCTTGGCTGCTTTTACGACTTCCTCATTATCTTTAGCTTGTGGTTATATGACATCTAGGTGTGATTCTATTTGTATTTTTTTCTGTTTTCAGTTTGCTAGCTCCTTGGAACTATATGCTAGCTAGATATGGGTGTCAAGTTAACAACTAAAGCCTGAGCTGGACACATCTGTGAAGAACTGGTACTTAAGACAAGTCCTGAGCAGATCTGCAGGAGAGTGTCTGATTGATGTGGGAAGACGAGCCCATGGTGGGAGGGACCCTTCCCTTGGCTGATGGATGAGATGGAAGAGCTGGTTCAGTAGATTTTGCATTCTTCAGCATACTTGGACAGATTTGCAGTCAAGATATAGCAAGAACTGTAATGGAGACTTGTAAGAAAGAGTAGAGCCTGTTTCCCTAAGCTCTTTGGTCGTGAATTTTATTGGCAACATGCAGACAAATTGTAACAGCATATATTATATAATTTATCTATTTAATAGATCTCGGTGTATAAGATATAACAACTGGGCTGGAGAGGTAGCTTAGGGATTAAGAATTTGTCTCGTAAGTAGAAAGTCCTGAGTTCAAATCCCAGGTCTCACATAAAAACACCAGGGAGAAATGGTGCCCTGGTGGCCAGAGCCTGGAAAATCCCAGAGCAAAGCAAGAAGGAGGTAGAAGTAATCTAGATGATTCCTGAAGTCAATCTTGGTCCTCCACAGGGACTATACAGTCTCCTCTATTACACACACACACACACACACACACACACACACACACACACACACACACACAAAATAAAAAAAGAATAGCCAATTCTATATGTTCATACTTTTTATCACCCACTTCTTGGTAGTCTCTGGCAGGATATAGATGTCTTTATTTTGTTTCCGTCATTTCCCGCTGTATACATTGCACTGAACACAATATTCAATGATGTCTTTCAAGTTAACCAGCCTTGCCCTCGCTGTTCCCCACTTGCCTGGGAACCCATCTGTGAACATTTCATTGCATGTGGTGCATTCCCATTCAATTGAGTTTGTTAGAAATGAGAGAAACATTGCAGTAATATGTGCTAGGGAATGCGGCTCACATTACATTCTCTTACTCCATCAGTTGTTGCAATATTTTTCTTTGGCAGACTCTAAATCCTACCATATTACTTTATTTCTGTGAAGATAGTTTTTATGCTTAGTGAAGACTGGTCAATTTCAATTTGGAAGCAAATTCTAAGTGTGCTTCCTGCTCTCACATATGCTTGTTTTCCATAGGGCGGCTACTGGGCTCCATGAAGTCTCTTGAGTGTCGGTGGGAGTGGGAATCTAATGTCTCCCAATACTGCACATTCTTATTTATGATTGTTTGGTTTTCATTCCTGTAGTAGGTATCTTTGTTTGACCTTGTAGAACTCAACCATAGTGTGATTGTCCCATCTTCGGCATAGCAGTCCAGGCTGACTAGTCTAGTCCATGCAGATCTTTCCCTCCTCCTCTTGCTTTCTCAGGAACCCCATTCTAAAAATTCCAACTGGTTCTGCTTTCTGGGACCCAGTAGGAGGTTCCTTGGTCCAGAAAACACTATAGATGGAAAAACAAAACCATAACTCTCACCTTGATGGGATAAAAAGTCATTTTTCTGGAGCCAAATGTGAGTGACCATGTTCTGAAAACATAGATTCAGGTTGCCCCCAATTCCAGGTACACTGGTGGAAGCATCAAATAGGCTGCAAAGTGGGGCGAGCTGAGGACATTCTTAGCCTTTTGGGTGGTAGAGCTAGTGGTCTGCTAAATCAATGCATTTCAAAAGGTTTTATCTGATTGTCACCAGATGTTAAGACAGAGAGGAATGGCAAGGAAGGAGTTGTAAAAGGTCACCCAAGACAGAGTGTGGTAAGGCTCTGAACCTGTGACATTCCGGTGCTCTGCATGAATTTCTTAGGGAGTGAAGCTTCTTTCAGGAACTTACTCCCACAATGCCTGCAGGCAGAAAAGCAAGATAATTATGGAACAACTGAAGGGTCATCAGCATCCATTTCCCTTCTCTCTGGGATTAGATCCTTGATTGCCTGGTTGTTAATATTACAATATTTCAGAATCGTTGACTCATTATCCAGGTTGAGAATCTTTGGAATGGCAAGTCTAGCTGCTGGTTACACAATTGTGGCAGTGAGAAGAATTTATGCACATGATTAAAAAGTCATTTTGATTATTTTGCTTCACATCCCATGTAACAGTTACTCTTAACTATTGCTGTGAGAGAGTACCCAAAGTCAAGCAACTTAAAGGAGAAAGGGAGATTTATTCAGCTTAAGGTTCCAGAGGGGAGGTACAGTCTCTCAAGAGGGAGGCAGCATGGTTAGCTGGCCAAAGCTGGAGGAGGCTAGGTCACTGAAGACATCTTGGAGGCTGAGAGCTGCCAGACTGCATACTACAAAGGCAGACTGCTCCTTATGGTAGGGTGGGACTAATCTACTTCAAGGCCCACCCCTTGTGACTGCCTTCTTTCAGAAAGGCTCCACCTCTCAAGGTGACATGACCTTGCCAAACACATAAACCTGTGGGGGACACATTTCAAACCATTTCATACCAGAAGTACGCCGTCTCTCTCTCCCCCCCGCCTTTCAGGATCCATGTGTATTCCCTTTCTCTTATAATCTTCCAGGGCATGTAATCTGTCTCTCTTCTCATACATATAGTCTATAGTATGGAATTTGCAGAACACTCTTTGTTTAAGACAAAGATAGGCGTGTGTATATATTTAAACATACAGACCCACGTGTTACTAGACTTACCATGGAATTGTGTACCAAAAGACCCACCAGAATTTGAGAATACTCTAAGTCCTAAGAAGGTTTTGGTGCTTTTGTTTATTATACTGTCTGGTGGTAATGTGTCTCCTCCAGCTCTGGTGTATGGATTCAGTACATCTAACTTACTGAGCACCATCACTTAGTCCTCGGGATATACAGCTGTTGGTAATATACATATACCAGCAACAGTCTAACTCTAAGGTGCTTAGTCTGTAACCATAACAATAGACTTTTAAATGTCTCTCTTTTCTTAAATAGTCCTAAGCATGTTTAGAATAGTTGACCTATATTAGCCTACAGTTGGGCAAAATCATCTAACACAAAGTGTATTTTGTAATAAATTTTGGATAGCAAAC
Source organism: Typhlomys cinereus (assembly GCA_023101885.1). Classification (NCBI taxonomy): domain Eukaryota; kingdom Metazoa; phylum Chordata; class Mammalia; order Rodentia; family Platacanthomyidae; genus Typhlomys; species Typhlomys cinereus. The sequence goes on from JALPQD010000036.1 coordinate 2,137,284, forward strand.
AGATAATGAATGAGCCTTGTATAGCCATGACAGGATAAGAAAACACAAAATAGAATGTCTCCAAAGTGCGACCACTCAGCCTCCAAGGGGTGGGTGGGGATTAGCACCGTGCCTGTGGGCTGACAAGAAGCTAAGGCTCGGCTCTGCTTCCTGGCACAACAAGAAATTGCTCTATGGCCCATCATTAGTTGGGAGAATCCCACAATTCCAAGGCTGGTTCCTACTGACCTGTGGTGCTTGTACCATCGTAAAATGAGGGTGTCATCCCAAGCCAGAGACTCTATGTATATTATTTTGTTTACAGGATATTTAGTTACGAGGGATGCGTCTATCTTTTACTCCGTCTGTGTCCACCACCATATACTTCAAAATGGATTTTTTAAATAGTGCATCCCAGTTATTATTTCCAACAGTATGGCTGTATCATAACCTATTGTATCGGTTCATCTTTAAGGGGGAGGATTAAGAGAAACAAAAGTGCCATTCTTTTGGCAAGAAAAGAAAGCAATAGTTGACATTTTTTAGACCTTATTGTATAGGTGTATGACAGGTGAAATTTCATTCTCTATGTCAATTCAATTTTAAAATCTACTCTTAAGTGTTTCTGGGAGCACTGGGCCTGTCTCCAGCCAGCCTCCCACCGCTCAGGTTGATTGGAGAAGAAAAGCTTATATTTGTGCTGAATGTGTACAGAGCTTTGCTGTCTGTCATTTCCCCCAAAGCGGCTCTGCATAATGACTATTTACACAGCATTTATAAGTGCTCTATAGCCTATGTAAATATGTAGGAGGGCTGGTGAGATGATTCAACATGAACCTGATGCCAAACCCAACGTCCTGAGTTTGAGCGCCGGAATCTACATGATGAAGGGACAGAATCTACTTGTCGAGTGTCTCTAACTTGCACATGTATACCGCAACATGCACCTGCCACATACATACATACGCATATAAACAAGATAAATGTGAAATATATAATAGATTATTCATAGGAATATGCACATTCTACATTTTCTGAAAGGAACTTGGTCATCAGAACTGTCTGGTGTTCATGGAGGGCCTGCCACCAATCCCCTAGGTCTTCATTCTCAGGAGCCTGAGCATAATACTTTTAATAAACCTTTGTCTAGAAAATGAATTAATAATTAATACATAACCAAACTAAATCCAAAATTTTAGTGTTTAAAAGAATTACAAAACATACACAAATTCTTATTTACTTATTTATTTTGGTGTGTGTGTGTGTTTGTGTGTGTGTGTGGATGTGTGTGTGTGTGGATGTGTGTGTGTGGATGTGTGTGTGTGCACAAGAGGGCACTTGAATAGTGGGCCTGTGGAGGCCCAAGATTAACATCGGGAATCATCCTGGATTGTTCTACTTCTTTATTGCTTTTGTTCTGGAGTTTTCCAGGCTCTATCTCATAGGACTAGAGTTATAATCTGACACCATATCCACCTGGCAATTTTATATGGGAACAGGGAGTCTGAACTCAGGTCCTTTTGCTTATGAGGCAATGGCTTTAATCCTTAAGTCATTCTACTGCCCTATATTCAAATTCATTTAGCTGATGTTTTTCAATTTTCTGGTTTAGAAATACACACATATTCATGGTTGGAAGATGTAAATTAGCAAAAGGATGAAAAGAGCAAAAACCACTTGTGAACCTATTGCCCAAAGAGCACCGCTTTGTGATCTTCTGATCTGTGCAAATATAGAGCGTATGAACATGTGCATATTCAGGCAGCTGTGTGTTCACTGCCTGTCGCTTCTCTAGCTCTCCTTCACCATAGTGTGGCTGAAGGAATTTGTGCAACTTAAGTATTCCTTGATGGCATCCTTTTAAACAGCTGTATAAACTTGCTGCCCAGGATGCACCTGAGCCCCAGCATGTCCTCCTTCTTGCACGCTTTGATGATGTGGCTGCTCTCTCACCATTTGATGTGCAACGCAAGAACTAACCTTCACGTGCTAAGCCCTGTGCCATCGCTATCTGGCCACTCTGAAAGTTCTATGAAATGCCATTGAACTTAGGAACCTAGAACCCTTCATTTGGTGCTAAGACCTGCTGGTGTTCTAAACAAGGCCATTTGTTTGGAGCTACTTGGACAGAGATGCATGTATAGGATGCTTTAAACACCTCCTCTCTTCTCAGCCCCCGGGTCCCCGAATGAGTCAGACTGCCCTGGCTAGCCTGGCATTTAATCCAAACCTGTCACCAGTTTCTATGAAGTGAGGTTTCTATTACTTCCCGGATTGCTCCAGTCTATCAGAGGTCACCATCTCCAATTTAGCCTGATGTGGATGGGAAAATACCTTGTACAGCCCCAGCGTCCAGAGAACATTGGTGTCAAATTCAATTACTGGAGAAGGGGACTTTTTTTTCCCCCCAAAGGTCTCTGAATCCATTAAAAAAAGCTTCTCGGATTCCTAGCGCTTGTGTTTATGGTGAACACATCTCCCACACAGGCCTCCTGACAGCTTCTTTGTAATTTCACATTGTCAACTCTTCTGTGGTTGGAGTTGCATTTATTGAAAAGAGAATTCTCAAGTGGAATGGAAACTGTTGTGTCTTTAACATACATCTGAATGTACCCCAGTGAGGTGAATGTAGTGGATAAGTAAGGGCCCGAGATTTTCCAAATACACAATATTCACTTCAGTGGTGGGCCGCAGTCTCTATGAACTTCTTTGGATGCTTACTTGAAAGGAACAGAAATATTCTTGAAGTCTTTTTCTTTTTCCATTTTACTTTAAAATTATGCTTAGTGGAAATTCCCTGCACTTCCACTGGCTAAAATTGAAAAGGCTTTTTCTTTTTTCCCGTGATCAAGGAATAAATGAATTCATTTTCAATTGAGGAAAATGGCATACCACATACATTTATTTTTAACTGAGAGTTTTGTTTCCACGAATACATTTCACGGAAACCGTCTAACAGTCGGGAAAGATTAGCAGTGTTTTCTCTCTCTGCTGCTCGGCTTTCTAATTTGTCTGGAACCCAAATGAATTGGGAACGACAGCTTTGGAGACTGTTTTGTCTGTTACAGAATGTTGCTTTAGCGGCTGGGTCAGCCCAGGATACCTGAACCTGTCACTGAAATCATGAATTGCTGGGTCATAAGCAGGACATCCAGGCCACCTCCCTCCAACCTAAGGCTCAGGGACCATCAAAGAAGACGGGGAAGAATGCATGTAAGACATGGAGGGTGAGGAGGGGGTGTAGCCAGACACGAACACCCATGTGCTTACTGCAGCTGTCTGAACTTCCACAAGGCCTGCACAAGATTTGACCTGCTAACATTTCACCAGGGAGGGGGCAAGATCTCAAGGGGTTCTACACCTTCCCGAGGGGTCCTTGAGAGTTCATGCTGGATGGAGGAAAAGGGGTGCAGGCTTTCTCAATGGTATCCACAGATATATTATCAGTGCCATAGCACGTGCCCAGGCTGGTACATGCCAGTACAGGCAACTCAAATGAAACTCAAGGGACCACATGTGCAAAACGATCTGAAAGTAAAAGGGAGACTGGCTTGAAAGAAGAAAGCATGCACTGGGAAAAGGAGAAGAATGATGCTGGGGATAAAGGGGTAAAAGGAACATGAATTCATTTATTCTGAAGGAATACTACATTAGTATATGTACTACATTAGTATAAATACATAGAAAGGAATCATTGGGAACGTTTTTCTGGAAAAGGCTCAGTGCCTATGGCAGTTTGCGATCCACTTTCATCATTTCCTGTTCTGTTTCATAGAGCATCGCGGAGAACAGCAGAGCCCCTGGGAGGCTAACGGCATCTCCTGGGCTTCCTTTCTCCTGCCTCTGAACGTGGGTCTCTTGAAATCTTCAGTTCCTTCCTGCACTCTGATGTATTTCTGCTCGTTTCAGTGAGCAAATGGGAACCGCTCGGTTGGTGTCACCCCCCCCCCAGACAAAACTCTGAAAGTTCACAGTAAGCAGGACTAGCTGCAGGATTATTTTGGAAAATAATATGCCAATGTATTTGGCATGCTGTTCTTGAGAACAGCTGCCATTTTGTCTCTCAAAATATTGTTTTTCATGTCTGATTCTCCTTTCTCTAAAAATAACTTTATTACAGACGCGCATATGAATGTCTTTTCTTTTCTTTTTTTCTTCCAGGCCTTAAAAACTGACTCTTCCATTTTGATCTGAGTTCAGCCTGTGATGGGCAGCCCCCGTAGAGTGGGAAAGTTTCATTGGAGCATTCAGCATTGAACTTTATTGGAGTTCACACTTGATGGATTACCACGAGCATAGTTACACTGAAGCCCACAACAGTGGTCTTGCTGAATTATCTGGAGATCAGTCGTGTGAACATCCATATAAGGTTGTTTTGTGAATGTAACTTTCTTGCTGCTTTGGGACACATGCATAGCAATGTGCTCGCAGTCTTATGCTAAGCACATTTCTGTCTCGTAGGAAAAGACCAAACCATTTCCTAGAATGGATGTACTGTTTGTATTCTACACAGTGAAGGGGTAGGAGACTGTTTTTCTGCATCCTTGTTGGTCTTCAGTATTATGGTTTTTTAAATTCAGCTTGTAGGTGATATTTCCCAGTCTTGATTAGCATTTCCTCAGTGTGTGGTGAGGCTGAGTGTCTTCCCAGGCTTATTGACCATATGATGCTCTCTATGTGATTCGCTCTTCTTTCTTTTCTTTCTTTTTCTTTGCTTGCGTGCATGCATACGTGTGTGTGTGCGTGCGTGTGTGTGTGTGTGTGTGTGTGTGTGTGTGTGTGTGTATGTGTGTGTGTGTGTGTGTAGGTGGACCTGGGATACAGGAGTAGAAACCAGAGAAGGACATTGTGTATCCTCAGTGACTCTCCCCCTTAATTTCTTGAGACAGGGTCTCTCACTGAACCTAGACCTCTTATTTTCTTTTTGCACTAGGCTGGTGGCCAGCAAATCCAGCCATCTTCCTGTCTGTGTCCCTACCCACTCCTGTTGAGGTTATAGACTTAGCACCTGGTTTTTACCTATGTGTTGGAGATTCAAACTCAGAACCTCATGTTTGCACAGCAAGCTCTGTGTCTACTGACCTCCCTCTCCCCCTCCTTCTCTCCTTCCGTTTCCTCCCTTCCTCCCTTCTTCCCTTCTTCCCTTCTTCTTTTCTTCCCTTCCTCCTTTCCTCCCTTCTACCCTTCTTCTCTTCTTCCCTTCCTCCCTTTCTTCCTTCTTCCCTTCTTCTCTTCTTCCCTTCCTCCCTTCCTTCCTTCTTCCCTTCTTCTCTTCTTCCCTTCCTCCCTTCCTTCCTTCTTCCCTTCTTCTCTTCTTCCCTTCCTCCCTTCCTCCCTTCCTCCCTTCCTTCCTTCTTTTCTTCCTTCGATAGACCAAGCTCAGGTAAATGCTCTCATGCTGAGCAGTAACCCCTTCAATCCTAGAATCCTAGATTCTAATTCTTGTAATCCTTTATCTATATCTATATCTATGTATCCTATATCTATGTTTTCTATATTTTTAAAAACCCTGCTCAGTTTTTAATATGAATTATATTATATATATAATATTATATATTATATATATATATATCAATTCAAGGAAATTTGACATCTCTCTATTTGCTAAATTTCTCAGTGCATAGATATATTATTAGTATGTCTCTGAATTTATTTATAAGGCCATTTATATATCAACTTCATGCTCCACTAATTGAGTCATACACCATGGGCCATAACACTCTTGTATTTCTAGATTTGTACACATATGAAGATGATCCTCTAACAATGTGTAGGGAAATTCTCAGGCAGAAAAACAAGATGAATAGGCTCATGATTGGGGAGTTTTGGCACCCTATGCTACATAAACTCAAAGTAAGCTTAATTTTCTCTTATCAAGGGCTAGCTTTCATTATATATTTTGAATGTATACTTTTAGATACATTTAACTTTAATATTATTGTATCATCTTTATAAGCTAACTCTACTAATATGATGCACTTTCTCTCTCTCTGAAATATACATCTTGTCTCCAAGTTGGCTGACACTAGTGAATTATCACATATTCCTTTGAGTATTTCAAGGAATCTTTTAATTTTTCTGTACCATTATATTTAATGTCATGATCTTTTTATTTTTCTGTACATTATATTTAATGTAATCTCTTGTAAGCCACATATCATTTTTTGAAGTTCATCTTTGCCTGTTAATTGTAACTTCTATTCCATTTACATTTACTATAATTGCTAATATACTTGGCTTTAAATCTACCATGATACTATATTTTTATTTGTTACATGCATCTGAGAGTTATTAGAATCTATTCTAATCTGATATGACTATTTGCCTGTACAGTACAGGACAGATTTTAAAACATTTGAATTTTACTTTCTGGTACCCTTTTTCCTGCTATTTCCATTTTATTGTTTATAAAATTTGTATATTAAATCAATATATTTTTTATTTCTCAGAGTCAATGTTCACTTAGATTTATCCATATATTTAGGTTTTTCTGTTGTCCTTTATGCCTCTCCAGGTTTTTTTGGTGCAAATATATATATATTAATATATATATCATATACTCATATATATACAGATGTATAGATAGATACATGCATACATATATACAAATATACAGATATGTATATATACAAGCAGCACACATACACACATGTGTATGGCAGTTCTGGTGAAAAGTATCAGTTTCAACTGGCTTCAAATTGTCTCCTTCCATCTGGGCCTGCTTTTACAGATGTTAGCTCTGGTGTAGCAATCCAAGCTGCGATTCTTATTTCAGTCTCCATCAATCTCATAATCTTTTGACTTCTCTTCTTTCTGTCGGAATTTAACTGTTATTCCAAATGTTGCTTCCTGATGATTCTAAGGATGTTCTCTTTTTTATTTATTTTTTGGCAGTTTTATCTTGATGTGCCTGTAAGTAATTTATTTTCATCTTGATCAAGTTCAAATGCACCTTGAAGCATCAATATTTCTTATTTTAAATCAGAAGCATGGAGCATTTCTTGGCTGCTATCTCTGTAGTATTTGCTTTTAACACTTCCTCTCTCTTTTCCTTCTACATTCCTTCCCTAATTTGAGTATAGTAGGAAAAGCAAGCTTGCCTCTGTCCTGTGCATTATTTGTGTTATTTTCTGCAGCCACAATTTTGCCTCATTCTGTGATTCTTTCTAAACATTTTCTCTCTAAATGTGTTTTATTTTTGGGTACTCTCTTCTCACCTGTTCTCCAGCTCCTTTCCTGTCTCTCTGACCTATGAACTACTGATCTGCTAATTTAAAATATGTGATCATAAGCCTAGAATTTCCACTGGATTGCTTTCAGAATTCTTAGTATTCTACTAAAATTCCCAGTTTTCAAATTTATAGTGAATTTTAAGTCATTTATAGTTATTTTAAGTCCAACACTAATGGCTATAATATTGCAAATACTCGGGGCGGAGGTGCAGGGGAGGTCTTTGTCTAGTTTGTATTTCTTCCTAACCTGCCTCCTCATATATGAGGCCCTTTGTTTTCGTGTGTGTGTGTGCGTGCATATGCGTGCTTGCCTGCCTGTGGAGGGTGATTTTGGAATAATCCTGCATTGCTCTGTCTCCATTTGCCTTGCTCTGAGGTTTCCCAGGCTCTACTTTCTAGGGCCAAACACGCAGGCTGCCATCATTTTCACCTGTCATTTTTTCATAGGATCCGGGGATCCAAACTCAAGACTTTCTGTTTGCTTGAGAGGCAGTCTAAGCCCTTGAGCCTTCTCTCCAGCTCATAAGGCACTTTTTATTGAATGATGAATATTCTTGGTCATCTTTCCACAAATGCTTGTGTACGGCTTCTCGGATTTCTAGAGAGCTGGCAGATCCCATCAGTTCATCAGGATTCGAGCAGATTCAAGCCTAAATTCCAGGCTTTGAAGACCTTCTTTATTCTGATTTGTTCTTAACTTTACAGTTCAACTCTTAATATGTCACCTGTGAACCTGACATGATTACCAGAACTCTATCCCTCACTGACCCTTTAATTCCAGTTCTTACCTTTTGCCTATGAGTTACAGAGTTGTTATGCCTCTAATTCCAATCCTTGTTACCTTTTACTTGCGAGTTACAGAATTGTTATACCTTTAATTCCAATTCTCGTTACAGTTTGCCTATGAGTTACAAAAAAGCCATTTTTATCTTCTCTGCATTTTAGCAGTTGCTTTCTTCTGCGGCCCTCAGTCTTGGGGTCCTGCAGCATGGTCCAGTCATGAGAGGATATGAAGAGAAAGACAGCTTCAGTGATGTCATTGTCTTTCCCTTTTCAAACAAACGTTAGCACCTCCAGGTCTGGGCGGCTTGGTAGCTTTCTGATACTTCATCCACATTTAAAATATATATCTTTTACCTTTCTCATGATTTCTGTGGGATAATGAGTGTGGTCTCAACTGGCTCTCACTACATAGAGATCGCCAGATCACCAACATGGTCAACAGATTTCATTTTACCAGCTTTTGGTTCTCTGTGATGGTTTCTGTTTATTATTTCATTGATTTCCACGCTGGCCTTTTGAGCACTTTTTTTTAGAGTATTTAATCCTGTGACTGTGTGCTTAAAGTCTGCCCACCCCCACCTCTGCTTCCTCTGCACGTTTCACTATGTGGCATTTTCATTTCCATCCAACTCAAAGAATTTTCCAATTCCTTTTGTAATTTTTGCTTCTGCCTTTGAGTTTTTTTTTGAAAGTGTGCTTTTTAATCTTCAAATGCTTGAGAACTCTAGAGTGAACTTTCTGTTATAGATGTCAAGTATAATTTAATTAACAGAGAACATATTTTGTACAGTTTCCATCATTTTGAGTTTGTAAAAGTTTGCTCGATGGTCTGAAGTGTGGTTCCATCTGGGTGAACGGCCCACGTGGCCTCAAAAGGAATGGATTCCTGCTAGAGGCTGAAATGACTACAAATGTCAGTTACACTACGTTAGTCGAAACTTTTGCTCAATATCCATTTCTGTCTAATTGCTGTGTGGATAGCTACTGAGATGGGAATAATGAAGTGTCTGATGTGGGTTGCAAAAATCGTATCTCCTCGTTCACTTTCATCAGATTTTCTTCATGTGCTTCAAGTGCTAGATGAATGGATACCCATTGGGTCCATTATTTGTTCTTGTTAGAGTAAAGTCTTTCAGCACTGCTGTGTCTCTTGATTGCAAGTCACATTTATAGTGTGAAGTTTATTATGACTAATACTAATATGGCAACTCAGTTTTATTTTTATTTCTATTTGCCTGACATGAATATTCCCATCTTATATTATTTACATTTTATATTTTAAAATATTAAAAATATATATTGTTATATTTGATAGGTGGTTCTTATACACTAGATATAAATAGGTCTTTCAAAACTTGCATCTGATCATTTCTGTTTCATTCAATGTGTCAAGATCATCTCTCATTCTCAATTTTAAATTAATACTATTGTAGAATAAGAATTTTTCGTTTGTTCTCTTAGATAGCTGTTTCCCCTTTCCTATCTTCTTGTTGATTGCTCGAATTATTTTAATATTCCCTATAAATATATTTATTTTATTTAGTCTTTCTTTGTATATTCTCATGTAGCCTAGGGATTGAAGTATATATATAACTTTTCTGTTTGTCAAAGTCTCATTTTTGTAATGAATGATGTTTTGAGTGCTCCTCATTTCATTTTTAAATATTTTACAATTTCAAGTAAAATAAAGATCTTTACAACTGCGTAAGTTTCTTTCCTTTGTCCATTATTTTAGTCAGTGTAACAGTTCATACATACTAATTAGGTCTGTTCCAATGACAACTCTACCAGACCATAATATGACTCTTACTTTTCAAAAAATACATTATGGGGGCTGGAGAGGTGGCTCAGGGATTAAAGCCTCTGCCTTGCAGGCGGAAGGTCTTGAGTTCGGATCCTAGACCCCATGTATAGACGCCGGGCAGAAGCGGGGGCAGCCTGTGTTTCTGGTCCTGGTAGTGCAGAGCCTGTGAATCCCAGGGCAGAGTAAACAAGGAGGAGGTGGAGGCATCCATGGTGGTTCCCGAATTCGCCTGTGGTTCTTCACACACACATACACACACACACACACACACACACACACACACACATGCACAATTGAGTAAATAAATAAAATACATTATGAAGAATCTATAAGCAGAAAAAATATTCATTTCTGTTCCTCTTAAGTTCTCAATATACAAATTTCTTTCTGGTATTATTGCCATATTTGGTTTCTGATATTTTTGAAGTTGTGATAAATACACATCACACAAAAAGTTTTTTAAAATTTACTATTGTGTATATATCTGAGCACACATGTGTATATGGAATGGGGGTGGTGGGCAACTGCCACGTGATCATGTGAAGGTCAGAGGAGAACTCTGGGGAGTTGGTTCGTTCCTTCTACTTTTACATGAGTTCTGAGGATCCAGCTCAGGTTGCAGGAGTGCAAAGCAAGCACTTTTACCAGCTGAGCCATCTGGCTGGCCCCACATGATATCTATAATCTTGAACTAATTGCACAAGTGCAATTGGGCGATGCTCAGCACATTCACACTGTTGTGCAGCCGATCTCAGAGTTGTGTCTTCAGATCCTACCTCTTTAGCTCTTTGTCCTTCATCTTCATATCCTACCTCTTAGCTCTTCTTCCTTTCTCTTCGCTCTACTCTGCAACCATCATCCCATTTCCTTCTTTTGTCAGGGTGACTATCCTGGCACCTTGGGTAAGTAGAGACATACAGCCTGTGTTCTGTTGTGAATGTCAGTTTAATTTCAGAGTAGCCATGTTCACCTAGGTCATAGCACATTTATGTGCGTGTATATGGAAGGCTTTTTTGGTGCTCACCTCCCTCCGCAGACCCTTGAGATAAATGCTGTGCCAAGCACGGCTGTGGAGGTATTTCTATGACTATACGTTCACTTCTTTGAAGCACATACCAGAGCCAGACCTGCCCAATCCTATGGTGATTTTTTCTAAACTCTTGATCACAAAGTCAAAGAAAATGATAAAAAGTGAACACTTGGAAGAATCGTAGTATTTTTCATAGCAACAGCATCATTGTGCACACCACCCATAGTGCCCAAGGATTCTGGTTTCTCCACATCCTTACCAACACCTATTACTGCTTGATTCATAGCAGCCTGTCTGGTGGTGTTTTCTAATGCAGTACTACCATGTGCATGTTTGTTTCATTTTCTTTTACTTTGTGATCAAAATTAATTGATTTTACATGAGATAACTCAGGAGCTTTTCTGTTCCATGCCACATGAAGCTTTAGTTCCATAGGGCATACATTCCTCTCAGACCTTTGGTAAATATTTACATTCAAAACTGCTTCTTTCTATTTATTCTTTCTTATTTCTCTAGATTTAACAAGGAAGTTAACAATTTTTAAGGTTTTGAATACATGTTATTTGACTTCTTATGAATTATGACCAGAAAAAAATTTTGTTGACATTTAAATTTAAGTTTTACAAATATGAGAAATATATAAATATTTCTCTGAACCATTTCCACCTGGCGTTTTTACTTGGGATCCAGGATTCAAACTCAGACCTTTTTCCTTGCAAGTCAGAGACTTAACTTGAGCCGTCTCTCCAGTCCCTGAAAGTTTAGATTTTGATCGTGTTGTTATTATATTTGAATTTGTACTAGGTTATAGTATTCCTAAGGATAGGAACCAGGGTTTATTATTTATTTCTGTATTCCTGTTCTATATTCTTGGACCTAAAAGTCTGCATTTTGTAGAATCTCATAAAAGATTTCACTAATAGGCAAATTAAAAAGAATATTAATATATACTAATTGCACACATTCATGGGGTTTAGTATGCTGTTTTCAACCTCCTTTTTTAGATTTTTAATTTTTTAATGTTGTATATATGAATATAGTGACTTTATAACATTTTCAACCCTTAGTCCCAAATACCATCTCCTCTCCTCTTACCCTTACAACTCTCATCTCCCCTGCCAGACTTACTCCTATTTTCAAATCTTTTTCTTGTGTGGCCCTCTAAATTTCATTTAGTTTGTGATGACTTATATTTGTTCTCTGATATACCATTGAGGAAAGCATCTCCTTTACTTTCCCATCAGCATTAGTCCTCATCAGTCTCTCAGAGAGGTGTGGAGTTTTTCAAGATCTTTCTGATATTGTGGTGAAATATTGATAAGAAGTTCCATGTAATTCTTGTGTAAGTATGCATATCTGCCATGAAATGTTGTATATCACAACTATGTCACATCCAAAAGATAATGCATGGCCCACCACCTCCCACTTCAGGTTCTAACAATCTTTCTGCCCCCTCTTCTGTGATTTTTCCTGATCCTTGTGGTAGGGGTGAATGAGGATTTTATGTCTTGTTTAGGGGCAAGCAGTCCACAGACATTTATTTTCTGCATTCTAGCAAATTATGCTTTTCAGTAATAAATACCTTCTGTTGTAGAAGAAGGCTTCTAGGTTGACTGCTTTATGCTCTTTCAATCCTTGGGTATAATAAAAGATATTTACAGAGCAGTTTGGTGTACTCTCTTCCTAGCTAAAGATTCATAGGATGTCTCTCCTTTGTGACCTATTTCCTTCCCATGGCAACCAGTGTAATAGTGGCATGAGTATCAAGGAGACAACTGATAGCTTTCTGACTGGATTTAAGGCCTGCTTGTCAGAATGGAACACATTCTATTGCTGAAAACCACCTCCATCTTTCTACAGTAAATAATACACTGTGAAATCAACCTTTTGAAAATTTCAAAAGAAGATGGCTTATTATCTTCGACTACCATTTTAATAACTAATTTGCATGTGTGAATATATATGTGTGGGCATGGGTACATGAGCGTGTTCCTCCTTATTGCTTTGCTCTGGGGGATGAATATATATGTGTGGGCATGTGTACATGAGCGTGTTCCTCCTTATTGCTTTGCTCTGGGGGATGAATATATATGTGTGGGCATGTGTACATGAGCGTGTTCCTCCTTATTGCTTTGCTCTGGGGGATGAATATATATGTGTGGGCATGTGTACATGAGCGTGTTCCTCCTTATTGCTTTGCTCTGGGGGATGAATATATATGTGTGGGCATGTGTACATGAGCGTGTTCCTCCTTATTGCTTTGCTCCGGGGCTTCCCCGGCTCTGCTTTCCAGGACTGGAAATGCAGGCTGCTGGCATATCTGTCAGGCATCTTTTTATGTGGGATCTGGGGCTCCAAACTGAGGCTTTTCATTTGTGAGAGAAAGGCTTTACCCACTGAACCGTCTCCCCAGCTCCCCTTGATGATTGATATAAGTACCATCTTTAAGGTCTCTGGAAAGTAGTATATCCCTTGGATTCTCTGCACCTTGCTTACACCTTGAGCCCTACACCTCTTGTACATTGCTTGGCATATGGTGGTGAATAAAACACATTTGGTGACAGATGGCCAGTAGTTTCAGTGAGCGTACATGTAAATCAGAGGAATTTCCACCTTCCGCCATTATTTGAGGAAATCTCCCAGGAATGGAACCAGCTAGGAAATGAGCTACTCTCAAGTTGGCACTGCCACCTGTTAGTCAAAAATCCCACCCAGCTAAATATTTCCCTTGGTATACTCAGCCCTTCTGTAACCCTCTTCTTCACTCCTCCTATGCCAAGGAAGGTTATTCATTTTAATCTGGACTAAAGAGAGCTTGGTACTCTCCCCCTTTTTTTTTTAATATTGTATGTTAGGAATCAATGCTATTTGCTTAGTATTGCCCTCTTTCCTCCTTTCCATTGAACCATAGCACAGCAGGTTGAGGCTCAGCTGGCACCTTAGATGCCCATCCACGTTTTCTCAGCATGCCCGTCTTAACTTTCATCTGCTCTTTCATAAGTCCTTGAAAGTCTTGTTTTCTCAGCTTTTGCTTTAGGCCCACTTCTGCAAACAACAGATTTTTATGAGTCAATATGAGACCCTAGAATTTTCCTGGCATTAATATTCCCTTAGTCTTTGAGTTTGACAGTGTGCTGATGCAGACAAGTTTTTGTGTGTGTTTCAATTGCAATTGCTTCAGGCAGATTGATACTGGATGTGTATGACCTCTGTTGCACTTGAGTTGAGTGACACATGGGTTGAATGAAGAAACAGTCTGCTTTGTCTCTGTGGTCTTTTTATTTGATGAGTGTATGAGGCATTTGTAGTTCTGACTTTCCAAGGTGACTTCTAACATCTACAGTGGGTATTCCTCTAGTACCTTCTTATCTCTCCTCTCCACAGATCTATGCTCCATGGTACATAGGAAGACTGACTCTGACATCCCCAGGTCCAATCTCAGGACATTAGTGATATTTAGGGATTTCACTGGGAAAATTCCCCTGGAACCTGGGCAGCTTTTGAGTTGGGGAGAGTAGCAATGAGATGTGGTCAGTGCTATATTCTGCAATGAGCTGGGAATGAGTTTTGATATTCTTGGAGCATGGATTACTTTGAGTTTCTCTTTCCTCCAAAAAACATAAACAGCTTTGTTTTTCTAGTAAAAATGATTCATTCCTATTTAAAATTTCAGAAAGTACAGAAACTATCTAAAGAAGGGGGGGAAGGAGACTTGTTTTTTCTATCCCAGCACTTGGCAGTGACTATTAATATTTTAGTGTGTATTCTTCCAGAGCTTCTTGTTCTCAGTATCCAACCCATAAAAACACAATGCGTGGATGTGTATAAATATATGCACATATACACATACACCTGCATATAGAATTACAGACTCCTTGCATTTACAAAAGAATGTGACTGTAACAAGCATGACGTTTTCCCTTTGTTTGGACAGTTGTATAGATTTTGCAATATATTGTGATTATATTCACCCCATTACTCTCTCTTATCCTGTCCCATTCCTGTTCACTCCTTTCTTCTTCTCATCTTTTCTCCCTCCTACTTTCATTTCTCTCTCCTTTTTTTTTTTTTTTTTGAGGCTGGGGACAGAGGATATCTTGTGCAGACAGCCACAGCTACTGTGTTCTCGATTACAGCTATCATGTCATGTCCAGAGGCTGTTTCATAGCACTCCTTCCCAACCTCCAGTTCTCATGATCTTCCTGTACCCTCTTCTGTGATGTGCCATGGGGGTCTTGGAGAGGACCCTGTTTAGATGTCCTGTTTAGGGTGAGTACTCAACAGTCACTCATTTTCAGCACCTGAATAGTTAGGAGTCTCTGCAGAAGCTGTTGTCACTCACTGCAAGAAGCTTCTCTGACTGAGGGCAGTGCAAGTTTATAAGCACAAGTATCTGTACTTAGGAGGCAAGTTGACTGCATGTCTAGTCAGCAAAACAGCACTGGTAAGGTTTCCTGCCAAGGCCTGAAAACTCCACAGTCATAGACATTTGACCAGACATGTATTTTCTCCCATGAAGAGATCTAAGGTCCTAAAAGCACTTGAGGTATTGATTACCCTCATACCATTCATATAACACTATTACATCAGTGGCCAAAACTTCCTTGGCAGGTTGTTTCAGTAACACACAAGATCCATAGGTGGATATGATGACTTTTCTCCGCCAGATTCTTGGCTGCATACCTTATGAACTTATGTAAGCCAGCAACCATGGAGGAAGATTCTAGCTTGATTTCTCTTTGTCCTATACCCAGTGTGTATGTAGTGTCTTAAGCAATGGGTTTTAACATCTAGTTCTAATGAGCATCCAAGGAGAATTAAAATAGCTTGCGCTGTTTTGGGAGCATTGGGGTCTCCTTGGCCAATAACTCATATGGAAGTATTCTACACTGGGCACTGTGATTTTTGTTTAAAAAATTATGGTTTCTGATATTATTCAACTCTGTAGCATACTTTGGTCAAACTCTTTTAAGAAATTGTATTTTTTAGTGAGCTTATAAAGTAGAAGATTTTATTTATATGTACTTTTCATACATTCTTAGTTTTTCTTTCCCCTCCCCAACCCTCCTTTCCTCACTCCCAACCCATGGTCACATAAACTAGTCCAAGCCAGGTATTCTTCCCTTCACTTTATTATCACACGTGCTTTCCCCTGAATGCTTCTCCTCTCCCCACATGGCTACTTTGTAGCCTCCTGATCTCTACAGACACTTCTTTATAATTTAAACTCAGAAGTCTAAAAATTCAAAGCTAGGATCTGCACATGAGAAAGAATATATAGCTTTTTATTCCTGCACATAGGCTACCTTACTCAGTGTAATATTTTTCAGCTCCATCCATTTTTCTGAAAAATCCTTAATTTCATTCTTTTACAACTGAATAAAAATTCAATTATGTGTTTATACCCCATTTTTATTATCAGTTGATGGACATATAGACTGATTCCATTTCCTAGCAGAGTAGCAATGGACATTCTGAACAGATATCTCTGTCGAAGCATAAAGAGTCCTTAGGATGTATGCCCAGGAGTAGTATAGCTAGACCACATGGGAGTTGCATTTTGAGCTTTTTTGAATATCCTGCTTGGGTTGTTTGCGTTCTAAGTGTTTAGTCTTTGGAGTTCTTCATGTATTGTAATATCAATCCTTTATCAGATGTGTTTGTAAATGTCAATGCTTTCTCAGATGTGTAGTTTGCAAAGATTTCCTTCCATTCTGTAGGTTGCCTCTTCACTTGATTAACAGTTCATTTTGTTGTGGAGAAGCTTTGTAATTTATGAGGTTGTGTTTGTCTCTTATCAGCCTTACTACTGAATGATCAGAGTCCTTATGGTAAGTCCTCCCCTGTATTTGTGTCCTATAATGACTCCTTACCTTGTCTTCTAGCAGTTTCAGAATTTCACATTTTTCTTTGAGGTCTTCCATCTACTTAAAGTTGTTTTTTGGGCAGGGTAAGAAATAAGGATCTAATTTTATTCTTCTACAAATGAATATCCAGTTTTCCTAATATGATTTTTTTGAATAATACTATCTTTTCTCTGTGTATAGCCTTCATATTTTGTCAAATATTAGGTGACTACAGTTGTATACACTTATATCTGGTTCCTATATTCTATTCCATTAATCTACATGTCTGCTTTTGGTGTTAGGACCATACTTTTTTTTTTTTTACAGTGGCTCTGTGGTATACCTGGAAGTCACATGTTGTAATATCTCCAGCATTATTCTTTTTGCTCAGGGTTCCTTTGTCTATCTGGGGTCTTTTGTGCTTTTACAAGAATTTTATGTTTTTTTTTTTCATTTCTGTAAAGAAAGACCATGGGATTTTTTTTTAATTGGGATTATACCGAGTATGATTTGTAGATTGTTGTGGCAGGATGGCCATTTCACAATATTGATTTTTCTGAACCAAGAGCACAGGAAGTCTTTCCATCCTCAAGTGTCTTCCTTTCCTTCTTCAGTGTTTGAAACTTTTCATCATTGGCTTGGTTAACTTCTGGGGCTAGGTTTATTCTCGAACGCGATTGTTTCCCTATTTCCACTCTTGGTATGTTTATCATTGACATATACAAACTATATATATATTGAAACCTGTCTCTTATTTTGAAAGCGTTTATTAGCACTGGGAGTTTTCTGGTGGAGCATTTCTGTTCCCGTCTTTACAGAATCCTATCATCTGCAGATGAGGATATTCTGGCCTCTTCTCCTCCGGCTTGTATCCCTCTTATTTCCTTCAGCCTCACTGCTATAACCAAGACTTTGGGCACTGTATTGAACAGGAATGGCCAATGGGAGGGGGGTGGGAAGCAAGGTACAGTAACCAAGAACAGGATGGACTTCAGGCAGTGTGGGAAGTGTGTAAGGGAGGGTTTCTTCTGCCCTGAAAATCCCAGGGTCTCATTTCCTTCTGTTCCCTGGCAACAACAACAACAACAACAAACTCATCTGAATGACAGTCCTGATTCATCTCATGTGAACGCCTCATGATAGCAAGCATCCCTGACACTGTGCATGATGTCATGATCAGCCCTTATGACTTCACTGCCCTCTCACTTCTTCCCATGAAGTAAAGCACCAGGCCATGGATTAGGTCTGGAATGTCTCCATGAGACCTCTATGTTGATCCCTGTCCCACAGTGCTATGGAAAGATTGTGGGGCATTCGGGGGCCAACCCGGGGAGTTAGGTCCCAGAGGGGATACTGGAGTCCTGTCCTCTTCCATCCTCTCTTTGCTTTTCCCAGACATGTGCTCTCTGCCACAGTCCCCCATCTTACCACAGGCCCAACTGGCCTGCTGAAGTCTGTGGAACTGGGAAGCAACATCTACCTCCATCTTTAGAGCTTGTTCGACTTGGATATTTGTCATAACAATGGAAAGTGATGTGAAAAACTATCTCAATGCTTAGCTTTTGAAATATTCTACATATTTTTTAGCCATTAAAAGACCCCTTGGCAACCCAAAAATGTTCTACCTCACTAGCAATATTTAGGAGTGTCAGCTTCATGCCGAGGAAAAAAGCAGTGAAGACAGTTGCTACCTTAGAACATGAGAAGCCCATCAGAAAGAGAGGCTTGGGAAGGGCTTAGTCATGAAAGCCTGAGGACCTGAATTCAGATCCGCAGTACTTACACTGAAAGCTGCATGTGCGGGCAAAGCACTGTAACCCAGTGAAGGGGGCTAGATAGACTGGTCTGCTAGTCTAGCTAGTTGGTGGTCTGTGGGTTTCAGTGAGAGATCCCTATCCCAGCAAGTATTATTGAGTGATGAGAAAGATACCCCATGCCAAGTTTTGGCCTACATGCAGGATCACTCATGCAAATGCACACACACCTGGAATTAAAACAACACAAGCAAACAACTCTCTTACAAAAATAGTAAAGTTGTTAGAGTAGGAAGGCAACACACACACACACACACACACACACACACACACACACACACACACCACACACACATGCACAAATTTGATTGAGCAGAGAAAGAACTAGGTATTTAGCAAGAATAAATTCTGCTAAATTGTGGGGTGTATGATCATTCTGTAACTCAGAACAGTTTTGGGGGGCTGTCATGGTTTGAAATGTAACCCCCACAGTCTCATGTGTTAGGGAAAATTATGGCACTTTTGAGAGGTAGAACCTTGCTTGAAGAAGGCAGTCACAGAGGGTGGGCCTTGAGGTGGATTAGTCCCGCCCTATCTCATAAAGAAGTTGGCTTTTGCAGCAAGGAGTCTTGCAGCTCTCGTCTTTCAGATGGGTGTGACCTGCGCCTCCTCTAGCTTCTGTCTCCAGCCATGCTGCATCCCCCGGGAAAGACTGTAGCTCCCCTCTGGAATCGTAAGCTGAATAAATATCCCTTCTTCCCTTAAATTGCTTGACTTTGGGTGTTCTCTCACAGCAAGGCACAAGAATAACTAGTACAGGGAAATTCTGCATCTTTCCTTAGCAAGAGAGAGAACCGCCTCTATTCTCATTTCTGGCTTCTTCTACATCTGCAACAATCAAAGCCTCCTAGAAAGCCTCAGAGCCCCGTGGAAGGCGCCACAAAGTCACAAAGACATGGAGACTCTAGTAATTGGTGCGCTCTGACTCACCAGATTAACAGGTACTTTTTCTGTGAAACATACTGACCCAGGTCTCTGCCCTCCAAGGGCTGAGTCTTAGTTTGCCCACATGCACCCATCAGATGTAAATGTCAGCGGGGGTTAGGCAAGCTTGGATTTATTATTATAGTGTGTCTTAATGAAATGTTATGAAATACAATGGAAGAACTTGGAAATGCTGTGGAAAGAATTTTTGTATCTTGAACGCAAACTGAATATGAGGTAAAAATTTAACAAAGCTGTATTATTCACATCTTATTTATGAATGAGGTGGTTCTAAAACATTAAGGAAATTGGCAGAGAGAAGTCTCTCCATACCAATCCCAACTGTGCTAACTCTGAAGAACAAATTAAATGACAGACATTGCAAAGAATTGATGGCTAATCAAGCAAAAGATTACTGAGTGAGTATTTGAATCATAAGTTGACTATTTTACATATTACATATTATATTACATACATTTCTTTTTCATACACATATGAATATGTAATTTGAAAATTAATTCTTTGTTTTAATAGGCAATTTTGATGAACCACATGTTCTGTGGTATTTCATGACATTGCCTGTATGAATCACCTGTAACACACATAGCTTTAAAGAAGTTCCTCACTGTTTCCTTTCATATGAGTAAATAGTGTGGAGGGTGCAGAAAAAGATGGGGTGCCCGCATGTGTTATTCACATTAATATGTAGATCTTGCACATGCATATGAGATGTGTCTTATCAACATATTCCTTGGTGGGTAAGTGATTGAGCCTCTCAGCTATTACCCACAGTGCCCTAGTCACCATACATGTGTAGGTGTCTCCTGGGCATGCTGACTTCATTTCTTTTGGCATATGAAGTCTGTACTACTTCTATTTGTATTATGAGTGCATCTAAGTTCCTCTATATCCACACTAGCCCTTCTTTTCTTCTTTTCTTTATAGTGTGGCTATATATATATGTGAGTATCTGTGTGTGATCACTTGTGTGCACATCCATGTGTCATATGTATGCTTGTGGGTGATGTGTATTCATGTGTGTGAGTGCACGATTGTGCACTTGCTGCAAAAGCATGTGCATATGTGTGTGTACATGTGAGTATGTGTGCATGTGCATGTGTGTGTGTGTGTGTGTATGTATGTGCATGCCAATGCATGAGCAGAGAAGCCAGAGAATAGCCTCTGGTGTTGGTATCCACCTTCTACCATATTTGAGGCAGGTTCTCCTGTTCGTTACTGTGTTCCTATCTCACCATCAGAAGATTATAGATGTGCACTACCAGGTCTGGTTTTACCTGTGTTCTGGGAATCTGAGCTCAGACTTGCACAACAAGCTCTGTACTCACTCAGTCATCTCTCCAGCCCTTCTCTTTTATTTTGTTATGGCTATTCTGACTGGGATGAAATGCTATTTCATTACTAGTTTTGATTTACATTTCCCTGGTGGCTAATGATGTTGAGCACATTTTCATGGAGTTGTTGGCCATGTTTATTTCTTTTGAGAATTGTCTATACGCGTCATTTGTTCATTTATAAAGCTGGCATAAACTTAACCAAAGACCTTTACAGTGAAAATTACAAAACACTGGTGAAAGAAGTTGAATAACACAAAACAAAACAAAACAAAAGATTGGAAAGACCTCCTGTGCTCTTAGATTGAATAAATCAGTACTGCTAAATGCATGCTACCCGCAATTTTGTACGGATGCTATACAAAACCTCATCAAAATATCAAGGCCATTTTTCATATAGCAGAAAAAGATTCTGAAATTCATGGCCAGGCACAAAAGACCCTGAAAGGCAAAGGAGTCTGGGACAAATGGAGCGAGGCTGGAGGCATCACAATGGCTGACTTCAAGACAGACTGCAGAGTAGAGGGACCAGAATAGCATGTGGTTGGCTCACAGACATGTGGGCTAGCAGAACAGAGCAGAGAGCCCACAATAAACCCACACATCTGCAGCCAATTGTGTGTTGACGAAAAGCCCCAAGCACACTGCTGGAGAGCAGGGAGCCTCTGATAACCATGTCTGGGGGAGCAGGGAGCTCAGGCAGGAGATGGAAACTTTACCCCACCTCTCCCTGTACACAGGGGCTCACCTTGGGTCAATGACGTGAAACTGAAATACCAAGAAGACAAAACAGAGGGTCATTTCTAGACCCCTGGGCAAGAGCTTTCTGGAGAGGATCCCAAAATCATGAAAAAAAAATAAGAAAGGACAAGCAGGGTTGAGTTGAACTAAACAGTCTCTTCATAATAAAGGAGACACCAGACACAACCTGCAGAGTGGATGAGAACTGTCTGACTTTCTGACTGTCTGACTACCTGACTGTCTGACTGTCTGACTTTCTGACTGTCTGACTACCTGACTGTCCAACTATCTGATTGTCTGACTGTCAGACTGTCTGACTATCTATCTGACTGAGGGCTGCAATCTGGAATATTCAAGGAACTCACAGACACTTAACAATGAAAATTAAGCAAGGAAAAGAGGGGAGTAGGTTTCTTATTGTAACTGTGGAGCTGCATGAAAGACTGAGTCCAGCTTCAGCCTGTCTTTTGGCTTCACACCTGTCTCTGCTCACACCTGTCTCAGCTTCACACCTGCCTCAGCCTCACACCTGTCTCTGCCTCACACTCCCCTTGGCTGTCCTGCCATGGGATGCCTGTTGTCATACTGTGACACAGCAAGAAGGCCCTCGTCTTATGTCGACGCCGGGTCTTGGACTTCTCAGTCTTCGGCAGTGCAAGAATAACTCCCCGCTCCCTGTGTGTTCCTAAGTCTGTGGCGTTGTATTCGCTTCCTTTCCCGTGGCTGTGGTAAGTATGCTGACAAAAGCCACTCCTGGGAGGAAGAGTTAATACAGGTTACATACAGTCTGTCACTGTGGGGAGGTCACAGAAGCTTGAAGCAGCTGGTCACACCATAGCCGCAGTCAGGAGAGCAGAGAAAGGTGGGCTGTCTGCCTCTGCTTAGCAACCAACTTACACAGTCTGTGACCCCTGCCCAGGGTATGGCCCCGCCCACAGTCAAGGCAGGTCTTCTCATATCAAGTTGCATCTTTAATATGCATCCATAAGGCATCTTCCTGGTGAGAGGTGGAAACCAGAGGAGAGGAAGAGGTGATCCATTGACTGATTTTACATCCGGCCAAGTTACTCTTCACTTAGAAGATTACTAGATAACAAATCTAAACAGGTTTTGCTGCTAAATGTACTAGAGAATGTGCTTAGCTAACCCACAGGGATCAATCCAAAGTTGTAGGGGGAAATAATGGTAAGTATTAAATATATTTAGCTGTGAAACAAAGGTTAAGAGAGTTATAAGAAGCATAGCAGTATGGAGTCTGCATGCTATAATCTCTAAAGGGAGAAGTAAGAAGACCCAGTGAGGTTGGCAGTGGTGTGATATCATCACTTGCTTTGTAGGTTACAGCTGAGAGTCCAATGGTATGCTGACAGTGGGACTTTTGTTTAGCTTATCTAATAGTTTTGGGCAACTACACAAGGCAATAATTTCTTTGTTTTGACATTGGATGGTGAAGGAAAGAAAAGTTTATGAACTAATTGTTGCTGCTAATAGAAAATGATACAACATCTAAGGCAAGAGAGACTTGAGAACATTATGTAAAATTCACAAAGAAGTCATTGAGAACAAAACAAATATTTTCTAAATAATCAAAACAGTAATGATAGTAATAATCATAAGGAAAACAGAACACATTGTGAAAATTATGTGCATATTAATCATAGTTGAGATCATGCATATGTTACATTAATAGGTAAAAAAGAAATTTAGCTCATTCAGTAAAATAAGTTTTAGACTGGACTGTCAGGTTCATGCAAGTCTATATTGTATAGAACACAGATGAGTAAAAGAGATTCAGGAAAGTTTAACTAATATGGGTAAAGTTTTATTTCTTCTGCAAACAGAAGAAATAAAGCTGGGATGGAGCTGAGTTGGTAGAGTGCTCGCTCGCTCAGCACGCATGAAGGCTGGGTCTGATCCCGGCAGCACATCAACTGGATGTGGTGTTGCGTGCCTCTAATCCCAGCCTGGGGAGGTGGAGGCAGGAGAGTCAGACACTCAAGGGCATCCTTCGCAATCTAGGGAGTTCAAGGACAGCTTGGGCTATGTGAAGCTATGCCAAGAAAGAAAGAGAGAAAGAGAAAGAGAAAAAGAAAGAGAAAGAGAGAAAGAGAGAGAGAGAGAGAGAAAGAAAAAGAGAAAGTAAGAGAGAAAGAAAGAAAGAGGAAGGAAGGAAAGAAGGAAGGAAGGAAAGAAGGAAGAAAAGAAGAAAGGAAGGGGAAGAAGAAGCGGAAGGAAGGAATAGAGAGAAAGAAAAAATGGAGAAAGAGAAAGAAAGGAGAAAGAGAAAAAAGAAAGAAAAAGAAAGGAAGGAAGGATGGGGAAAAGGGAGAAAAGAAGGAAGGAAAGGAAAGAAAGAAAATCCTAAAATCAAGCCAGGTGGTATTCAAGTAGAAAACCATAATAATTTTCTAGAAATCAAAGTTTCTGACACTCAAGACTGAAGCTCACACAAAATGTAACAGTTATCCACATGGACACGAGAACGGTAACTTTCACAAACCAGAAACCACAGTGAAGGAACTTACAGAGATCTGAGGCTGTGAGAATCCTTGCTTAGTACAAAAATCTTCACATAGAAAAAAAAAGGAGGAAAACTAGAAGAAAAAGATGGTAAAAGTAAAGATGCCCGAAGCTGCACAGTTATCAGCTCTTCTGGCTTAGTGCACGAACGGCAGGTGAACAGACCCTCTAAGTGCCCATAGATGATCTACACAAATGAACCGCATTACTCACTACACCACAAAGAAAGCTTCTCTGAGTTATGTAGGAAGCAGAACATCAAAGCCATCTGAAAATGGTACAGTTGAAGCCACTGTACCATACAGAGCTTTCTTTTTTAACCTGGGAAATAAAAGTCAATGAACATAAGCCAATTAAAGACATGTTTGGAAAAGTTGGGGGAAAGAGAGCAGGATTTCCCTAATAAAGATAAAAGCATAAACTTTAGCTCTAGAAAACAGAAAGCAGGACATATTATTCATGAGCCAGGGAGCTGTGAAAGGAATGAATGCCCACCAGGTCCAGCAACCAAGTTGCTCTGGCAACAAGATGAATGGCGTGGTGCTACTAGGTATGGGAAGTAGACTTCCTTGTGTGCAGGCCTCCAGCACCCCAGGCTGATACCAGTTGGGCGCCTGAGGGGTTCCGGTTGGGTTCGTGCTATGCACTGGGCTGGTGGCTACTTTATCGGCTGGAGTAGAAGAAGTCAGGTGGTCACTGCAGATTAAGTTAACTGCCTAAGGTTCCTAAACATCACACTCTGCTTAGGAGCTCAGTGGGCTGTGCCACATGATGCACAGATGAAAGCTGCCCTGCAGAGATTGCCCCACTGGCTGGCAGGCTCAGGCCTGAGGAGGGGCTGCCAGGCAGACTAGCAGCTTCTCTATTTTAAAAGTATCATTCATTCATTCATTCATTCATTCATGCATGTGTGTATTGGAGGGTACTGTGTGTTCCTATGGAGGACCAAGGGTGACTTCAGGAATCATCCTGGATTGTTTTTACCTCCTTTTTGCTTCACGCAGGGATTTCCCAGGCTCCACCCATCAGGGCAGGAAATACAAGCTGCCATTGTTTTTACACGGAACCTGGGATCAGAACTCAGGATCCTCCTAGGCTCTGGAAGTGTAGGCTGCCACCATTGCTGCCTGGCCTTTTTTTTTTTTTTTTTTTTTTTTTTCACATGGGACCTGGGATCCAAACTTAGGACCTTCTGCTTGGGAGGTAGAGTCTTAACCCCTGAGCCATCCCTCCAGCTCCAGCTTCTCTATTTTAGAAGTCAGAATCTGTTTCCTCACATAGTAGGAACACAAAATATCAAGAACTAGAAACTTCCTGAAATGGATTTTTGCACTAACAGATTTAATCCACATTTAGTGGGTTTTTTTTTTTAATACATAGATCTTCCTGGGCCCAGAACTATCTAATTATCAAACTTCAATTCAGATCATCTGATTTTTTAAACAGCTGAGTTGAAAAGTCATGGAGGCAATGTTACAGAGCGGAGAGAGTGAGGAGGCTGCGTCTGGCTCCCGCTCTCACAGCCATTGCAATACATTGAGCTCCATAGAGACAGCGCTGGGGCAAGCGAGAGCTGGACAGGCACTGGGCGACTCTGTGCCTCGCGGAGGAAAAACAACTAAACATGGGCAAAGGAGATCCTAAGAAGCCAAGAGGCAAAATGTCATCATGTGCGTTCTTTGTGCAAACTTGCCGGGAGGAGCGTAAGAAGAAGCACCCGGATGCTTCAGTCAACTTCTCAGAGTTCTCTAAGAAGTGCTCAGAGAGGTGGAAGATTATGTCTGCTAAAGAAAAAGGAAAATCTGAAGATATGGCAAAGGCAGACAAGGCTCGTTATGAAAGAGAAATGAAAACCTACATCCCTCCCAAAGGGGAACAAAAAAGAAGTTCAAGGACCCCAGTGCTCCCAAAAGGCCTCCTTCGGCCTTTTTCTTGTTCTGTTCTGAGTATCGCCCCAAAATCAAAGGAGAACATCCCGGTTTATCCATTGGTGATGTTGCAAAGAAACTGGGAGAGATGTGGAACAACACTGCTGCTAATGACAAGCAGCCCATGAGAAGAAGGGCACCAAACTGAAGGAGAAATATGAAAAGGACATTGCTGCCTACAGAGCTAAAGGAAAACCTGATGCAGCCAAAAAGGGAGTTGTGAAGGCTGAGAAGAGCAAGAAAAAGAAGGAAGAGGAGGAAGATGAGGAAGACAAAGAAGACGAGGAAGAAGAGGAAGACAAAGAAGATGAGGGTGAAGAAGAAGATGAGGATGATGAATAAGTTGGTTCTAGCACAGTTTTTTTCTTGTCTATAAAGCATTTAACCCCCCTGTACACAACTCACTCCTTTTAAAGAAAAAAAATTGAAATGAAAAAAAAAAAAAGAAAGAAAAGTCATGAAGGAAGTTTTGTGGGGGTAGATGAGATGGCTCAGTGGGTCCTGAGCTCAATGATGGAAGCTCACGTAGGGAAGGAGAGAACCAAAGAAAGCCGGCATGCATACAAGTGAGCCCCCCCTTCCTTTCTCACTCTCTCTTTTTCTCTCTCCTCCTCTTCCTCTCTCATTCTTTCTCTTTCTCTCTCTCTAGCTCAAATGAATAAATAGATACTTTAAAAAAAAGAAGTCTTGTCTAAACAGAAACCAGCAATTTGAGAGAAAGCAAAAAGTCTTGCTAGCCTTACTCCTGCACTTTTGTTGTGGAAATGGGGAAGGTAGGTGACATAGCACTGTGCTGTCACAGGGAAGCTGAGTTTTTTGCTTCCCCTTCTCCATCCTTCCTCTTGGAAGAGCAAATTCCACGAGGCTGAAAGAAGAGTGATTTTGTGAGCATGCTATGCTGATTCAAGACTTTTAGCAGATGTGATTGATAATAGTATGATAATCTGTCTCATGCAGTCTCTGCTTTGGGCAATAGAAGGAAATGAATCCTTCTTACATATTTTCCTGCAGAGCAGAGAGAGGGGAAGAACCACATGATATGTGGGGCAGGGAGCGTTGAAGAAGAGACATGGGTGTTGAATTGGATTCTCTGACACGCCTCTCTCGGAGGCCTTTCAGAGCAAAGATTGGGTTCATTCTGTGCTTTACACTGTCAGCTTTCTGTTACGGTAACAAAATGCCTCAGATAATCAGTGTAAAAAGAGGAGAGGTTTATTTGGGGCTCACTGGTTTCTAGGTTTCTGTCCATGATGGAGTGGCATTATGTTTTGACCCTAGAGTGCCAGGAGACATCATAGCAGACTGACACTTCAGAGGAAGCCTGTCCAAACATTTCATGGTTGGGTGTATGGTGAGAGACAGGAATGGGTGTGACCCTAAAATCCCTTCAAGGACACATCTTCCATGGCCTACCATAAATGCCATTGGGGGCAACAAACCTTCATCGCATAGGCCTTTGGAAACCAAATGAGACCAGAGCTCATGCTCTGTGTTTGCTGATTGACTCACAGAACAGGCTGCTGGTGGAAAGCAATTATCTCTCTACAAGGCTAAACCTGTCACTCACAGGACACCATGCACCCCTCCTTCACACTCATCTTCCAGCCCACAAACCTTGGTCTTGAATTAAAAGAACTGTCTCTTGAGAGAAGAAGACACAGGCTATTTGTCAATCACCAGGATCTGTTACCGGAATTAGAAAGCAAACAAAAATGACCCTGCTCGTTTGGATAAACTTGCTTTGGATTTGTTGCACTGTGTCTTTCAAAGTCCTGTTAGGTCTTTTCTAGAAGAAAGCACAAATTACAAACCTAGAGTTCTTGATGACATCTCCCAATGTCATCTTGAAGCTGGGTGGTCATGGAGAAATACGCTTGGACAATACAGGGGTGTGGTCTGGTGGTGACAAGAACGGACTCTGTGAGGCCTTCCCCATCCTCACGTGGAGCACGGCTCCTTCCCGCCAGGTATAGGGGTCAGTCTCCCTGAGAAGTTTCTCAGTGGGGTCTGCAGACTTCCTTCTGAGTGACAAGACCACGGGAGGGGAGGTGACCTTCATACCCTGGTTCTGCAGTGCCCAGCGTTGATCTGAACAGCGTGCTATAAACTCATATGTGTGCTGCTTTAGTGTGAAATCCCAGGTTGCTTTTAGCAATGCTGCTACTATTTTTGGTGTAAACCTGCTTCTTTCCCCCCTGTGCATGCTTGTGTATGTGTGTGTGTGTGTGTGTGTGTGTGTGTGTGTAAATCTTGTTGAATATAAATAAACTATACTTGTGTTTTCATCTGTTTACCACACATTCTTATATGTGTAGTAAATGCAATAAAATCTGAATCTGCAGAATTTTCGCTGTATTTATTCACTCATCAAATATTTACTGAGCATCTACTACATTTGATGTGCTGGAGATACAGCATGAGAAAAACAAAGGTGAAATCCCAGCTGATATAGTTCACAGATTGGTTCCCCATCTGAAGCAGCTTCCATTGGGCACTGACTCTCTGTTCTGTTAGTGTCACCTTGGGTTCATCGTATGCAGAGAGAGAGTTCAGGTGAGGTTGCACCCCAAAGAACCATCAGTTTCCCCTTGAAGACAAACTAGCCAAGAGTTGGGTCTGAGGCAGGTCAGCCTCTGATTCATTAGCTAAAGGAGACATTTGAAGTGGGACTTCTTGTCCCACCCCAGCCCTTGGAAAGTGAGGGCAGAAGTGTCAGGAATTCAAGGTTATCCTTAGCTATAGAAGGAGGCCAGCCTGGGCTACATGAAGCCCTGCCTTGAGGAAGGTAAAAAAAAAAAAAAAAAAAAAAAAAGAAAACAAACCCACAAAATTAAAGCCAAAGAAAGTGGAAGTTGGGGGCTTAGGACCATATGTCACATGCTCCCC
This sequence comes from Typhlomys cinereus, assembly GCA_023101885.1. Lineage (NCBI taxonomy): Eukaryota > Metazoa > Chordata > Mammalia > Rodentia > Platacanthomyidae > Typhlomys > Typhlomys cinereus. The sequence goes on from JALPQD010000036.1 coordinate 2,166,123, forward strand.
AAAGGTGATGTGGTAGGGTGGAGATGTGGGCCATTCTTCTGGAGCTCTGGAGGGGGTGGGGAGGTGTCTCTGTCTCAGAAGCCAAGATCTGATCTCTTGGTCTGGCCAAGTAGAAAGAAAGCAAGTGCAGGCTTAGAAGCAGTTGAAATTCAGCTACACAATCTTAATAAGGGGCATATCAAGGCAGGGGGTCACTGCAGAGTGACTCCACCCTAGTTCTGTCTCAGTTGGGCACATGCTCTCTCTCTCTGGGGGTGCTAGTCAGTCCCAACTGTGCTTCTCACCGGATCTCTCAAGTAGTCACTTTCACTGTCTTTGGAGGAGAAGAAAGAGAGATTGAAAAGGTCATATGCTTACTCTCGGTGGCCCCCTCCGAACACTGGGATATTCGCTGGTCCCTCAAGTCCTCAATGTATCCCAAAAGCCCCTCTCTTGAAAGGCTTTGGGTGGGCTCCCAGGACCTATGCTGTGCTGTCTCCATTGCTTCCAGGAACTTCACTGGGGATCAGGTGTGTGGTTAGAAATTGTACAGTGGGAATAAAAGAGCCACACCCAGGAAGCAGCAGGTCAGGAAGCTGTGTCAAAGCAGTGGGCAGTGGAGACAGGAAGTTTGGCCTGAGAGTTTGAAGTGCCCTTAGCTCTCTGCATAGATCCTAGGAAAGTCCCTTCGTTAGACGAGTAGGAGCCACTCAACATCTTTGGACAATGTGAAGCAACACAGGAGAAGCAGTATAATATACAGTGGAGCAGATAAAGTAACAGTAGAGGCAGGTAGAGCAATCAGGTGAGAGGGTGTAGCAGTCCAAGCAGGAAGAGCTGCTTCCCATGAACGTCAGTCACTGTGACGTAAAAGGCTTGATTTATTATCAAGTAGTTCTTTATTAACTCCACGTGAATGCTAGCGCACTGTCAAAGGCCAGTAGACGAATCTTCTCTGAGGTCAGTTAGGCCTCACTTCTTGGCCTGTTGACCAAGGTCAAGGTTAGAATTACTGAAGCATTCTGTGGTTTCACGGCCGGAATGTAACATGGAACAAATGCATGGACATCAGGCAGATGTCATGTGAAGGCTCGGCAGATAGAGTGCTTGCTGTGTAGGTGTGAGGACTGGAGTTGGGATTTCCAGAGGGCACATAAAGTCAGGCAGGTATGACTGCCACTTTGAATCCCAGCACTGGAAGGCAGAGACAGGGCATCCGAGGGCAAGTTTAGTTAGCTAGACCAGCTGATAATCGAGCTCTGGGTTCAACTGAGAAACTTTGGCTCTATAAAGAAAATGAAGAGTGATTGAGGAACTACCCAGCAACACCTTTGGGCCTCTACATGTGTAGAGACTTGCATGCATGTGCACACACATGTGTATATACATACAAACATGCGTGCATACACACAGCACACATATATGCATGAAAAGTTTTTAAAGTCTATGTTGTGAAATGATCAGGATTACTTGCCACAAATGTGAACTTGAGTTACAGGAACTTCCTCGTCCAGAGACAGGAAAAGTACAGCTATCAGGTCCTAAAGGTGCCAGATTTGGTGTAGAGAAAGAAGCACCGAATTCTGGCATTCTGGCAGTGTTCAGCATGCACATCAAGGCAGATGATGTGAAAATAACCATCAGTAAAGTCCGGGGGACCATTGAAGGGAAGATGCAGTCTGATTTTGGAAGATTCCTGTTTAAATCCCATCCTGATCCCAGGAGGTGCATCTAATAGGCTGTTCAGCAGGCAGAAGATTTTGAGGCCAAGGCCGGCGCCACTGACCCGGGACTTGCTAAGGTGACCTAGAGGTGGCCACTGAAGCCATGGTCGTTGTTGCAGCTCTAGACATTGTGCTGCATGTTTGAGTAGGAGGACTGACCAAGGAAAGTGAGGTCTCCTAACTTTGAGGCTAATTTGGGATCAGACAAATTGTTGCAAATTTAAGAGGATTCACAACTGGGCTTATTAAAAAGCTGGAACCATTCTACACTGTTATTTTATCTTGGCTCTGTACCTCCCCCCATGGTTCAGGGACATTCAAAGAACAACTGAACCTAGAGCTTTATGAAACAGGGGAAACGCATGTGACCTGCCTGGCTCCCACAGGTCCTCAGACCAGAGGGATCACGGCTTGGGAGGATAGGACTGTCCCTCCAAAGTTTCCAGGATGCAGTAGGGGCTAAGAAATCCTTCACGAGTTCAGTTGAGGTGAATATTCCAGAATGAAGGCTATAGAGGAATAAAAAATGACAGGTAACCAGAGTAAAGTTTTCAATCCAAAATGTAGGGAATGCAGTATGGATATCATTAAGCTAAAATCAGATCAGGGGGACACAAGAATATATGGCTCTGGAGCTGAACTAAATGTAGTCAGAAGCGGCAAAGCGTCAGTCCACAGAGACTTCTGGTAGAGGGGTGCGACCGGTGTAGTTGGAGTGACTTTTCCGTGTTAGACTCTGCTTCCTTGGGAAGAGGTACAAGAACAGGAATCTGTGATGGGGGAGAAAACAGCAAGGGCCTGTTTGCTGAGGTGCTCAAATCAGGAACTGATTCTTTTCCATTTCTCAGTTATCAGCTTTCCTACTCACATGCCTTCATTCTACCTTCACTCAACACTGTTCTGGGCACAGTTGTGAAAACTCGTGTCTCGCTTCCTTACAGTTTGCCGTGGGAGACAAGTTCTAGCACCTGCTGGTTTAGATGCCATCAAGTGCCGCAAGTCCCAGGGGTCTACTCAGGAATGTGTGTGTGTATCTGAGGTAATGCTGTAACCTTGGCCAGAAAGAGTGAACAGGAGTTTATTAAGCACCAGCAGGAAAGATAATGCCCCCTAGAGAGAGGAGGCAGGGAATGCAGAAAGCAGAAAAGCTGAAAGTCAGGATTTGTTCAGGAACACAAATGGGGTCTTAGCCCTGCTGCAGGGAGGTGAGGCTGGATGGGGGCGCTGCTCTTAGCAGTTTTTTTCCTGGGTGTAAACGTGAACCTTCTGCTGAGAGGCCCTTCATTCTTGTATGCTGTTTCTCTTGTCACCTGTCGATTATTAACTAACAGAAAATGAACAACCGTGAGTCTTAGGGGTCAGTGTCTGTCTCTGGCACTTAAGAACTTCCTTGGCAATTTGATGTGCAAAGTAACTTTGAAGCAGCTGTCCTGTTACTGGATGGCTTGTTGCTAGTTGCTATTTGAATTGATTTGAGTCTTGAATAATCCCAGGAAATGGCTGGAAGTAATCTGGTCTCTGAGCTAAACCCCAGAGGAGGTAATATGTGATAAAGCTTTTGTGTGTGTGTGTGTCTGTGTTTTGCATGTGAACATACATGTATGTATGGGCATGTGTACAAGTGGGCACTTGAGTATGTGTTCCTGTGAAGGTCCAAAGGTGGAATCAGGACTCATCCTGGATTGCTCTACAGCTCATTGCTTTGCTCTGGGGTTTCCCAGGTTCTGCCTTCCACAGCTGGACGCACAGTTCACCACCATATCAACCAGGCATTATTACATGGGATCTGGGGATTCGAGCACAGGTTCTTTTGCTTTTGAGGCAAAGGCTTAACCCCTGAGCCATCTCCCTAGCCCCCATGTCATCTTCCTTGATATAAAACTCACGAATCAGTCAGGGGGGGTCCGACTGTCTCATCTTCCCACTACTATGGGTTCTTGGGAATGAAACTTGGATATTCATCTTCTCCAACTGACCTATCTCCCCTGTTCCTAAATCTTGGACTTTCACTGTCTTTGGAGCCTAAGATATCGATCAATATTCCTGGCCATTAAGAGTGACTTCATTTTTTTTCTGAGAAGAAAAATAAGGTATAGGATGATATAGATCAACTATCAAGAGCCATTAGATTTATTTTGTTTTCATTAGTTTTATGAATTGTGACTAAGTTTGCTCCTTAACACTATGACAGCTGGCGGACAGTAATACTGTATCTATTTAAATATAAATACTGTTTGTTGTGCTTGGTATAAGGATACAATTGAAGATTTCCTGTCCGAGATCTGAGTCTGTGGTGTGTTGTGCAGTGTTCCCATTCTCCACAGAAACATTTTTCTAAAGACAGATAACAGTCTCCTCAGTTAAGGAACAGGGAGGCCAGGCACTCAGCGTGGGTGGGAACCAGCAGGCTGGGGAGTGGCTTCCACTGACTTTCAGACACTGTGGCAGTCAGCAAGTGTTTTCCCAGATTTCCATGCCTGTGTTAAGCATTTCTGAAATAAGATTGGATGTGCTTTTACGGGTGACACTGGACCCTGCTTCCCCATGTTCCCACTCAGCCCTGTGAGAACATACTGAATACTGGTAGAAATATTAGTACAAATAAGAGAATGTCCTTTCACATGTGCTTGAGATGATGGCAGGCTTAAATTACAGCTTAATTAAAGGCCCCAGTACATGTTGTGGAGCTAATGTGCGTGGGTGTGTGTGTGTGTTTGAGAGAGTATGTATGTATGTATGTATGTATACATGTATATGAGTGTGTGCATGTGTGTTAGAATATGTGAGCGTGTACATGTATGTATATATGTGCATGTACATGCATGTATGTGTTTGAGAGAATGTATGTATATGTGCAAGTGATAATGTATATGTGTGCATGTATGTGAGAGAATCTGAATATTTGTGTATGCGTGTATATGCATATGAATATATTTGAGTATGTGTATATATACGTGTATATGTGAGTATGTAATTCTGTGTATCTGTGTGTGAAAGAAAAAATAGGTATATATGTATATGTGTTTGAGAGGATGTGTATGTGTGTGCATGTGTGTGAGTACATATGTATATATGTATGTGTGTGGATCGAATCCAACAACCACTGCCTGGAGTGTCAAGATCTATTTTCCTTAAGCTTCCTCTTGGGAGTTTTGTGTTTCCCCCTCTTATGCTGAAGTCTTCAACACAGTTCAAGTTCAATTTTGTGAAAATGTGTATACATGTGAGTGTATGTAGGCATGTATATGTGTGTTTGTGTGTGTTTTTGAATGTGTATATGTGTATGTGTGTGTGTGTGTGCGCATGTGTATGTGAGTGGGTGCTTATTTGAAGACTAGGAATAAAGGAAGTTACAAAGTAGATTAGACACAATATGTTGCCTAAAATCAGCACAATGCTGCCGAGTAACTTAACCAGTGAGGTGAAACACACACATAAACCTTAGAACACTGATGAAAGAAGTTGGAGAAGATAAAGATGAATGGAGAGGTCTCCTGGGCTCATAGACGGGAAGAATGAGTATTGTTTAGACATTGCACTAAGCAGAATGATCTTCAGATTCGGTGTAATCCCTATCAAAATTTTAAAGCTATTATTTTTTTATAGCAACCATTAAAAGTTATGCTAAATTTGTCAGGGATCCAAGAAAAAAAACCCTCCCAGATGGCAAAACAGTGTGAGTATGAAGAACAAGATGCAGGCAGCATAATTCTTGATTTCAAATTATATAGCAAAGTGATAGCAGCTGAAACATTCTGATATTTGAAAATAGGTGCACAGACCAATGGAAAATAGTATATTAATATTAATTACAGCCCAGAAATAAAGCCTGTACATGTACAATCAGTAGATCGTGGACAAATGTGAAAATTCACAGTGAGTGAAAAGGTGATCGGTTCAGTCAACAGCGTTAGGCAACTGGACATTGTCTTTGAAGTGGGCACTTACTGTTATGCTGGTATTAATGGTAGGCCGATGGGCACTTCTGAGAAGGACTCTTAGATAAGGTTGGCCTCTGAGTCTGCCTGTGAGGGATGGTCTTGATTGCTTTAGTGGATTTTGGAAGACCCAGCCTAAGAGTGGGCAGCTCTGCTCTCCAGCAAGGGATCCAAGCTGTATAAGAATGAAGAGAGCCATGCAGCAGCGAGCATGCCCAGATGGATAGAGCCATGCATCAGTGAGTATGCCCGTATCCACTGGACTGCTCATCAGACAGCACGCCTCCATCTATTGAGTCTATCCGTGAGCATGCCCATGTCCTTTGAGTGGCACATCAGCGAGTGTGCCTGCATGGTTTGAGCCACACATCAATAAGCGTGTCTGTGTTGATTGAGCCTTGCATTGGCAAGCATACCTGCATTGATTCATTGCTCTCCACTCTTGTCTTGATGGTGGTATGACTAGCTGCTCAGAGTTCTTCCCCTTTGTAACTTTCATGCAATGATGGACCCTAAGCTGAAACTGTGAGCCAACTAAACCCTTTTCCCTAAAGTTTGCTTCTGATCATATACTTCGTCAGGATGATGAGAAAAATAACTGAGTTATGTACAAAAATCAACTTCAAGTCTATTGAAGACTTTTTTGTAAGACCAGAAAGCACCAAACTCTAACAGGAAGTATAGGGGAAAGAGATCTCCACACTGGTCTTGGGAGAGTTTGGCTGGACTCCATCTAAACCCTGCTGTACAAAGCAGTACATAACTGCTTAAATCTAGAAAACTTCTGTATAGCAAAGGAGATATTCAGCACAATGCAAAGGCCACTCGTGAACTGGGAGAAAACATTCACAAGCCACTAATCCTTTAAGGCTTCATGTATGAAGAGTTTACATAACTCAACATCATAAAACAAATAATTCATTTTAAAAAAATGGGCCAAGAATCCAAATAGACCTTTTTTTTCTGGAAGATACAAACTAATAACCAGCAAGCATATGACAAGGACTAAGTGTCATTAATCACTGGCGAAATGGAATCCAAATAGCACTATATCTCTGCCTATGGCCATTAACAAAACCAAGAGCTTGCATGTTCTGTCTAGGGTATGGAGGTAGAAACCTCACATTCTATGTTGGGGGCCTCAGACTATCCAAGCAACTAGGCCGTTGGCAGAGAGATAGTGAACAGGACCGTAACTTACCCAGCAAATCAGAGGCAGCCTGACTACAGCTGAGTTGCATGAGTTGCACGTTAACCAGGCCCCATCCCCTTCCCAGAGAAAGAGTGACTCTCGACCACAGCTTAAGTCATACACAGTCAGCTCCTTTGCCTGGGTCACATAGCACAGGTCACATATTAACTAAGCCTGCTTCCGTGCACAGCAAGACTTCCCTTTCCTTTTAACAGTTGACTCCTTATGGCTCCTGCAGCTTCATACTGTAGACCCTTCATTGTTGTGCTTAGCATGGAGTTAATAAATCTCTAGCCTGAAGAGTGATCTGACTCAGCACCGCCCTCCTCCCTCCTCCTCTCCTCTCACCCCAGCTCTTGATACATCCTGTTGCTGGAAATGGGAAAATAAATTGATTCATCCGTTGTGGAAAATACTATGTAGATTCTTTAAAAAAATTCAAACGAGAACTGTCATGTGACCCAGCAGTCCCTCATAATGGTATGTATTTAAAGAAAGTGAAATCATTATTCTGAAGGGATATATGTACCTAAGTTTATTGTGAAATTGTTCATGGTAGACAAGATATGTAAATAACCTGTGTCCACCAATGACACAAGAAAGAAAATATATATACATATATGTGTATATATATATGTCTATAAATGTATGTATGTATAATGTATATATAAATGTGTATATATAATGCAATTATGAAAAGACAGAGATCTTGTCATTTGTAATGACAAAGATCATCAAAGGATATTAGGTTAAGTGAAATAAACCAGATACAGACAGTAATGTGTCCTGAACATATTTAATTCACAGAAGTCAATTAGAATGGTTTGTGCCTGGAGTCAAGGGTCTGTGGAGATGGAGGGATGAGGGGGAATGGTTACACACTTTCAGTTATAGGCAGAACAGGATCTGGGGTTCTGAAGTACCATGTGTTGACTAAGAATATACAAGTATATATTTGGGATTTGCAAGAAATCATAAGTGCTCTTACTGCACACACAATGGTACTATTATGGTGATGGAAGGTTAATTAGCCTAACTATATAATCATTTGGTATTTAAATGTATCCACACATACTGTATATCTTAAATACATACATTCGTCAATTATTGCTCAAGGAAACTGGAAACAAGCATGTGATGTGAGTGGTTAACTTTTTCATGTTTCTTTCCAAGACTAGACTATATTCCCTTTTCCCTTGCCCTGCCTCTGAAAGGTGCTTTGGTTTTCAAAAAGGTTATGAAAGAACCTAACCTACCAATGGCACAGTAAAGCACCTTTGGGCGTTGCTCTATCAGATGTCCTTGAATCTTGAACCTGGGTCCTTAGCATTGCTGACTTGGTTTTCTTTAAATCTGCAGTGGGATGTGGATCTAAGTCATTGAACCAAAAAATATTTGAGTCTGTCATTTAAGGCATGGCTTTGAACTTGGTTCAGGACCCCAGCTGGAAACTGTTAGCTGAGGGAGTCAGAACTCTGAGTTTGGGATGCACAGATTTGCTGGGGTGGGGGGGGTGGGGGGGCGTCTATTTCTGTCTGTCCGGTGCTGTCCCTGGAGCACCCCCTCATGCCTGCTTTTCTTTCAAGCTACTTGAGAGTTTTTGTCTTTTAATTAGTGTTACTGAGGAGACAGATCTGTATTCTCATTCTTTAACCTACTATAAAGATAGATTATAACCATTTTAAAATAAAAAGGAGGAAGTGCATTGGGAATTAAAAACAAGCATGAACTGATTTCTTTACCTTTTTTGGGGGGGAGTAAATTTTTCATCCAAGATATAATTGTGTACAGTAGAGTTTGTGTGTGTGTGTATGTAAAATGTATACATGAAGGGTGTAGTGAAGTGCACGCATGTGAAATCCATGTGTGTAAGCACTCATGTGAAGGTTATGTATGCGGAATGTGTATGAAGTATGTGAGTATGAATGTGTGCGTGTATGTGCGCGTGGGTGCACATACAAATGTGTGCAGTTGCACACATACACCTAAACTTGCCAGGAGAGGCCTTGGTTTCCTTGTGTGCAGAGAGAGGGCACACCCAGTGGCTAGTTGGACCCATGGCAGGTGTATCTCCCCAGGGGCACCTGGGAAATGGCAGGCAGCTTCACTTTCTCTGGTGGTTGCCAGAGGTCAATTGGGAGAACAGCAGAACCACCTTGTTCCTTTCCTTTGTTCCAGGATGTGTAGGTAGGAAAAGCCCCTCACCATTCACCATGCTAACAATAGGCACATTAGCAGTCATTGGGTTCCCACCGAGTCTGCTATTCTTCAAATTAGGACCCAGGAATGTAACTAGATGAATTTTCACAGGAACATTTAAGGGCAGGCTGAGACAAAGACGCCCTGCTTTTATTCTCATTTCCCTGTATTTGTGCATAATTTAGACATTTCCAACACTGACAACAGAGCTTTTCATTTATTTGGGGGGGGGGGGACGGCAATATCATGGTGATGCTTTTTTTTTTTTTTTAAAGCGGCCCATCTTTTTGGAATGCAAATTGGGGCAGAAACTCCACTTATAAATTTTTGAAGAACTCCAAACAATTCTCAGGCACTGCATCCTCCATTAGCATCACAATGCACATTCCTGTCTGGCCTGTTTGATTCTCCTAGTAGGCACAGTCCCCCGTTCCATACTGAGTTCAGCAGGTCCCCCGACTAGCCAACTTGAAGTTGTGTCTGTGACTTGTGACTTCCTGTCACACTGATCATAAAGAGAATTTGTGTGCGTGGCGACATCTCAGCAAGTGAAAATTTAGCTCATTTCTTTTTAGAAGAGAACCTGCTAAGGCCTTGTTTCTCTGGGCTTTGGATACATTTTTCACACTTTACGAGATTTCTTTGGTCATTTCAAGGTCTCCTAGTATACAGGGTTCTCAAGTCAGCTCCCAAGTTTATTCCACCTACAACTTAAATCAGGCCTTGCTTTTCTGGTTGGACAGTCTTCTGCATACCAAGAGACTCCATAATCTTCAAGTGTTTGGTCCATGAGATCTTTTCAGAAAAAATGGGAATCGAATTGGGAGGTTGCTTTGGGGTCTGTATGTGTCCAGGTTCCTGTGTTCAGGAATCCAAGACAGAAAACAGGACATACATAGATAATTAAGGCAGAGTTTATTAGAGGAGAGAATGAATGGAGCTCATAGACATAAATCTGTAGGGGGCAAGAGAGCCCCCAAGAGCTCACAGATTCCAGGTATAGAATCCACGAGGGCTTAGAGTAAAGTCAGATAGGAACTCACAGACACTAGACATGGAATCCTATGCAGGGCAAAGGTGTTAGATGGTTGCCAGGATCATGTATATTTACACACTTAAGCAAGCCAGGGAAAACAACTTTTCCTCATTGGTTAGCTCCAGTTCCTGCAAACCTGATTGGAGCTTTTGGCCCTCTACATCTCATTGGTCTGTTTGTATTGGGGGCCAACCGAGTTGACCTTGTGCTCAACCTCTTAGTAGGACTTAACTACAAAGGAGAATTAATCTCCACATCCTTCATGAACAGAGGGTTGGGGGAAGTTGGCTATTTTATCTCTGTGAAGGAGTAGAGTCAGTTCCTCCAGATCAATATTGTGTGTTCCTTCAGTGTAACCCCAGCCCTGGGGATGACCTTCCAAGACTTTCAGAGACCGGTCCAACGTGGCTGCTCTAATACTGTCTAAGTAAGGTGTCAGAAGGTCTGATGCTTCTGGAAGGATAGGTCCTCTGACACGGAGATGTCCTGACTCTTGTGTCCTGGACCAGGGACCCATGAAAGTAATAAAATTAAGACAGTTTGTTAAAGAAGAGAAAAGGAATGAGCTGGAAATCTGGGACAGGACCGGCTCCTAAGCTCAGGGGTCTTACATAGCCCCCTGTGGCAGGGCATGTTCATACAGAACCAGGAGCTACCACAAGTCTTTCCTCAGAAATATTATTTCATGTCCTATGGCTGTGGGACTAGCACGTTCCTATCTAAAGACTGACCCCTGACCCCTGGGTTAAACTGTTACCCCCTCAGGTCAAATAGCTTTTCTTAGGTAGTCTCAGGCTTCTCTTTTCTCAACCTTTTCTGTGTGTTGGGAAGATTCTTAACACCCCCTTCCATTTTCTGACTATATATCATCATGCTTTGACTATGACTTGTCCCCAAGGGCTTTTGTATTTGCATCTTTAGTTGGTGTTATATTTGGAAAGGTCGTGGTACCTTTAGGAGGTGGGGCCTTGCAGGAGGAAGGCAAGTGTGTGTGTGGGGGGGTGGGAGGTAGGCTTGAGGTTGGGTAGCCCCGCCTGCTTCCTCTAGTGGTCAGTCCTAGTAGTCTGCAGCTTGCTCTGTTGGCCTCCAGAATCATGCCTGTAGTTCTGCCCTAAGGAACTGTATCTCCCATCTGGAACTATATGCCAAATAAATCTCTCTTTTCTCCTTTAAGTTGCATTTGAGTATTGTCTCCTAGCCACAGAAAGAGTAACACATACTTATCTGTGCACAGAAATCTAAAGAACCTCCAAAAAGCCAGAAACACTGCATGTTGGTTGGTTTCAGCTGTCAGCTTGACACTTGCCTGTTCTGCAGGCCTTAGGAAGAGCTTCCCTTTAACTGTAGTAGGTTTCTCATAGAAGCCTTATGTCTGGATGGAGAAGTTTTCTCTATTTGTAGTTCAGGGCAAACTTTATGAATTGGTGTTGAGGTCTACAAAGTGCAACATTTGTATCTATTGAACTACTTTATGTGACTTATTTTTAGTTTTTAAAGTGCTAAATGATACTAATTCTCTAACTTTGCTGCCTTAGTTGGACAGAACACTCCCTTTCATATCCTGACATTTTTCTCATCATTTCTGTATCCTTTTTTTAAAATATCTTTTTGGTGATTTTGACAAGTTCACCAAGGACTTCTATGCACAAGTTTCTTGTCTTCTGTTAGGTTTGGTTTCTGAGTATTGCTAAAGAATCTAAACATTTCCTTCTCGCTTACTAGAAGCTTCTTTTTAGTGGTCGATGTTCAGTTCTGAAATGTTTTTACAGAATTTAGCATTAAACCACTTGGGCTTGAAGTTTTCTTTTGGAAAAATTTTGTAAACTTAAACTAATTAGAATCAGAATTAAATTTTACTTTTCCACTACAATTTTCAGTGTTTATTATTTTTTAAATTTTGTGTGTGTATCTGTATATGTACATATCTGGGGTATGTGTGTGTGTACACACCAAAGTGTATTTGAGTGTGTGTGCTGTGACATGGGGAATCATCTTAGATTGTTCTGACTCCTTATGGCTTCTTATTGCTTCTGGGGTCTCTCCTGCTTTCTGGGCTGAAATTATAGGCCACTGCCATATCAGGGAATTTTTATATGGGATCTGGAAATCCAATGTCAAGTTCTTTTGCTTTAGAGGTAAAGACTTTAACTTCTGAGCCATCTCCTCAGCCCCATTTGTGTGTTTTTGTGGCATGTGCATGTATGTTCGGGTATAGGTGTGCCTATGCATGTGTGAAAACCAAGAAAGACCTTGGGTGCCTTATTCTGTCACTCTCTACCCCAGTCGCTTGAGACAGGGTGTCTCCGTGAACCTGTAGCTAGGCTGCAGCCATCGCCTGTCTCTCTGCCATCAGACTGCTAAGGCTTCAGGGCTGGTACACAGCCACACCCAGCTTTGTACATGGATGCTGGGATCCAAACTCAGGTCCCGATGCTTGCCTGGCAAGCACTCTTATTCACTGAGCCATAGCTCCATCCCCTGAGTGTGTATTTTAATTTCATTTAATTTAGCTTTCAGATTTGTTGATATCATGGTCATGATATACTGCCTTTTTAACCTTTTTAACATTTAGAATACATTGTTGCATGTTTTTTAATTGCCAGTTTTGGTAATTTGTATCTTCTTTTGTGTAGCTAGGAGTTCGCTAGTTTTATCAATCAACTTTTTTCTACTTTCATTGGTTTTCTATCTTATTTATTTCTTCTCCAGTGTTGATTGTTTCACTTTTGCTTCTGCTTAAAAATGGAAACCCTGATCACTGATCTGAGCCTTTCTTGTTTTGTCACCTGGATGTGGTGGAGGTCAGAGGACAACTTCTAGAATATCAAAGCTTCCAAGGATCAAACTCAGTTAGATCTGCAGATTTTCAAGCAGATGTGTTTCCATTGCTGTTCCCCCTGCACCCGGCCTACCTTGTTTTAAAAATTAATTAGTTGTTATTTTTATGGTGTATGATGTTTGTAGGGGCCACCCATCTGTTACATTGTGCATGTGGATGTCAGAACATTCTGGAAGCCGGTTCTTGCCTTCCAGCTTGCTGAGGCAGCAGAAGCTGGCATAAAAGCTTCTGGGAGATTCTCTTGGCTCTGCCTTCTGTGTGGCTGGCTGCAAGAGTGCTGGGGTTACAGACGGGAGCCCCCACGTTCAACTTTCTGTGGGTTCTGGGGATCCAGTGCAGGTTATGAAGCTTTGGGACAAGTACCTGCTGAGCCGTCTTGATGGCCCCCCTGGATTGATTTTAATCTGTTTTTAGTATAGTGTGTGCAATTTGTAGGGTGAATCTGATGGGGGGGGGTTGGTTGCAATAAAACAGCATAGGATTTGAGCATGACCTACATCCCGCTTCCCACTATTCTCAGTGCTTCGTAGCTTACTTCTGAGTATGTAAAGCAATGCCACTGCCCACTGAGGGGTTGCCATAGTGTGCGATGTAGGGTATCATGGTAGAATAAGTCAGTACACGCTCATGTTTTTTACATCCTTTTTCAATTCTCATATGCAGAATTCGTGGCTGCAGAGTGCCAGCCGTGGTATGCTGGGCATACCAGGAAGGACACTGGCCTAGAAGGCTCAGGTCACTTGCAAGGCACAAGTCCTTTGCCAATCGAATCTCTAAAGTCATTTTTCTGTACAGCGGCCTCATGACTTGCTGTCACCCTGCTGCTTTCCTGCAGCATCCCGACTCCTTCATGTCTCTCTCCAGCTGGGTGCTGTGGGGGATTCAAAGGTTTTGAATTCAGCGGGCTCCAGGGCGGAGGCTGTGGGACTGGGGTGTCCGAAGTCTCGAAGATCCTACCTCCAGGCTGCCTGATGCAGGACACCTTCTGGAAAGACCCTCTGCTTATCTTCACTGGGTTTTGGCTCCCTGACAGAACAGATGTTTCCTTCCAGGACAAAAGAGCAGGACCTAACGCTTGGCCTAGCATCCTACCTCTAAGAAGACTGATGTGCAAATGACCAAGTCCCTGATGAGCATATCCCTGAGAGTCCCAAGCCAGACCACTGTGTGACCTTTACTGGAACACTCTGGACCTTCAGTATGTCAAACCCTCCGTGTTCCCGAGCGTTTCAACTTTGTCCTCCCTGCATGGGTATGAGGACCCCACACTGCAGTGCTTGCTGGTACCTGTTGCCTGGTTTGCAGTCCACTGTCCCACCAGGGCCGGGGAAGCCACAATCCTCAGCCGTAGAGACATCACGAGAGCAAGATATACTTTTCTGTGCTGGACACTTCAAAGTGCACAGAACCCCCTGCACAAATGCAAAACAAAGCGTCCATGCTCTGTGCGCACCGCCAAAAGTTCAGCTGGCCTCTGCGATCACAACCTTCCACCCATACATCACATGCCTGGAACAGTCTCTCCCAGATTTGATCTCTGAAGAAGAGATCTCTTTTGAAGCTGCCCCGGGCTTTAGCCCAAATGATTCTCTCTCCTTTTCATTCTTTCCTTCCTTTGCCAACAGACCCCTCCATGCCAACAGTATTTCTTTAAACCAGCCAACGAATGGGGAGATTTTTTATTTTTCCTTCTCTTCACTTCTTTTACTGTGAAGCTAATCACCGGAAGAGAACAGTGCTTGAGTCCTGTAAGTCAGGGGCAGAGGGGACTAGCCACAGCCCCTCCCACTGTGAGAATATGTTTCCTGTGGCTGGGGATGTAGCTCAGCGGGACAGGGACAGTGCTTGCTTAGTGTGCTCAAGGAAGAAAGGAACGTGGGAGGAGGAAGAGAGGGAGGAAGTCTGAAAAAATGAAAGGGAGGGAAAAAGGAAGGAAGGAAGGAAGGAAGGAAGGAAGGAAGGAAGGAAGGAAGGAAGGAAGGAAAGAAGGAAGGAAGGAAGGAAGGAAGGAAGGAAGAAAAGAAGGAAAGAGCAAGGGAGGGAGGGAGAAAGGAGAAGGGAGGAAGGAAGGGTCTGTATCATCACCATTTTTAACACCCTTCCAAGCTCTCCCTTAGACTTCAGCTCAGGGCAGATGTGGTGTACCCCATGGTGAAAATGAAGCCCCCCCCAGCCTTTGTCTATGCTCCTGGTTCACTCTTTCCATGTTCTACTTGCTGATTTGAACCATCCATACTTGATGGCCATCTCCCTTTACCAAGTGTCTCTCAAACTATTTACTATGATTCTAGTGGTTTATATCAAACGTGTCTGTGCTGTGCCCACTCTCTGAAGGAGGGAGATGGATCCCTCCTAAGTGGATCTGCAGGCCGCACATCCAGTCAGACCCACATTGCTTTTCCTTAAATGTGACTGAATGACTGTGGTTGTGAAAACTTTGCTGTGGGGGATTCAAAGGTTTTGAATTCAGCAGAATACATAAATAATTCCAAGCGCATTTGGGCCAAGAGCTGCTGAGAACACATGCAAACGCAGTCATGTGAGTTCATGACTCATCATGCTGCATTCTGTGCAAGAGACTAAGAGCAACGATAGGTTCTTTCAGATGTCGGCTAGTTTGGATTTACACGGTGCCACGTCGTAAGCCGATGGCAGAATCGAAAGGCCATTTCTGTAGGCTTCTGCTTGGATTGTCTCCAGTCAACTACGTGACTTTGAATATGCAAAGTGGACATTAAAGAGCTTTCTCCATGACCGTCACAAAATTCTTGCAACAGTCAAATAGTCCTCTATTTGGGCAAGTACGCTGACCATGTCATGCTGGTTGTTCAAGCTATCCTTACAACCACAGACTACAGTCCTGCGGCTTGGAACTCCAGCACTGTGGGATACACTCAGGGTACATGGAAAACTTGGGTCAGAAAGGCCTGGGTGTTGGATTGGTATCTAAATTACTCTACATGCTGCAGATCAATTCACAACTAAACAGCTTCAGGGAATAAGGGATCTTATTCTGGTTTACTCTTGTCTGGTTACAGGTCTTAATCCAGCATGGCAGGAGAGCTGATACCAATACTAGGAGTCAATGGAACTGGCCGCGCCAGATCCACAGGACTGCTGAGAAAGGGGAAAACTTCCCTTGGCAGACTTCATGTCTGTCTAAGTGTGCTGAAGAATGTCGGCTCTCTGAATCGGCTCTCTCCATCTTACCCACCTATCCAGGGACATTTCCACTCCCTATCATAAGCTTCCCCATAGACAATCTCCTGCAGGCTTGCTCAGGGCTTCACTCAACTAGTAATTCTTTACAATTGTGCCTAGAGCTTGAGCTGGAAAGATGGCTCAGTGGATAAAGTGCTTGATGAACAAGTGTGAGGACCTGAATTTGAATCTCCAGAACCCACCTAAAGCGGGGCGCAGTAGTAGTGTGTGTCTGTAACCCTGTAATCCCAATGCTCCATAGTGAAGACATTCACCCAAGGTTCTCCTCTGACCTCCTTGTACAGCATGACATGCCCACACCCACACATGTGAACACACACACACACACACACACACACACACACACACACACACACACACACAGACCTGGGTACTGAATGGTTCTCTCACATTCCAGTCTACAAGTAGATTCCAAAAGTGTCTCAAAGCTTCTTGGTTAAGTTTATTTTCATGGCTCAATTGAAAACAAACCCGATTCTACTGTAATTCCACACGCTAACTACCTAGGTGGCAGGAGAGGGAATCAGCGGCTGCCATGGCGAAGAGGAAAACTTCTACATTTCTCGGATAATAAAGAAGTTGTCATACCAAGTGGAAGACAATGAGAATTGAGCTAATGAAAATGGCCCGACGCGAATGACTGACTCCCCGCCTCAGGAAGCAAGCGAGAAGCTGCATGGCGCTGGAATGATTGCATTCCACAGCTGCGAGACAGACACACTGCCCTGTTGTTTCTGTTCAATCGAGTTTGCATTCTAATGAATAACAATGATGCTTACCTGTCCTGTCTGAATCCATAATGCAAAGTCTGGCTGGTGGCATTTCTCCCGACCAACTGGAGAAAGAGGAAGACGACAAACACCCCTGGTGGAGGGCACTGTTATTTTCAGGCCAGGTGGGCACATGCCTTCCAGGAGTTCTCCAGCACGGTGACTCTCAAGTCATTTCCCTGTTTGCTCCACCCCCTTTATGTAATGAAAGCTTATATCACCATATCCTTGGAACTCTAGAGAGGGGCAAATCGTTCTCCCGGGGCTGGTCAGGTTTAGGGTCACTAGATGAACATGGTTCTTAGTTGCATTGTTTCTTTTAGCTCCTAAAAGCCAACCTATTTTTTGGGGGGGTGGTAACCTGCACAGTCATGCTCTTCATGCTGAATGGTGAGTGCCCCACATGGGCTGCTGGGTTTGGGGTCACTTTGCTCACCTGGGAGGCTGTGATCAGGTGACAGTCAGCTGTGGCCTTACAGCATGGTGTGTGTGTGGGGGGAGGGGCACTTGTTCCTCTGATCTTTTCTTTCTAAGTTGTATTACCAAAGGGATGGCCTCACTGTGTTCACTAAGCACCAATTTTGGGGACACATTCCTCTTTGGAAAGACACCAGGACTGTCAGCTAGTACAGACCACAGCCTTTTCTCTTTTCTTGCCCAATTTGCCAAAAAAAAAATCAGAAGAGATATTGATCTTCTCCTCAATACTCACTCAGCTGCTTTCCCCATCCTTCCCCCCCCCCCCCCCCCCCCGTCCTCTACATCTCCTTTCTTTTCTTCCTTCTCATCCTCAGCTGACATCTAATGAATGGTATTTCTTTCAGGCACGGGCAACATGTCAGTGCCAATACCATTCACAACTTGAGTTGCTGCTTCCCCCTTTGCCCTGCAAAGACCCCTTCTTGCTTTTATTGACAACACAGGAACCTGTCAAGCTGGTTCCTTTCATGTATTCATGCATTTATTTGAGTGCCAAGATAAGCCTGAAATGGTACACAGGTCTGGATCCCCTCGAAATACTATGTTTGGGTACTCCTGCGCTTTGCACGCATCCTTTTTCTTAATCACGGTGTGTTAGTTATCAAGTAATCTTGTTTTATACTTAATTTGTAGAAGAAAGCCTAGAAGATTAGTCAGAGACATTTAAATAGCTAATTAGTTTCTCAACAGGGGTAGATTTTTGGATGTGGCCTTCAGAAATATGAACTCTTCTCTGAGAAATTTTTACCATTGAATAGCACTACATTTCCCACTGCGAGAGCTGCTCACTTCCTGCCTTTTCCTGGCTGATCTCAGATTGTCCTATGAGGCAGGATCAAAGAAAAGGGTCTAGACAGCTGCCTGCATAATTTGACCAGAGGGAGGGGTGAGGTGGTTGTGGTGCTGATAAATATTCAAGACACCCAAGAAGCTAAGAGCAGGAGAGTGAAGATACCTACCTGGTGGGTGCCAGGAAGCACCACAAAGTCTGATGTTTGGGGCTGGCATTTGGGCCAGTCTGCACCCTATTTGCCTGAATTATCCTGAACATAGTTCACCCTGCACTTGAGCAACTCAATGTTTTATAGATATATTCCGATGACATTCAAATACGCTGGCCATGGAGCATCTCAGAGGGGACACATAAATATGATTCAATTGTGACAAAGATTTCTGGGGGGGCTCTCACTGGATCGCTGACCCATTTAACTCTCATTCGATCGTTAGATGGTATGAAAACCAAGTTAACAGTGGGAGAGCCTGCTTGTCTAAGCACTTGAATGAAGAGGTGTCATATCCAAGATCCTCCTGGATCCTTCCTTTTATAACTTCAGAAGAGTCAAGTCCCAGAGAAACACAAATTGGCAGTCATTTCTTCTCATTCTCTTTCTTCTCCTGCCTACTCAGGCTTCTCCTTTTCCACAGTTCTAGAATCAGGACTCAAGTGGTTAATTCAAGTAAACTTAACTTGGATAGGATTTGCTTGCAGTTTGGAAGAGAGGAGTGTAGATACGGTAGAATATAAGCAATTTACAAATTGATATATGCATTCTAAATATATGCTTGTGAAATTTCCATAATTCTAAAATGGGAATGGAACCAAAATGTTTAGTCAGACATGATAATTATAGCTAACATTTATTGAAGGATTATAATGGGGCGGCTACTGGTCTAATTGCTTTACATTTATTAACTATATAGTTCGTACGCTAGCCTGATGAGACAACGCTGATTATCATTTTATAAAACAGAATCAAGCACAGCAGTGTGGTCGCTCACTGCAAGGCACTGTGGACTGATGGAGTCAGTATTTAGGTGCAATGTCTTCATGTATCTCAACCAGCATGTTGAGTGGTCATCTGTAGTTGCCTCTGACGCTTGTCCTTTAACTGTTAAAGAGTTTGCAGAGAGTATTCAGGAACTCTGTTTGAAACTTTGATCTTAGAAGCATTGATGGCCATAAATGACCATTTAGTAGCTATTTTTCTTGTTGCTGTGCCCAAATACCCAAAAAGTATCACTGAAGGGAGGAAGGCCGTATTTTTTTGGTTTACAGTGTGAGGTGGAATAGTCCTTCATATGGGGAACTCAGCAGCAGGAGCGAGAGTCAGCTGGTCATAGTGAGTCAGGAAGCAGAGATTGAGAGAGAGAGAGAGAGAGAGAGAGAGAGAGAGAGAGAGAGAGAGAGAGAGAGAGAGAGGCAGGCTGGGACTCAGGGCTGATTTCTCCTTTTTATTCAGTCCAGGTCCCCAGTCCATGGGGTGTTTGTGTTCATCTTCAGGGTGGATCTTCCTTTCTAAGTTAAGACTTTCTGGAAATATCCTCCTAGACATGCCCAGAAACATGTTTTCCTGCTGAGTCATGGTGATTCTAAATCCAATCAAGTTGACAAAAGTTAACCATCAGGAATCATAATTAATGACCTTGCTTATGCTCACACTTGCCTCCTAGGGATGCATAATACAAGCACTACTAAAAGCAATGGAAATATACTCATAGTTCCAGGGTGTGACAGGACCTGGCTGTCTCAGAAGGTTCTAGGGCAGGGGGATCCTTGACTCAGTGGCTGTCAGCAATTCCCAACACCTTTTGCTTCCTAGGTATTCCCTCCAATGTCCCCAGTGTTCAGTGTCCATCATCCAGTATCACTGGTGTTCTTCCTTTGAGAATCTGTATCTAATCTTTTTAATCAACTCACAGGAATGGATAGGTGATTCCCCAATCCTATTGTGACACAATTATAACTTGACCATAAATGCCAAGATCCTTTTCAAAATAAGGCCACATTCATAGAGACTAGCACTTGAATCTCTTTGGGAGAACATATTTAACTTTCAACAATATACTTATTTTCTCAACTTATATTAACTCATGTTCTAATTTTGACAAGATGGAAAAAGTATTTTCTTTGTGTAATTTCTCTTTTCTTCCTCATTCCTTTATTTTTTCCTTAAAACAGCATCTAATCTACCAATAGATGTTTCCTACCTCATAACAGGTAGACTGACTCACACCCAAGAGAGGTTTGGGAGTTAGTACTGGGCGGGAACGGTTTCTGTGATAAGCTTTTTATTTTAATAGCGGACCCTGTTTCTTTTCTCTTCTTAATTGATTTTTCATTAATTGTCCATAACAGTTAAAACATTTATAGTGAGTATTCTACAGCCATTTCACTATAAAACTTTGCTTATTTTTTAACCTTTGTCATAATATTTTGCCAAAATGGAGATGTATAATTTAACCATTCTCATATGTGGCATAGATTATTTCTATTTTTCTTTTGTTTTATGTCTGAGATGAATATTTATGCATATAAATTCTTTTTTTCCTTTGACTTGTTTTCTGAGAGGAATTTCTGAAATAATATACTACTTGGGAATATCTTGATACATTGTTTGATACAGATTGCTGTCAGAAACTAATCCAGAATCTCCCCAACTTGTTATATCAAGTTTAACATCGACTCTTGTGTTTTAACAGTTTTTCATTTTCTTAATTTTAACTTTATAATTATCACAGTGGAATAATTTCAAATGTATTTCTGCTGCATATTAAAATCACCTGGGAGCTGATAGCTTATCTTTCTTTCACAGTTGTTAAAAAAAAACACATGTGAGAGAGAAGCTAGATTGATTTGCTGTGGTACCCTGTATTTAAGATTTTCTAAGTTGACAAGGCTGCAGTAATTTAATTTTTGTTCTCAGCTCCTACATTTTCAGATTTTGTTCTTAAAATAGCTAAAAGTTAAAACAAATAGTCAAGTTTTATTAGTACAGTAAGTTTGCAAGAGTATGTATGACTTCTCATTTTAATTGAATAGTAATATTGACATGCCTCTGGTTTTAGGTGGTACCATGCCTCCAATTTGCTGTAGTAATTACAGGTCCTAAATACTCACTGTAAACTTGTTGAATGGCAAATGATTCATCTCGTAATGCATTCATAAGTATCTGCTCAAATTAGCTTCAGTAAATAAAATTACCAGCTTATCACTCACTTTTCTAAAATGGCTCATGCTAAACTAATTTGCAAGTTTATCAAATTGTTTTAGGAGTCTAAAATGTATAGTTACACACATTTATCAGCGCTATACCTCTAGCTCAGATTTTTGAAATGTTTGTGTTTAAAATTCAATATTCCATTAAAGGAGGCATATTTATTAAAGCATATATCCTCAGAGGTATGTGTCCTAAGTCACATCTCCTTGACCCTGTCCATTTCTTACTGAATCCAAGAGTGTTCAGCTCTGGGTTGGCAAAGGAGGAGGGAAAATAATCCATGTGCTTTTATTTTATTTCAAATTCATTATGTTTTCTCAATTCTCTCATTTAACAGCTAACATGGAGTTGGTCCCAAACTCAAAGTCAGTCTGGGAACTCAATCCTATATCTACTTAATGCCAGAAGCCGTCTTGGCTGCCACTCATAGACTTGCTGTTGCTTTAGAGTTAGGAATCTGGCCACAAGCAAAATAGAATGGTGAGTTCAGTCTTCTCCCACTGATGACAGAATTTAGCAGGTCCTGATTCTCTAGCGACCTCAGAACCACAGCATAGCCAGGCTCCTGATTTAGAAGTTTAAGATGTATTTGTATATTACATATAAACATATATACTTGGTTACTTATGCATAACTATATGTATATGCATTGTGCATATGTATATATGCATACATATATAAATATAAATGTATATGCATATACACTTACATGAAATATATATAAATATAAAGGTATATACATATACACTTACACAAATAATATAAATTTTCATTTTGTATCTCTTGCATTTCAGGCACACTTTGTAATTCCAAAGTGGATAGATTGCCACAAATTTTTAATAGACAAGGAAAAAAAATGCTATTACACCTAATTTCAATTGCTTTAGCTTGAAAGGAGTACTATGACTTTGTCCTGACTAGATATGCTTTTGTTTAAATAAAACATGTAGCTGGAGAGCAGTCAATGCAGTGTTTAATGCTCCAGAGAGTGATCAGGAAGTCGATGCAGTTTTTAAAGATCCAGAGAGTGAACTCAAGAGGCAGTTGGAGTCCTTTGGGTCAGAGATACAGAGTGGACAGGGAGGAGAGATTACAAAGTAGACTTTCTGGATGCCAAGGATGCCAGCGAGAAATTCCCATTAGTAGTGGCAACCAAATAACTTGAAAAAGACCAGGAGCATCAAATATTGAATTTTGAGTTGCTATTTTGAGGTTCTAATATATGTGTGTATAATATGTATGTGTGTGTGTGAGATATGTGTGTATATATACATTTATATGTGCATGTGTGTATATGTATGGGTGTATACAAGAGGGCACTAGTGTGTGCCTATAGAGCCTCAGGGAATCACCCTGGATTGCTCTATTTTATTGCTTTGCTGGGGTTTCTCAGGCCCCGCCTTCCAGGGCTGGAGTTATAGGCCACTACCATATCCACCCTGCATTTTTAGGTGGGATATGGGAATCTGAAGTCAGGTTCTTTTGCTTGTGAGGCAAGGCTTTAACACTGAGCCATCTCCCCAGCCCCAGGTGTTATTATTTAATTCCTTCTATTTTCCAGGCCTTTGGGGAAATCAAGGGAGGGGATATCCTTCTGGGCGGGGTTGACTTCGGGATAGTGAAAGAAGAGAGGGGAGGGTGTTCTGCTTCCTGAGAAGTGTGACTCTTGAGTTTGTTGTCCATGGCGTCTTCTGTGGGCTCCATGTTTCAAGGAGCTCCTGCGTCCAGGGGTCCTGTCTGGCTCTGGAAGGATCCCTCCCAAGACAGAAAGGCTTTCAGTTCTCTCCTCCATTCAAGCCGGTCCCAGTAGGCTATCAGACATGGAAAGTTACAGACATTGATGACAGTCTGCTGCAAGGGATCGTGGAGCCTCTCAGAGACGCCTGTGTCTTGCCATGGGTGGGTACCTTTCAGCTGGGACGAACTAGGAGTGCTTGGACTCTTTTTGTGCAATGTTTCTCCTTCCTGAGCCATCCGGTTTCAATCCTGGATTTGATTTGCCCTGTAATTACCTTTAGAATAATAGATGCTGGCTCGCATGTGATAAATATTTTGTCTTTGCCCCAGCTGGAGGGGATCCCCTTCATTTCCAGGCTTAGTTTTTCTCAGAATGACTATCAGAGCCTAAAGTCTTAATTACTGAAGTAGAGATAAAGGCAGACAAGCATAACTCCCTGGGCCAAGCGTGATGGCTTCATTGCAGCCTTGTCAAGCAGTCCCCTGGTACTTGCAAATAAAATGTACTCCATATATATTTCTGGATAAGTGGATGGATGTTTCCATTCTGATGGGGAAACAAAGAGAAGAAGAGAAATTGCAGAAACATTCCTGGTGAAAAGGGATGCTGTTAGAGCTAAATGTATTCATTTATCTTTCTACCTAATAGGCAATAAAAAATTGCCTGGCTGCAAGAGAAACTCAAGGCTGCACGAGATGCCAAAGGGGCTTTCATACAAAGTTCCCAGATATCCTTAAGCCTGTCATGGTTTCCCCCTGAGCATCTTTCTTAAAGTTCAAAGACATCCGTTACAGATTGCGAGGGGGAAAGCAGAAAGAGAAACAGAAGTATAAGCAGAGAGACAGGAGTGTGTCTCCAACGTGCTTCATGTCTCCACGGGTGTGTACTTCTGTAAGGCGCTCTCAATGATCCATTTGCAAAGAGAGAGAGAGAGTTGGAGAATCTTGTTATTTTATTTATTCATTCATTTATTTGATAGAGATAGAGACAGACACACAGAGAGAGACAGACACAGAGAGAGACAGAGAAACACGCGAGCAGATATAGCACATGTGTGAAGATCAGAGACAAAAAAACTCAGATGTCTATGTCCATCATCACACGATTTTCCAAGAATTGAACTTAGGTTGCTATATTTATGAGCAGGTACCTTAGTCACTAAGATATCGCACCAGCCAGAGACCTGGGATTCTAAAACAACCAGAGAAGGAGCCAGGTTTGAGACCCCTTCCCTTCTCTATACGCTGCAGGGCCCCCTCCCTCTGAAATCTCAGTTTTCTTGTCTGCCTGTTCCAGACAGCACTGTGTTCTTTGGAGGAGCCCAATGCCTGAAATCCACTGCGTCGCTAATAGTTTTCCTTCAGCAGTATTAGGAATCCATTGACTTGAAGCCCCTTTCCCAGCGTAAGTTTAGGTGACTGAGATTCTCCATGGGAGGAGAACTGGACCAATGGGAACACAGGACCCAGGACAGAAAACAACAAGAAAAGATCCATTACCCGTGGCCATGGGTCCCCAAAATTTCTTGGAAGGATTCTTAATTGTTTTAGACTGGACGAATGAAGACAACACATAGGGAAAGACAATCTAAATGCCATTTCACACATCTTGTAGGTGGATGACTGTCCAACCCTTCCGAAACTCAGGTTCTTTTACATGTAAAACCAAAAAAATCAATTTATGGGTGCATTTTTTTAAACTGTCTCTTTTCAGCCCAGTACCCCTGAAGATTTGCAAGGAGATGGCTGTATTTTCCTGTCATGCCATGTGAGGGTTGTGTTTGTGGACGTACTTCCTGCTCAGCCCTTTGTGAGCTAAGGACATTGTGACCAGCGTTTTCCCAGTTTACCACTCTTGGCTCTCTCGCCTCTGTGGTTCAGTACACCTGCAGGAGTCCAGGAGGAAGACGCTGCCTGCTCTATGTTTTCTCCGTCTTTCTCCTGCTGCTAATGCTGTGGTGATGCTCTAAGCGCGAGGCCACTTTCCTTCATCTTCCTCTATTTCTCAATCTTTTATCACACACTTAGCTTTTTTTCCTTTTCTTTCTTTCTCCCCTTACCTCAGTTACCTACCACCCCACTAAGTCACTCAGCTGAGGGCAGAAGGCTTCAGTTCTTGCCGACATGTGGAAGATGCCACCAAGCCCTGTTGGAGTAGATGGCTGTAGATTAGGACTTTGTTTGCAACAAGCTCATAGTGTTTAGGAGCTTTTGCTGTATCTAGCTTGAAGGTGCTAAGCAATGCCATTTTCCCATGGGGGCAGGGAGGCTCGGTGCAGTCATCCACCTAGTGGCCTCATGTGCAAACCCATGCTTGCTGCCCAGGAGGAACTCGGAGCTTCTGTGGAGTGGGGAGAAGATATGAAGAAAGAAGGACCAGAGATCACTCTCTTCACTCACTACCCTGGCTTCACTTTTCACCTCTCTTTATAGCCTGTATAAAACAAAACAAAACAAAACACACTTTAAAACAAGCAGATCTTCCTCTTCCAGTCATGATCTCTTCCTTTCATCTAACTCTGAAACTCACACGTTGTCTTTCACGTCATGTGTCACAATAGGTTGACACCAACTTGGTTATGTTAGTGGCAGGTTCCCAGTTTTGGTTTGAATCCAGAAGTCAGTGTGGGGTTAGGACATTCGGCCCCCAGATTCTGAAGTTTCAGAGGGCACATTCCCTGGGGGTAAAGATCTCTTCCATCTTCTCATTTCTAGGGACCTCAATTTTTTTCCAGAGCGCATACCTACAGGACGACTTGGAGTCAGTTAGATGAGCATTCATCATATTATTCTAGCTCTAAAGTATACATACTATATAACATAGTTGGGTGCAATCTTATCCCGACACCTATTCACAGTCAGATTTACCTAGAGGAATGACTACCCCAAGCATACTTCTTCTCAAAATAGCCACATTTTAACTTAAAACAATTTAACAGATTGTTAAATTAAGGTTGATTATTCATATTACAAAATGATTATTTGGGGGCTGTAGCAATGTATCAAATCGGGGCCTTTCATATTCTCACCATACCTTTAAAGCAAGCCATGAAGACAGTGATGTGGTAAATTAGAGAGCAAGGGGTTCAAGGGAGAATCACAATGGAGTTAGACTTGAAACAACTTCAAGGGAATGTGAGGGGGTGGGAAATATTTCTAAAACAATGTTTCTCCCTCCCTGTTGCGGTGAGGGTGAAATCAACTGCCAAACTGTGGGCATAACACCAGAAGGACACACTGTCAGGCGACAGATCAAAGCATGCAGCCCAAGTTTGATTCTATTGCTATCAGGTTGATTAATAATAAAATTCTGCAGGTGGAATTGAGTCGGTTGACGACTCAGGAAAGCCCATAGGAAACTTGAAACTGTTAAGCAGAAACGCCTCTTCCTCCCCATGAATTTCAGTTCGTTAAATGGCCTCTAAACAGTCCAGCTACAACAGCTCTGCACAGTGGGTGGGCTCAGCAGTGATGTGAAACCCCACCCCTTGCAGCTGACCCCATATGTTGGCAAGCATAACAGAAAAACAACTTGCTCTCATAAATTCTTACGAGGCCAGGAAAACAAGTGGCAGGGTGTATTCCAGAAGGGTACAAGCAAAGGGGGCAATGCAGTGGGGTGGCAGGAGACATTATCGATTACACAACTGCTTCGGGTCTTGAGACAATCCTCAGCCCAGGTCTGGACTCTCATTTGTACTTCTGAAGTAGCTTCTAGTTTGCTTTCCTGGTAGTGTCTCTCTCTCCTGTGTTCCCAATACTCTGATGAAAGTTGTGCTATTACAATGGCCATTGACTATGGTGACGCACTGTGTGAGTGTTTGTGTGTTCATGTGTGTGGGAGCCAGGGATCAACATCCTATTGTCTTCCTCAATTGCTCTCCATCTTACTTACTCACGAAACCTGGAGCCCACAAACTCAGCCAAGTTGCCTGGCCAGTAAGCTCTAGAGATACTTCTGCCTGTTTCCCAAGTCCTGGGATTACAGGTGCATGTCACCAGGCCTGCCTCTCCCCCTTTTATGTTTACATACATAGGTGCATGTTGTATGTGTGTGTGGGGGATATCTGCCCATGAGTGGACTTGAGTGTGTATGTGCTGTGTCTGTGGAGGTCCAAGGGTGATATTGGGAATCGCCCTCTATAGCTCCTCAATCTTGGTGTTGTGAACCTGGGTCTCTAATTAAACCCAGAGCACACTATTAGGCTAGTCTGGCTAACTCGCTTGCTCTGGGGATTCCCAGGTTGCACTTTCAAGGATTAGAATTGCACGCTAGTCCCTCACGCCTGCCTGGCATGTTTAGATGACATCAAGGGATCCGAACTCAAGCCATTTTACTCATGAGGCCAGGCACGCCTGGCCTCTTATGTGGTGCTGGGACTCACACTCAGGATTTCAAGCTCGTGCAGCAAACACTGTACTGATTGAGGTTCTCTTCAGACCCCCCATTTTGGTGAGTTTCCGCAAAGTCATGCAGTGACTCTCTTCCTGAACTTTTTCACACTCGTCAAGCTCCAGGGACCGATACACACCTCGTTCATTTATCCAGGTGCCTTCCGTCCTTTCTTTACTCTCTGTTCTTTCACTCATGGCCGCCTGTCTAAGACCCTCCCTGATCTCATATATGGCCTGTTAAGCTTCTCTCTTCACCTGGAATTTTAATGTCTGTCTCAGGAAACAAGCTGCTCTGTCATGGCACATTTATTCTCTCCACCCTAGACTGTGTGCTTCCAGCAACTGGCCAGAACCCAGTTGAAACCCCTTCCTGGCTTTCAGAGGTGGCCCTGCTGACAACATGAAAGCATATTTATCTTCTCAGTACTTCCCAGATCCTCATCAGTGTGTCTGATGTAGAGATCCCCAACATCTCAGACATGGAGACCTCTGTCAGTGTCTCTGATGTGGGGACCCCCTTCATCTCAGACATGGACATCCCCATCAGTGTCTCTGGCACGGGGAGGCCACAAAGAACCTTTCCCGTCATCCACACAGACAGTCCAGGGCGCGGCGCTCCTGGACTCTGACTCTTCAGGATCTTCAGTAGCTCGCGTCATCTTTATGCGCGATCACACTGGGTTCTGTACGCATCCGGACAATGTTTTTCTCTTCTGAGTCATTTCTCCTAGTCCACACTCAGGCTACTGTATCCATGGCAGACTCTGGGAAACACTCCAAAAGACACTTAGCGGTTTCCTTTGGTCACTTCTTCTCTTTAGTGTCTTGCAACATGAAAGATGGATGCACCCATCTTGGATTCTGAGGATGCAGCTTGGAAAGAACAGGTTCCCAGTGGAGCTTGGACAGTCTCTCTCTGCCTGTCTTCCTCCTTTTCATGGCAGAAAAGTCTCCTTTCTATCTTATTTTTATTATTTTTTTTGCTTGCGTGCATGTGTATCAGCGGGCAATGTGTGTCTCTGTGGAGGTCCAAGGGTAACTTCGGGAGTCATTCTGGATTGTTCTTACCTTCTTTTTGCTTTGCTCTGGAGTTTCCCAGGCTCTGTCCACTAGGGTCAGAAGTGCAGGCTGCTGCCATTTCCACCTGATGTTTTTTTACATGGTAGCCAGGATTCAAACTTAGGTCCTTCTGCTTGCAAGGCAGAGGCTTAACTCCTAGCCATCTCTCCAGTCCACTTTCTATTGTGCTTAAAATGGTGTTATTTATCTAATTTTTCCCCGTGAAATAGAGCCAACTCTAACTCTAAAGTCTCATGGAGAAATAAATCAGACTTGGTAAGATTTTGAATTGTTATAGAGTCTCTGAAGTTCTGGATTATGGTTTGTTGATTTTCTTTTGCAGTTTTGCTCTATATCAACCACCTAGAACTAGGCCAGACTAATCTCTTCCCATCCTGAAGTTCAGGGAAATTTGCGGAAGAGGGGGCGGTAAGATTGTAAGAGCAAAAGGATGAGAGGAGCAATGATTTGCAAGATACTCCGCACAAGTTAGGGCCGAAGCAATCATAATAGGACTTTGCATGCCCTGCGCAATGTCCAACACACTATTGACCCCTCAAAGTCTAGCATCTGCTAAAGGCACCAAGATCCTTGGAGGCAAGGGATTGACAGCCACAGTAGTGTTCCTATGCTTAAGGGGAACATGGGAAAGGGTTCAGGGAAAGGCCACTGGGTCCTTGTATGTCATCAGAGAGGAGGGCCCAGAGGAGAGTCTGGCATGCGCATTAAAGGATTCTCCAGGGATTGGGGGGAGGCACTGGGGGATGGAGAGGAAGGGGTGAGGGGAGGGGGAGCAGGGGGTTCGGGGGGGGGAAGAGGAGGGAAGGAGGGAACTAGTGTACCTATTAAGTTTGTATGAGCGGAAATAATAATAAAAATGTATAAAAAAAGATTTTGAATTGTTGTGTTGACCTATTCAATCTGTCTCTCAATCTGTATATAGAAAGCCATTTTGTTTTAGTACGTACTCTGCAGCTAATTAGAATTTACTTATGAAAATATGAGAATCCTGCAACAGAATCTAGACCAGAGAAGCTCATTTGTGGGCTTGTGGTGGGCTTTCCTTGCTTTTCTCATTTGTCTTTGGAATGAAAAGTTTTTAGAAGGTTTCCGCAGAATTAGTATCCACTGGTGGAACCCTCATTGCAAAGGAAAGTTTGACGCAGTTTGTTTTTATCTCACCATTTTAAATTTGCATAACATGAGTGGTTTGGAAGTCACTGAAAGATGCCTACAGCTCAAAGCAGACAGGGAGAAGCTGGTGTTTCATGCTATGGTCTGAATGTCTGTGTTCCTCCAGAATTCGTCTGTCTAAACCCAAGCTCAGGCTGATGGCATTGCAAGGTGGGACTTTCTAAATCATTGGAGTACCATGATTTCAATAATGATACTACTAGTAACACCACAGAAGAGGTCCCAGAGGGCCCCTGGACCCCTCATACTATGAGGACACAGAAAAAAAAAATCTAGGATCATTCATGAATCTGGAGGTCCTCTTCAGACATGGAATCTTCTAGTCCTTTCATCTGACATGTCAGCTACCAGCACTGTTGAGAAAATAAATGCCAGTTGTATATAAGCTATCCAGCTTAGGATATTTTGTTTACAGAAGCCAGAGTGAACATGCACGTGACTATATTTATTGAAGAGATGAAGAAAAATCCTCAAAAAGAAAAAATAAAGAAGTTGCTCCTGTTCCATTTAGAGCTCAGTCCTTCCCATGTAACAATAGCTTTTTTCAGATAGCAAAGCAAGCCTTTTAGGGATATAGTAACTCTATTTGCCATGAAGGGAAGGTTGATCACGCAGCATGATTCTTTCCACCCTGACTTGAGGGAATCTCTTTGAAGTTGTTGCAAGTGAAAGCATTGGCACAGGCTGGGGCTGTAGACTTTCAGACAGCTTTGAGTCAGACGCTGCCCTTTTTGGCGGTCGACGATTTCTGCTGATGGATTCCATTTCTGTATTTGTCACAGGTGGGTTGTCCTTTCACTGGGCTGTCTGATGCCAAAAATGTTTTGGATTTGTTTCAGATACTGGAAAATTTTCTATCCCCAATAAGGTATCTCAAAGATGGCTCCCAAGTCTAAACATGAAGTTAATTTATGCTTCATACATATCTTTTTGCTCAGAAACCCAAAGGTAACTTTACACAATATTTATAGTCAGCTGCATTCTTCTCCAAACCTCTCCCTGGAGGTCAGGTGTGGAATTTTCTACTTGTAGAATCATGCTGGTTTCCAAAGTATTTCAGATTTTGGAACATTCGTAACACAGATTTTTGTATCGGGGTGTGGCGGGGAGAAGTCGGCCTATCATTAGCAAAATATCTTTTCTCCTACAACTCCTTTTCTTGCTCTTATTTCATAATGAATGTCTATTTTTTTAAACCATTTCTTTCAGGGAAAGGTTCAGGTGGTTAGTAGATTGCACATTTGGTGTCTCTCTATGGGACTGGTTCCCTGGGGCTTCCTCAAGCCATTGCCCACACTTATTTGACCGGGAGCAGGAGAAACGAGCCAAGATCTCAGGCCCCCAGCACCACACAGAGCTGTCGCCCGTCTTGCTGAGGGGCACCAGGCTGCTCGCTGGTCCCTCCGCCTGCTGGCTGCCCTCCAGTCAAATCCCACTATATCTGTGTTCTGTGTCACAGCACCATGTACTACCCTGTTTAAATAAAAAAAGGACTCTGTGGCTGGAAGATAAAATAAATGGAAAAGTTCTAGTGGGGGGCAGAACCGTCAGTGTTATTAGAAAAGCGGCCTCCAATGTTGTGTTCCATTGAGGGCAGATAAACATTCCCAGTATGTGGAGCCTTAGAAATCTAACAGATTCATGTAATCGGTTTTTATATGTCATGGGTCAGAGGAAAGGAAATAAGTGATTGCTTCTTTTCCTAGCAGCCAAGTCGTGCCCAGACACCCTGGTGTGAATTCAGAATTTGGAATGCTGGGGAGGATGGAAGATTACAGGAGTACAGAATGGAGGGATTTAGGAAGCTGTGGTGATTGAACTGTGACCTGAGAAGCCTTACTATGGAGCCCCAGATCGTCAACGAGCAGGAGAAGGACAGATACTCAGGGGAACTGAATTCACTACAGTCTGACTTAAAAAGTCTAAACACAGACTTATCTTTCCCTAAGAATTTCACTATAGATGCTTTGAACATATCTATGATCTATGACGTGTGTGCATGCGTGTGTGTGTGACAGAGAGAGAGAGAAACAGAGATGTGTGTATATCATTTTGACCAGTGAGTAAGTTGATATCAGGGATTAGTTAAAATATAAACAAAATGATGAGATATAATAAAATAAAATATAATAACCTGTGTATGATATTTGTATTTATCATTTTAACAGGGATTAGGTAAAATATAAACAATGATAGAATTTATAATAATATAATATAAACAAGGCGGAAGGTCCTGAGCGTCCTATAGACGCTGGGCGGAAGTGGGTGGGGGGGCTTGCGCTTCTGGTCCTGGTGGGCGGAGCCTGTGAATCCCAGGGCAGAGTAAACAAGGAGGAGGTGGAGGTGGTCCATGGTGGTCCTGAATTTGCCCGTGGTTCTACTCACACACATACATACACACACGCACACACACGCACAATTGAATAAATAATAAAAAATATAATAATGTATGTGTGTGTGTGTGTACCAGAAGATACCTAAGTGTGTATGCCTGTGAAGGTCTAAGGGCAGTATCAGGAATCATTCTGGATTGTTCTAGTTCCTTACTGATTTGCTCTGAAGTTTCTCAGGCTCTGCCTTCTAGGGCCAAAATATAGGCCACTACCATATCCACCTGCATTTTTTATGTGGGATCTGGGCATCTGAACTCAGGTCCTTTTGCTTATATATGATATTGCTTTTACCCACTTGTTTATTCAATATGTTTTTTTTTTTTTTTAACATGTAAGATCCCACCACTCCAGAGGCAGAGACGGGAGCCCTGGGGCAGGCTGGCTGTTTAGACTAACTGAAACAATGGGTTCTGGGTTCAGTTGAGAGCAACTGAGAAAGACACTCAATATCAACTTCAGGCCTGTATGCACATGTACATGTGCACCTGAATGCATGTAAATGCACATACATGTAAACATGCACGTACATGTGTGTATGTGGACATACATGTGTGTATGCATATACAAAAAGAATTTATTCATAATTTCTGCATACCTGCAATATACACATGAGAAATAAATGCAAGAACTTGGGCATAGCACAATATTTTCAATTCTATTGTTATTGTTGTCATAATTATTGGCGAGGAAACGTGGAAGACTGACATTGAGAAGAAGACGGCAGAGTTTAGAGCAATTCATTTACACCATCTCCTTCCTACCTACACGACCATGAGAAACTGTCACATCTGCAAGTCAGGATGTGAGAAAAGAAAAAGGACATGACATTAGTGGCACTGCCAGAAAGAAAGCTGAACCCAAATAGATTTTAGAGCGCCACCCAAACAATTCATGGCAGGAGCGATATTAGAACCCACCTCTCCTGGTTGGTGATTCCCCCAGCAGGCTGCACTGTAAACATCCATTTACTGATGATGTCTGTGAACATTGGCGCCGCAGTCACACATTTGTGGGAGCAATACCATCACCTTGCTTTGATTCCAGGCTAAATGCTTCACTCCAATGCATGCTCAGCCACCGTGAAGACATGGGATTTTCTCTCCATCTGTGAACCTTACAGGACTGTCTGGGTTTAAGCCTGGCTAAGGGGAAAAACAGATCACATGTCAGAAGAGCCCTGAGTGAGATGGGAGTTGTGTGCAGGCAGGGAGGCAGATTGAGGAAACACATGGCAACTATGTTTTTTTTTGGGGGGGGGGACGGAAAAGGTTTCCCAGAGCAGATATTATGTCAGCTGGCTTGGAGGAGATGGGCCAGGAGTTTCCCTACAGGAGTCTGCCAGGCCCAGAAAAGAGCAAATGGCATCCAGGCAGAGCCATTGCATACAAAAGCATGTTTCTGGGAAAGCGCATGGCACACTTGGAAGCAGCAGTGATACTGCATGGTGGGAGCCAAAGTAAGTTAAGAGTGGAAAGGAGAGGCGGCTGAAGAAAGAAATGAGTGAGGCGGTATGTGTTTAGTTTCATGTGTTTTAAGATGCTGACATTAGAACATATGAAAATGTCACCTCTGTATAGGAAATTGGGTATCCATGTAGCTATACTTTCCAAGCAGAGGCAGGCTCCACACAGCTGTGTCCTTCGGGTAGCCGCATGCTCCTGTTAGCTGTATACTGTATGTACTGCGTCCTCCATGTAACTGCATGCTCCTGGAGCTGCATGCTACATATGCTGTGTTCTCCAGATAACTATGTTCTTGGGTAGCTGGATGCTTGTATGGTCATAGGCTTCAGCTAGCGGCATGCTCCAGGTAACTCCATGCTCCAGAAAGCCACATGCTCTAGGTATCCATGTAGTCCATGTAGCTGCATGTTCCAGGTAGCTGCATGCTCAAGTAGTCGCATGTTCCAGGAACCTGCATGTTCCAGGTAGCTGCATGCTCCAGATAGGTGTGTATTCCAGAGAGTTGCATGCTCCAGGTAGCCAAATGTTTTATATACTTTCATTCTTTAAGTGTCTGTATGTTCCGGGTACTTGCAACTTTCAGGAAGCTGCATAATCCATGAAGCTGCATGGTTCAGGTAGCTGCATGTTCCAGCTAACTGCATGTTCCAAGTAGTTGTATGTTCCAGATTGCTGCATGCTCCATGTAGTAGCATACTGCAGGTAGCTGCACATTCCAGGTAACCTACATGTTCCAGGTAGCTGCATACTCCGGGTGCCTGCATATCCCAGATCGCTGTGTGTTTCAGGTGCCTGCATCCTTTAGGTGGCCCCATGCTCCAGGTAGCTGTATGTTCCAGGAAGCTACTTGTTCCTGGCAGCTGCTTGCTGCAGCTAAGGACAGATCTTCCTTCCCCTTTTCCTCCTCTCGCCTTTCCGGATAAATTTCTGATCCTGCTGACAGCCAACTCTGTGGATACAGCACAGTGCTCCTTGTATTTGCATTTTGGCTTCCTTGCCTGCCAACATCTGAGACAGCGCATTGGGCCTGGTGAAGCCTGTCTTCCAGGGTACTTGGTGAGCTCTGGGGGAGATGTGCAAAGTGAGACCTTTCCAAGGTACAGCCCATATGACCCACATGGCTCACTCTTCGTGTGACTAAGTAGAGAGGTTCTGTGGCAATTTTCCGGAGGCAAAACTGTCCATTTCTGAACCTAAAATATATGTATGATTCCCATACCAGGAAAATTCTCCTCCAAACTGAAAAAAAAAAGAATGGAGGGAAGAAGAACACAACCATTCTTTTTCAAATAGGGTAACATTTCTAGAATACATCGTTCCCAAAATAAGATCCTCCAATTTGGAAAAATCTCACTGAAATAAATGAAAACAACAGATGGAAGAGAATAACAGAACCTTTCCCAAGAACAGCAAGAGATATGAAGTAGGGAGTCATCTGTCTAGAAAATGGTCCTCCGTTGTACTTTTGAAATTAAAGGCACATTGACTTCTGAAGAGAACTCAATTTCTCTCTTGATGGTTCCCCTGTACACGTTATGTCCTTCCTGGGCCAAGGTTAGCACAGAGGTGGTCTAGTTTTCTTTTCTATTCCTGGGCCTCCCATCTGTTCAAAGGTGTTAAGATCAAGTGTTCTGGTCTCTTGGCTAAGGGTTTGGGCTCTTGGCAGAGTGTTAGGTAAATACAGTCATGCGTTTAGCATAGGGCTGTTTAATAACATTATTTATGTTCTTCTCAGCTTATTGGAGAGCAACTGTGGCAATTTGGGCCTCTTGGCAGCTAGCGGAGGGAGCATTCCAACAGCAGGCCTGAGACTGCTGCTCCCTGGCTGCGGCCTGGGAGCCTCTGATGAAGCAATCACCTCCTTCCTTGGGGGACACAGCCTAGGAGCCCTCATACTGAAGAGCACAGTTGTGCTATTTTATTACAATGGAGACTCTTCAGGCTACATAATTCACGATGTTGTTCTTATGCAGGAGGTTTGTTAACTTAGCCTGCCTGGGCATTGTGCTTGCTTTCTGTGTTATAGGATGGTCCTTCTTTGTGACTTTTCTAGGGGTTCTTGCTGTGATCCTGTGTTAAGACTTTGGTTGCTGATGGTCTCCTTGCCTTGCTGGGCTGTTTTCCCCTCTTTGGACACTATGCAGAGGATAAGATGGGAGGTTCGGCTGGATGACTGAGTCTTCTACTTTAACTTTCCCTCTGTCTCTACGCCCTACCCTGTGGCCCAAGCCTTGGGATCTGAATCCTGGTTTGCATGGCTACTCACAAGCCTCACGCTGATGCCAACTGCCTTCCATGTTCCTCAACTCCCTCAGAATCAACGGTACAACCAAGGGGGAACCCCGAAAGTGTCTAAGCCATCTTTGTTTAGAGGATCCCATTTCCTGCTTCCTCTAGGACTTGCCCCTCGGTGACTCTCAGTGCTCAGACATTCTACAAGTGGAGATGGTTTGCCAGCCAGAGCCCCTGTGTCTCTGAAGCCACCCAAGGAGACTGGGAAGGCAAACCAGAGGCAAACATTGAAAGGACTCACTTTGCCTCTCATGCCTTTTTTTAAAATATGTATGCCAAGTAACTTTAGTGAGAGTTAAGTTGGGGATCTGTCATGTCTTCCTATAAGATTTAGTATAAGTCACCCCTAGTGAAAGCTGGGAAGACCAAGAAAGCCACACAGTGCGAGTTTTCTACCTTTCCCCCAAAACCTTCCTTTCATATTCTTAGAGAATCTTAGAGCAAGAGATACCCTAGGGACAGGGAAGGGGTGGATCCCAGCTCTCCACCATCCAAGTGTGTGTAGGGGGAATCCCACTTTTCTGCTATCCATAAGGACTTGAGTTTGGTTTTCCAACTGATAGTCAAGTGGCAAAGGGATGCTCGTTCTCTGCTCTCTGCAGGACTCTGGCTCTGGCTGCTCTGCCAGCATCATGAGGAAGCAGGTAGACACTGTGGGATGGAGAGGCAGGAAGGGGGTGTGATAGGGAACGTGCGGAGTGCAGCTGGGGCTGGGGGCCCAGTGATGGCCTGCAGGGACCTCCCATTCATCTTTTCTTGTCTGCCACATCTTCATTTTCCTTTCCCTTCATTACTTGGAATATTCCACGCCACTGAGCAGAGGTGGCCTCTCTCAAACTGCTGAGACACAATTTCTTCCTGATTGAGTCTACCTGATTCAGACTCACCCTGACTCCTGCCTCAGCTAGGCATGGTTGGTCAGCCATGTTGCTAGCAGGTTGGTCTCCCCACAACAGGAGTTTATAAAGAGATGCGCCCCTCATCCTGCACCTCTCACTTTCAGCCCCGGCCCTTGGGTTTTACCTCTGACATCCGGCTTCTCCATCATCATTTCTGAGGTAGGTGCACAGAATCCACCATTGGCCTCTGAACTGCACAAGGTTTCAGCATGGATCCCCTAAGCATCCTGGGAAATTGTCTGTCCCCATACTGTCTCTTACCTCGTAAGAGGCCCTGTGTACAGTGAACTATCTCCTGTTAAAGCTTCTCTCAATTCAACTTCTGCCCTTGAAGGTTGGCCATCTCTCACCTTCTTTGTCCTTCCCTCTCCTCTGCTCTCCTCTCCTCTGCTCCCCTCCTCTCCCCTCTCCTCCCCTCCCCTCCCCTGTCTTCTTCTCTCCTCCCCTCTCCCCTCCTCTCTCCTCTCCTCCCCTCCTCTCTCCTTCCTCCCCTCCTCTCTCCTTCCTCCCCTCCTCTCTCCTCTCCTCCACACCCCTCCCTCCCCTTCCCACCCCTCTCCTTCACTTTCCTCCCCCTCCTTTCCCCTCCCCTCCTCCCTCCTCCCTCCTTTCTCTCTCTCTCTCTCTCTCTCTCTCCCTCCCTGCTTTTCTTCCTTCCATTCCCTTTTGACCACATCTATGCACATGCATAGTCTCACCCTCGACCTTCCCATTTCCAAAAGTGAATCCCCCTCAGTGTTTTGAGCCTTTCTGTCCTGCTTACCTGATGAAAGTCTCCAATAGACTGTCTTGTGGGCAGCTCAAGCCCATGCTCCCAGGGGACTGCTCATCCCCCAGCCTCGTCTGTGTCCCTTCAGGCTCTCAGGACCACGGCATCCTACCTCTCTTGGCTGCATTCTGTTTGCTGTTGCTTCCCCCAGTCAGACGATTGCTGGCTTCAGGCACCACAGTTGCACAGACCAGCTGCTGTGCCTTCCAGACTCTTCCCCGCCCAGCAGCAGCTCTGAAGGCGCCATTTCCCCTGCTCCACAACCTCCACTCTAGCTTTTCATCAACTCCGCTATTTTTTTTCCTTGGCCTTCATTTGCTTATCGCTCTGATGATCTGGTCCCCCACAGCCTTTGCCACTTTGTCTCCTACTGTGATGCGTGTGAAAAGTTCTTACATGCTTCTGGGGCCTTCAGCCCACGCGTTCCATCATCTTCACATTCCCCCAATCATTCTATTGATAATCCCCTCGCTCCTACAAGGATTCTCCCATTCTTTTACTGTTATTGTAATTTCTCTTTTAGTTCACATAGCTTATGTTAACATTCTTGCCTTTTTTATTTTTTACATGTATTCGTGTAAGTCTGTGTGCCTGTGGAGGCCCCAGGGTGACATGAGGAGCCATCTGGATTGCTCTACCTCCTTACTGCTTTTCTCTGGCTCTGCTTTCCAGGGCTCTGGCCTTCTAGGGCTGGAATCCTAGGCCACTGTCATGTTCACCCTGCATTCCTATGTGGAATCTAGGGATTCAAACTCAGGTACTTTTGTGTGTGAGGCAAGAGCTTTAACCCTAAGTCATCTCCCCCGTCCCATTTTATTTTCCAACTTATTTAAAAATAGTGGTATGTAAATTACTTCTCATAAAACTCCCAAGAAATAGGTTGATCTATCAATTCCCAAACCTTCTCTAGTATATAACAATCAGTTTGCCTCATACAGCAGTTGTTCTATTCACTGTAGAGATGGGATTCATTTTTGACTTCCTACCATACTTGGTTAACAATCAAAACTGCCTTCATCTCCCTGTTTCTCATTCCTCCTCCTCCTCCTCTCCCTGCCCCATTTAGATCTAAAACACAGACTGCTACCATATGGCGCCTTTCTAATCACATTCTTGTAGGAAAGGGGGAGACATGTTATCATAGACAACTGATCTTGGGGCTGTGTGAAACATGATTGTCACTTAACAGCAGATAGCTGCTCTAAACTTTCATAGTTTCCATGTTATTCTGTTGTGTAACTCTGGCTCCTTTCTCAGTATGCTAAATAATGGACAGGTGCCATGAAGATTATATGAATTTAATTTTACAAAGGTTTTGATATGAGACATTCTTTTGAACAAACTAGCAACTTAGGAGTCTATGCAGACAGATTTAATTCTTGAGAAGACATGGCTTCCTCATTAATATAATCAGTGTGTTGTGACGGAACATTAATTGTCATAGATAAAGAATAAAAATAGAGAAGTCAAGAGGAATTTGCAATAGACTTTTAATGCTGACCAAGATGGAATGATCCCTTTATTATTTATCTCATCCCATCAGTTCAAACTCAAACTTTGGACAGAATATGGATAGCATTTTCTGGAAAACTCAGAAAAGTGAGAAGATGGACTGGGGACAGAGGCCAGGATTTCAAGGTCAGTCATATCTTAGTCTATCTGGAGTGTTCACGGAGAATAGCATACAAATCACTAAAATTTACTTCTCAGTTCCGTAGATTGGGAAATCTAACATTGTGCCACCACAGACACATCTGTGTCTGGTGAGAGTTGTTGTTGATTTACAAATGGTTGCTTTCTGGCTGTGTTATTACATTCTGGAAAGGGAGAGAATCAGAATGTTTTTCCTTCAGAGCATGCACCCGGCCATCACAAAGACCTCATCTCTAATAAATATTGTAACTCTGGGGATTAAGATTTCAACATAGGAAATTCAGAGGAGCACAAAAAGCCAGTAACTGATCTGTTCCCTATCTTCTCCTTCCATGTGACTCATCTCTGATTCCCAGAATAACTACAGAGATGTTCAACAGAGGTAGAGAGACAACCCCCCAGCGGTGAAATAGCTAAATTCTAAAGACAAGCTGCTTCAGAGTCACAGGGCCTGTCTGCAGAGCGAGCATGAGCATCTTCTGCTGGACCTCGCCTTACCCTCGCCTCCTTGAGTACCCAGGACTACTGTCGCACAGAACACTGCGATGCCATGATACTCAACATAAACTCAGACACTCATCTTTCTGGTCAGAAGAACTCCCAAAAGAGGTTTCTGGGAGTCAGAGAATGTTTGAGAAGAGATAACTAGAAAGAATGCTTTATTTCACAAATTAAAGAAAAAAATGACTCTGGTCTTAAGAGCAAGTCACTGTTTGGTGATAAAGTTATCAGGAGCCAAATGGGTTTTGTATGCTTTTTTGTCTTTTTGTAAGGACAATTGTTTTCAGATGAGCCCAGTGAGATGCCGTAGTGCTGACATAAGGCAATCCCAGAACAGGGCAAAGGGCAGAAACAAAGTAAAGCTTGTCAAACATCGCTTGATCACATCCTTTAGACAAACTGGAAAAGAAATGAACCAAATAAGCAAAGCCAATAACCCGAAATTCAAAACGTAGGAATTGAAGGTAAAACATGAAACCTTGGTAATTAAAAATTGAGGGGTCTCTCATGTCTCGAGATATTTTAAGTGCTTGCTGTTTGTATCATGTAAGAGCTGTCATATTATTCAAATCTACAGTTTATTTTACTAACAAAAAGGTCTTCAAATGTGTGTAACTTTGTAGACACCAAACGGTAACGTACATGCGCACGGTAGATCTGAGGCGCACTGTAATGGACCCTGGCTGGTCCACTCTGGGGTCGAGCTGCCTTAGGAAGGATCCCACGTAGCCCCACCCGGTCCAGATGGCGCTGCCCGAGGTGACATAGCTGAGTGCCCACACCTGGTACTCCTTCCAAAAACCACCCTCTGGAAGGCACCTGTGCTGCTGAAGCACCCTTGTGCTTCCTTTGCTGTACTTTCTTTCTTGCCTGCCCCCCTCCCTCGCTGATACACTTCTACAAGCAACCAAACCCTCACCGTACTCGATGACTGTATACAATAAACTCCACGTTTGATCAAAAAAAAAAAAAAAAAGGAAGGATCCCACATAACTGCTAACCATCTGATGACTTATATTTTCTTTCTTCCTTACTGTCAAAAATTCAGTTTTGTTCAAGGTGAAAACTACTCAGGATCAAAATAAAGGTTGAACATTGCCCATTCCCCAGCCCCTTATAAATGGAGGTGGCTCTAAGTAGTCTAGGACCAGGAGATAAAGTTGGCTGAGATCTGTGTGAGCTTCTCTGTTCAGATCCAGACAACAGCGGCTTCCTTCCTGGCTCTCCTTCCTCCTCCTTTGTCTTAAGATGTATGTCTTGAGCTAAGATGACCGAGCAGAGATGGGAGGAGCTGCGAGCCTGGAGGTGACCCTTGAGGAGCTACCCAACCCCGTGATGCTGTAACCCCACTTCCCGTGATGTGCGAACACTAAATCACGGGTGGGTAAGGTTGCTCTGGACAATTTTCTATTTCAAGTACTGAAATGTTTTGAAAGCATAAATCTAATCATTCATAGAATCATAAATATCGCAGATACACACACTACTGAAGAAGAGAAGACGGCGAGTCACAAAGAACATACTGGAAGAACCCCAAAATAGAAAAGATGGAATGATTAAAAAAATAAGTCCACATGTGTTGTGTGCAGCAAGAAAGATGAGCAAGATATGAATAAAATAAAATAAACAACACAGCACTCCAATAGAAGTCATCTACTTCTTTGTAAGGAGTCAGCAAGGAAGTGAAGGTTTAATGTCTGTCAAATATGTACTTGACATGCAACGTGTAGTGGCAAATTTAGTACCAGACAAAGCAGAAATTAAGGCAAAAATCATTAAATCAAAGAACACCTTTTATTTGATTAAAATATTGGTAACCATGGGAGAGTTCTTTTAAGAACCATCTACCTAGATTAAATATGTCAATGAAAATTCCTGAAAAAAAGAGACTGTTGTGTGAGTACTCAGCATAATCTTTTAGGCCTTCAAAGAACACAAAAACAGAGAAAAAGAAAAGGGCCAGAAGTTGTGAATGATGCTCACTATGTACAAGGTTAAAACTACTTTACATTAAGGTGAGAAAACATGGGTACATGTTCTTAAATCCTTTCCCTCCTTCTCTCTCTTCCTTCCTTCCTTCCTTCCTTCCTTCCTTCCTTCCTTCCTTCCTTCCTTCCTTCCTTCCTTTCTTCCTTCCTTCCTTCCTTCCTTCCTTCCTTCCTTCCCCTTCCTTCCCCTCCCTCCCTCCTTCCCTCCGTCTCTTCCTTCCTCCCTTCCCTCCTTCCTTCCTTCCCTCCCTCCCTCCCTCCCCCTTCCCTCCCTCCCTCCCCCCCTCCTTCCCTCCTTCCTTCCTTCCTTCCCTCCCTCCCTTCCCTCCTTCCCTCCCTCCCTTCCTCCCTCCATCCTTCCTTCCTTCCTTCCCTTCCCTCCCTTCCCTCCTTCCCTCCCTCCCCCTCCTTCCTTCCTTCCTTTCTTCCTTCCTTCCTTCCTTCCTTCCTTCCTTCCTTCCTTCCTTCCTTCCTTCCTTCCTTCCTTCCTTCCTTCCTTCCTGTCTCGCTCTCTCCCTCCCTCTATCTCTTTCTTTCTTGCCATTGTTTTCTCATGTAACCCAGATTGTTCTTCACCTTGCAATCAGTCCATCTGTCCCCTAGCACCAGCTTACAGAATTGTGTCACCACACTTGTGCATAACACATGAACTTTTTGAGAGTTGAGTATATTTTCACACGTAAGAAACAAAGATCACACAATTCACTGGTTATATGCTCTGAATTTTATTCAGTGTAGGGTGGGGAACTAAAATAATGAGGGCTGTATTATAACTGTAAATGTTTTAATGATCCAGATAAATTCTCAGAATATTATCTTAACTTAAAAAGCCATTGCGGAAAATCACATACTTTATTATTCAAAAATTAAAATGTATAGAAGGAAATGCTTTGGTTCTCACTGTTGGTTACTGTTAGATGATGAAATTAAAGAAGACGTACCTTTTTCTGTGTTTTATAAATTTTCTACAGTGAGTCAGTGTTGTGTTTAGAATGTATGAGAACAGTAATTGGTGATAAAAGCTGAAAAGCTAACTGAACATACAGGACAAATCAATTTCATTAAGCGTGTATATGGGTTTCTAGAGCCAAAGGTTTAAAAGAAATATGCTAAAATATTAACCATAGTTATCTCAGAGCTGTGGGATTTATAATTTTCAGCTTCCCGGACTTTCTACAATGAATATCCATCATCCCTATAATTAGGAATAATATTAATAAAAAATTAAACCTTTGCTGTCTCCTCTTGAGATAGTTTGGGGAGAGTGCCGGGGAGCATTCTCTGTTACCCAAACACAAGCAATGCAAGTTATGATGTGGAAAAGGGAGGTAAATGAAAAATAGAGGTGGAGGCTCTGTGGTAGTTAATCCTGGGTGTCAATCTGACTGCACCTGACATTAACCTAAGATCAGCTGTCAGACCACCTGAAGAGATTATCCGGAGCAATACATTTAAAATACAAAGACCAGCCCTAGATCTGATTGGAACCTCCCAGTTGCAGACCAGATAAAAGGAACCACGAAACAGAAGACTGGGAAGAGAGACTCTCCAAGGATGTTTGCAGTGACATAGCTTGCCTCCAGCTTCAGCCACCAGCCAAGTTGCCTCTACCATGAAAGACTGATTCTCCCCTCTGGAACCAGAAGCTGAATAAATTTCCTTTTCTCCCTAAAGTTGTTTGCCTTTGGATGCTCTCTCACAGCAACAGTTAAGAGTAATTGTTACAGGCTCTAAAGTGGCAGCACTTAGCATGCAGAGTGATGTCCGCCCATCCTGCAAGCAGTGGCTGAGGATTTAAGTCTTGTGGCAAATACTCTTTCAGCTCCTGGGACACAGGTGGTCACATCAACCAACAGCATCTTTCAAAGCTCAGGGCTGGGAGGGGCTTCGGGGTCAATGCCCATCTCCATTCCCTGGGCACAAGAGAAGAGGCTGGACAGAAGGATCTCTGTCCCACCTGGGGCCTATCATCAGGAGCAGGGCAGAAGTACAACCTCATGTCTCAAGGTCTGCAGTGAGTTGGGTGGGGGCAGCCAGGAAGCTTGGTTGGCAGGGTGCCCATGGAACCCAGAAATGTCCTAAGAATGAGCTTTTTATGGTGTCAAGCAGGACAAAAGTGTGTGCGAGAAGAGGCCAGAAAAGTTTCAGAGGGGTGCAATGGGTGTGTGGTAAGTGTGTGTAGTGGAAGGACAGCTAGGTGATATATATGATAGATGATGGATAGATAGATGATAGATAGATGGATGGAGGATAAATAGGTGATAGAGAATAGGCAGATTATATATAGAGACTGAGGATAGAAGACAGATGAGTGATAAAGATGGACTATAAAATAGAGGCTAGATAGATGATAGATACATAAACAGATAAATGATATACTAACAGATGTATAGATATATAGATGTGACAGATAGATGATAGAGAATAGATAGATGATAGGCAAAAGATAGATGTAAGCTACATAGATGATAAAGGAACAATAGATGTTATACGAGGAAACTTCTCACTTAAAATTCCTAAACACGGGAGAAAATCTCATTCAAAGAAAGAGATCTAATAGTATCAGCCGTCAGAGTGTGAATTCACTCAGCTGCTTTGCGCAAGTGCAGTGGGCATCTGCCCTTTCATTTTTCACTGGACCCTCCAGAGAAGGACTGTGTTCTACAAGAAAGCAGCCCAAGAGCGGTTAATCTGGTCCTTCAGTAGTAGCTTCTGGCAAAGTGTTTGGTGGAGAAATCATAAACTGCTCTGTGCAAATTGGCTTTTTGCTCCTGTAGTGAAAGCTGTAATCACGGAAAAAGAGAAAGGTTTATTTCAGCCTCCAATTTCGGCCCGGGTC
The DNA here is from genome assembly GCA_023101885.1 of Typhlomys cinereus. Lineage (NCBI taxonomy): Eukaryota > Metazoa > Chordata > Mammalia > Rodentia > Platacanthomyidae > Typhlomys > Typhlomys cinereus. The sequence continues at coordinate 2,210,682 of JALPQD010000036.1, forward strand.
GCAATGGCTCCATTGCACTTGGGCTCATAGTGTGGATTCCTTCTGGTGGCCACATGGGGGCGGGGGAAGGAAGTCGCTCACCTCAGGGTAGGCAGAAAGCAAGGCAGGTCCCCTCGGTGCCTTTGGAGGGCATGCTACCAAGTACCTCACGTTTAGGATGCAGGGTGTGGGTGCACGGGGGCCAAGCTGTTAACTTGTGGGCCTGTAGGAGACATCAAAAACATGGCAATGCAGACATCCACATGTGTGCGTCTCTTCATGAGACCCATCGCTGGTCCAAGGAGATGCTCCATCCACTGGAAGCAGGAAGAGGCTCTGCAGGTCCCGCCACACATGCTGCATAGACATTCCATTTCTTAGATCATCATCGTAACTCTGTGAGGAGCCACAGCCCCAGGCCAACGCAGAGGACACGTGCAGCAGAGGAGTGACTCCAGCCTGCCCCTCCTTCCTTAGAGAAGTCTGGGGGCGGGAGACCTCCGCAATGTGCTTGGTTTGGAATCCATAACCTAGGCAGGTCACGCCCCACTTCTAGAGCTTCCAAGACAGCCACTGGTGTGGCAGCCTGAGCAAGGCTGTGGCGCCCTCCACGCTCCCTTCAGCACAGCTCTCCTCCTCCTGCGAGGATCTGACTTCCTGCCGCACGGACTCCGCCTCCCTCCCCAGCTCCATCTTCACCGCAGGCTCTGCTTCCTGCAGCCGCGCGTGCCCTGAACCCTGGGCCCACACGCCCGTTAACAGTGCTTTTCAGGATCTTAAAACCCACGGTCTTGCTGACAAGGCTCAGGGGTGATCTTCACTGTCAACTTGACTGGATTTAGAATCATCTAGGACACTGACTTCTGGGCATGCGCATGAGAGCCTGTCCAGAAGGGCTTAACAAAGAAAAGGACCCACCCTGGGGTGTGGGTGGAGATCCTAGAGTGAATAAAAAGAGAAAAAGAGAGGAAGTCCACTGTGTACCAGTTTCTCCCTGCCTCCTCCTTTCCTTCCTCTTTCCTCATCTTCCTCTTCCACCTTTTTCCTCTTTCTCCTCCTCCTCTTCCTCCTCCTCTTCCTTCTTCCTTCTTTCTCCTCCTCCTCTTCCTCTTTTTCCTCCTCTTCCTTCTTTCTCCTCCTCTTCATCCTCTTCCTCTTTCTTCTTTCTCTTCTTCCTTCTTTTTCCTCCTCCTCTTCCTCTTCTCCTTCTCCTCTCTCTCTCTTTCTCTCTCTGTCTCTCCCTCTCTCTCTCTCCCTCCTTCCTGACTGTGCATGCCACATAACCAGCTGCCTCACACTCCTGCTACTATTTCTTCCTAGCCATGATGGACTTTCCTCTCAAACCATGGGCAAAAATAAATCCTTCCTTTCTGAAGTGTCTTTTTGCAGCTATTTCATCACTAATAAGACACCAGCAGAGAATGTTGGAGGGACATCCTCTGAGCTGAGCTGTCCTAAGCCTTCTCACTTCTGTATATTGCCAGCTACCAGCCCTCCCGCGCAGCAACCCTTCCCAGCTTAGCATGGATCTCGCCATTCCTTTGGGGGACCCTGATGTAGGCGCAAGGCAGGGAGTCTCACTACCAGCTGCAGAGGATCTTGGGTGGAATCCTCCCTCAATGCCGTGCACCCTCAGGGACATGAAGGACCCCTCCCATAGCTTGACTGCAGAGCACGGGGGTCAGCACCTTTGACCTGCTGTGCAGCAAGCCACATGCAGGGATTTGCTCCATGCTTCCAGGCTTCCATTTTCTCTAGGTGGAACTCCCGTTAGACTGTCAGTTACAGATTTCTCTGATAGAGAAATTGCCAGTAAGAAGATAGATAAACGATGGAGGCTCAGGACAGATGACGATCATGTGACAGTTTGGGGGGGCAGGGATGCAGGCATATGGAAGAAATCAGAGGTGTTCCCCCTGGTGGTTAGGTTATGGGTCATCTAAGCATATGACCCCTCTCTGCTAATATTTGGGTTCAGATAACTTTGTGTGTGTGTGTGTGTGTGTGTGTGTGTGTGTGTGTGTCTATGTGTGTGTGTGTGTCTATGTGTGTGTGTGGGGGGGGTTCTGTGATCAAGTGTGACAAACAGAATCCCTGACTGCTATCTGCTGCCAGCAGCCTCTTCAGGTCCTGGCAACTAAAGGTTCTACTACCCACCCTTCTGGGTGTAGGCTTAGTAGAGGTCAAGTTGCCTAGTACTGAGAATCACAATCAAAGGATGAGTTGAGATTACAGAATGAGTTGAGATTACAGTTGAGATTATTTGTTTGTTTGTTTGAGACAGTCCACTGCATCCCTGGCTGGCCTCAGATTTGCAAAGCAGAAGAGAATGATTTTAAGCTTCTGATCCTCCTACCATGTTGCCTATGGCGATTTTCTCCCTCTTCTTTCTTACTTTGAGAGATAAGGTCTCCTACCTTAAGGTTAAATGAAGGCTCCCTTGGCCACAGGCCCTGGGCTGTCACAGAATTTGCATTTCTTAAATTGCAAAACAAACACACAAGCAAAACACTTCTGATCCCTCTGCCCCCACCTCTTGAGGTTTAAGGGTGTATGCTACCACATTCGATTTTTGTGTAGTGATGGTGGTTGAAGCCAGGTCTTCTTGCATGCTAGGCATTGACCTGCATCCCAGTCCCCAATTTTTAATGTCCTGTGCTAATGGGCTATTAGCAGTCATTTTCATAACATACAGTTTTACACAGAACCCATCAACCAAAGAGTAAGGAAACTAGAGAGAAAGGTGGAGCCTGTCATTTCCATCTTGTCAGGCCGAATTCCGTGTGTCTGAAATCAAGATGATGGAACAAGAGCCGCGTCCCTCACTGGAGATGAAGAAGCTGGGAGAGATCCATCCGTCACCTCCAACGTGGCACCGAAGCCCAAGAAGGCAGACGATTGAAAACAAGTTCTAACTGGCATGCAATAAAAGCGTTTTAACCACAGGCAGCAAATCAGTCTGTAGGCTGTGCCAAGAAGGAATCTGGAAGGGACACAATTATGGAGATTAGGACTAGAGAGATGATTAGGGACTTGGGGAGTTCTTTTCTCAAGGACTTGCGAAGGAAATGGGACTGTAATTAGAAGGGAGAAGCAGGCTGGCTCTCCTCTCTCTCTCTTTAGGTGAACTAGAAAGCTTCGGTAAATATATAACAGGAATCTCGGAAACTTTCAGATCAGCCTTCAAAAATCACTAATGAACACATCCTAAAGCAAAGTGAAACCACAGTTGAAAAATCAGTCTCCCAGTCACCCGTCAAGTCGGAAGCTCCGGGATTCAGTATGTCCTGAAGCTGCAGCTGACATGCATTGAAATGAAAATTCAGAATCAAATCAGGACAGCCCATTAGCCCAAACAGGGAAAAACCCAGTAAGAGACTTAGCAGGTCTGTGAAGAGAGAGATTTTTTTTTGTTCCTTTTTTGTAGCTGATATTATTCTTACTTTGAGAAGAGTAGAAAGTCGTTTCTTGCCTTTCTGGCGAGGGGCTTCAACACCCAAACGGAGATCCGTCGTTTTTATAGTTTGGCAAATTTCAGAGATATGAAAGCAGAATTTTTGGCACTTTTAGGGATGGGAGGCAAATGACATCATATGGCTTAAGGGAAATAGAGAGCTAAAAAAGTACACTTGGAAAGTTCCAGAGGCTGACTGCCACTGAAATAATTTAAATTTTTTCCCCAGTGAATTTTAGTTGTCATAAAAGGCACTAGATTGATGACCACACAGGGAAGATGCCCAATCCCAGGAGATGTGACAGCAGCTCTACTCTGAGGGCACCTGGGCCAGAGGCCAGCAGCTGCCTCTGTTTTGTGTGTGTGTGTGTGTGTGTGTTCACATGTGTGTCTGTTCACGTGTGTGTGCATGTGTGTGCATGTATGCGCTTGTACATGTGTGTGTAGTTGTTTGTACACATGGAGGCCAGGAGACAAACTTGGATGTCGTTCCTTAGATGTCACCAACCATTTTGTGGCAGCTGAGACAGGCTCTCTCACTGAGTATAGAGCTCAACAATTTGGCTTCTATGGATGGTCCTAGAGTCCCCAGGATCTCTCTGTCTCATCCTCTCAAGCACAGGAATTACAAATGTACACAACCATGCCTAGCTTTTCCACCTGGGTACCGAGAATGGGAGATCAAACTCCAGAACCTTATGCTTGCGAGGCAGAGGCTTACTGACTGAACTATCATTGCCCCAGACTGGATGCCTGCATATCTGGACTTTTTCTTAAATCAGTAACAGGACTTGATTCTGCTTGCATCTCAGTCCACACCCTTTCACAGAAAAAACTCTGGAAGGCAAGCTGAATAATTCAGACATGGTTTCCTGGGGTTGTGGAGATGGACAACCAACTGTCACCACCTCCCTCGGTCTCTTGGAAGGTCTGTAATCCAAAGTCATTAGTGCAGTGGTTTGGCAGATTGTGTCTTTGGAAGGTCAAGGTAGATATCGAAAAAAAAATTACATTTCTCTCACAAGACTTCATGGAAATCCCATTACGCTTAGTAAATAGCAGACATTTTCAAAGATGGTGAGAAGAGATAAGTAGGAAAAGAAATATTTGTCCTTTGGACCTAACTGACTACTTCCTTTACTCTTGGGTGGGCCACAGGAGATATTTCAATAGTTAACATGGAGTGGGCATGGGAGGGGGAGATAGGAATTGTTTCTGGTCATTGTCTCAGGCTCTTTAAGACTGTTGATTTTCAACAGCCATCTAAAATTCTCTGGCTTACCTTCAGCATATAGACAGGTGGTAAGTTACACCTCAGGGCTAAGAGCATTGGGGTATATATATGTGTATTTTGTGTATGCATGTGTGAGTGTGTGTGTATTTACATATGTGTGGCTGCAAGTGTGTGTGCAATGTGTGCATATGCATGTAGAGGCCTGACGTTGATGCCCGGAGTCTTCCTCAGTCATTTTCCCCCTTACACTTTGAGGCAGGTTCAGTCAATGAACCTGGATGGAATGATTACACTAGGCAGCTTGTTCTGGGGATCCTGCCTCTCTCTGCCTTCTGAGTGCTGGAATTACAGACAGTACCTGCCTGACCCACTTGGCATTATGTGGGGAAATCCAAGTTCTGGTCCTCATGTTTGCGTGCAAAGCACTTTCCCACTGAACCATGCCCCCAGTATTTTAAATGAGACAAATTTTAACAAGGCATGAAGCAACAGAAAAGAAGATAGAACATAGTACTCTGCTGCCAATCGACAGTCTGAGGTAGGCAACTCTAGACACTAAATTAAAAATAATGACACAAGAATCATGCAATGCCTTTGTAAGGTCTTAGCTGTGTTCGGACAACTGTACCTCGATTCTGCAAGCCCAGCTTCAGCCTGCTCACCAAATTACCCTTAGCACCAGGTCTTGAGCGAGGAAACACGTCTGTATTGTGTTCTTCCATGTGCTGATCTCAATCTCTTTTCCTACTTGATTCAAAATCCCTGCTTTCCCTTCCTGCTGTACGGGGGCTGAGCGACCTGGATGGTCAAAGATACTTCTTGGGTTTGCCATGACAAGTCTCAGAAGTGTGTGTGGTGATTGCCCCTGGATTCTGCTCAGAATCCCTGCTTTCCAAATGCAGAGTCCTCCCTAGGGCTCCTCCCTATCATCGTCCCCTCCTCCTCCCTATCGGTGTCCCCTCCTCCTCCCTGCTCTGTGATATCACTCAAATGAGCAGAATAGCGGAGCTGCTGGGCCGAGCCTGGGAGCCTGTCGCTCCTTTCTTCTTTCTTTCCTCTGCTTCTGAAACCATGGGGTAAAAATTCTGTCTGCTTCCTGCCCTCTGATTTGTGAGTTTCTGTTCTCCCGCCTACCTTTTCTTTTTGCAGCTAACTCTGGTTCCTGCAGACTCTTGATTCGCTTTCCTTTTGTTTTCCTCACCAAAGTCTGGGCTGCATCAATTATTCTCTCTTTTTCTTAAATCTTCAATTACTTTCCCTCTGCACGGGTGGCTCCTCCCTGTGGCTATGAGCACACTTAGATCTCCCTCATCTTAAGAGAAGCATATCCTCAAAAACTGTGTGTTTCCCTCCACCGTTAGCCTGCTCCAGCTCCCTCTACCACAAGCCCCTGTCCTTTCTTGACCGACGCCCACCTGTCAGAATTTGATCTTTGTCCCACACCTTTGCATAGAGATGGCTCTGGGAAGATCAGCAATGGTGAGCATCTAATTACGGAAGATGGACAAGGTCACTTTGCTCCTGTCTTTCTCCTCCTGGCCTTCCTGTCGTCTGACCCCTCTCCTTTCTTCCTTGGAAGTCCTCTCTCCTGCTTCTTAGATGCTCATTTGCTCTTTTCGATCCTGTCTCTTTATCCTCAGTCAGCCGTGGCCTTCCCCTGGGAGCTCATGCATACATAGCTCTACCAGCCTGGGCTTATCCACACACTTTCATCCATGCCTGCGATTTCAGCTCAGCTCAATCATCTCTCCATGGATGGTTTTGTTCCAACCTCATCCTAAACTTCCTGTGAGTCTTTCCATTCGCTCACCACTATTTCTACCTCAAGCTGTCCGAAATTGCACTCACTATCTGCCACATCTGACCTGTTTGCAGGCTCCGCCTTTGCATAATGCCAGGCAAGTCAGAAGTTCCCAGGCTGAGGCACATCTGCATCTGCCCAACCTCTGGAGAACTCTAGGCTTAGGAGATGCAGACTGACAGTTCCCTGTCTGACTTACCTTCAAATCCTCCAGTGATTGTGTAACTACAGAAGATAATAAGGTGAACTCTCTATCTCTTGCACAAGGAGACATGTCAGCCAGCTTTGAGGAGGACCAGGAGGCCTCAGACATCCAACTTCTAGACCGACACAAGGTCACCAGGTGGCTTGGAGCCATTTATCTACACTATCAGAGGGTGCGGTGAGAATCCTCTAGAATTCTCAAAGTTCTAGCTAAGGAATCCTTCTGTGAGCTTTGCAGATAGATAGTGCCATGGGTCTTAGTCCAGGTTTATTGTCCCTTCTAATAGAAGCTGGCAATTAAACTTTCATCCAAGATTTTGGGAGCTACACAGAGATTCTCTGTTATAGCAGGGTACCACTGGTGTTTATGGGAGCCCCAAGAGGGCAGAGTGGTAGAAAGCTGGGGGATGCTACAAAGTCATGGGAGTTCCCCCGGACATCAATAAAAAAACAGATGTCACTGTCATGTAAGTTACATTATGAGTTGTTTTCCACTTGTGTTAAAAGATAAACTTGGTAGTGTTCAGCGGATTCCACTTGATGCAATGTATATGTGCTTTGGGGGACAGAGAAGGATCCCTAGTCCAGGAAAGAGAAACACAGGTTGTTCAAGGCAACCACTCCTGCCCTGCCCTGTTTCCCTGGGCTCAGAAAACTCACTGGAGATTTCCAAGTCTCTTAATGTGGTGTCATTAGTAGCTAAGAGAACATCAAGAGATGTAAGATTTATTCGGCCAAGAAGAACATTGTAATCCATGCGATAAAAGTGGCATCTAAAATAACTTACAAAATGTGAAGGTCACATTTCTTTTGGCTTTGTGTAGCATGATGTTTAGTAGTGTTTAAAGATATACATGGGTCACATTCTCGTTAATGTTTCATGTGACTTTGTGTCAGAAACTAGTGAGTAACTCAGGATGGCTAAACTGTGGGTTCAGGGTAGATATGGTTAATCTAAGAAAGCAGAAACTTGCCTGTCTCCATGAGACAGCAATGCAGACAAGGGTAAAACATAGCAGGATTAGTGACATCATTCTTGTCTTCAATTTGAGTGTACATATGGGGGGAGGGGCATATACACATGTGGAGATCAAAGGACAACCTCAGCTGTAGATTTCCACATTTCACTTTAAGACAGGGTTTCTTCTTTGTGGTCTGGCTGCATGGACCATGAGTTTCTGAGAATTCTCTGTCTCCGCCGCCCATTTCATTGCAGAAGAGACTGAAGACACACACTACCACACCCAGATTATATGTAGGTGCTAAGGATTCAGATTCACACCTTCATACCTGCCTGGCAAGCGCTTATCCACTAAGTCATCTCCTCAGCCCTTGTCTTTGATGTTTTTATCCAGACCCATATTTGAAGGTGTTTGAAAGGACTCAGGAAATAGATGTTTGTTTATCGGGGGACCGGTGTCTCTCTCTGAGCACTGAATGGAGACTAGGGGCATGCATGGCTCTTCTCACACGCTAGAAGACACTTCTTCATGGGACACAAGGAAACTCGCTCAATTCTCCTGTGGCGCTTTTGTCTGGATGGTCTCCGGTCCTTTGAACTCGGGGCTTTTATCTTACATTGACTGGGCCAACAGAGATGAGAAAATCCCAGGAGACACTTGTGTCACCACGACGATCTGTCTGCAGCTCGGGTTGTTCTAATTGGATCTGGAAGGCCTCAGAATTGATGTAACCCGATCAATAACGAGTCCTTTTAAGCGAGGGGCCCTTCTTGAGACCCTGCTGCAGGGCTTGGGGTTTGTAGATATTTTCACATTCAATTATGAAGATGGAGACCGTTCCGTCTCCAGCCACTGCTGGGCAAAGAGACTTGGAATTCCTGTAACAAACTTCAGCCCAACTGCATTTGGCTGCAAAGTTCCTTCCTAAGAGGAAATTTGGGTCTTGTCCCCTGACTCGGTGCCCAGTGTTTGAAATATGCAAAGGAACTGTGTGCTGCGGAACAGAGCGTCCTTCTGCGTGCTGGGAAGAGACGCCCCGCCCCAGTTCTTAAAGCTTTGCTTTCATCAGGAGAATGGCTGGCACTCTTCTGTGTGCTAGCAGAGAGAGATCATCAGCGTAAGCCATCCCTTAGTGCAGCTTAAGGAGTTTGGCACGTATATGGAAAACAATATAGATGCCTGGATACAAACTCTCATTACCTACTGTAGACAGATGAGCTTCTAGTCCCAGGTGGGACACTAGGTCCTGTGTAGAAACTCTTTCAAGTAAAGGGGTCATTAACATACCTAGGACACAAAGGCAGTATGCAATTAAAACAGCTTTATTAACAACTCATTGTCATAGGAGAAAAGTACACAAGTACTAAGTGCTTGTCTTGATGAGTTAATCCACACACAAAACAAGTTGTAGACTATTAATCATAGCTCTCAGAAGGCCTTCTCTTGCCTTTTGCCAGAAGATGCCAGAAGGTGCCCACTGAAGCTTGCACGCTTTACTCTTCACCGGGGATTAGTTCTACTTTTTTTAAAAAAAAATTTCTTCTGTATTTCTTTTTTTTTGGCTCAATACTGTGTTTGTGAAGTTCATCCATGATGTACAATGCAGGAAACTTGCTCATTTTTACCGCGGTCCAGCAGACAAGTCCATCCTGTGTTTGCCCATCCAACTGCTGGTAGAAATTTCAGTGTCTGTTCTCGGCCACATTGCAAAGGCTGCCATGAACATTCTAAAGTCCTGCGCATAACCACAAAGCTTTCTGTTGTTGTGATAAGCTACATTTCCACCAGTGATGGAGAAATAATCCGTATTTACATTTTTACCAACACCTAGCATTTAAAATTGTAATCAACACGTGATTGCATGTTTTTAATGGTCATTTTGTATTTAGTATCATTTCATGTGCCATTTGGTTACTCAAATGTTTTCTCACTTCCAAAGTAGGTTGCTTGGCTTTTCATGATAGTTTTATGTGTCCCTGTGCGAATTCTCAGGGTGTTTTGTCAACTGTACATTGTATAAATCTTTTATCCAGACTGTCAGTTGTCCCAAAAGGAAGGCTTATTTTTGAGGCTTCTCTCTATCTCTCTCTCTCTCTCTCTCTCTCTCTCTCTCTGTATGTGTGTGTATGCACACGTGCAGATGCTCGTGTATGTGGAGGTCAGAAGTTGATGTCAGATGATTTGATCAGTCATTCTCTACTTTACCTCAGTTTTCTACCCAGGGTCCCTCACTCAGTATTGAGTTCATTTTCTCAGCTAGACTGGCTGGCCAGCAAGCCCCCCAGGATCTTCCTGTTTCTGCCTCCCCAGTGCTAGGATTACAGGCGCGCATCCTTGCACCTGGCATTTTTTACACAGATGCTAGGAATCTGAATTCAGGTCTTTACACTCGTCTGGTGAGCACTCCATCTGTTGAGCATCTCTGTGTCCCTGTGGCTTCTTTCTCACTGACACTGAATGCTCTGCCTCACTTCAATGCCCTAGCACAAAAGTTCTCAAGCAGCAGCAGGACCTTAGGTTTGTATTTGTTACCACGATGAATATGTAATCCACACAATGTAGGGGAATAAGAGGCTTATTCAGATAGGCAAGAGAGTAATACAACAAGAGAACTAGCCACACCACATCCACAGAAAGAACTGAGAGAGGGGTGTACTTTCTAGTTCAGTCTGCCAGAGCCAACCAGTTTTCTCTCCATCTTTTCCACCTTCCCAGGGAATGGTCCCACCCACTTTGGGCTAGGTCTTCTCTCATCAATTAGGTAATCTCCTACAGGCTTGCACCAACTCCTGTGTTTAAAGATGAGCTTCTTGAAGAGAAATACATCTTCACCTCTGAGTCCTTAACAATAGCCTCAGGACATGACACATGTGCCCTTGAGCCCTTGCTAAAAAAAATGCTCAAATCAAATTAGTAATTGGTGATACTAAGCAGAGGCGAGGCATGGCAAGGGTGTTGTGTGTACGCGTGGGTATGTACATGTACGTGGTAGGTGTGTATATCAGAAGACAGTGTGTGTGTTTGTGGAGGCCCAAGGGTGACTTTGGGGATGATCCTGGATTGCTCTACCACCTTATTGCTTTGCTCTGGGGTTTCCCAAACTCTGCCTTACAGGGCTGGAAGTGCAGGCCACAGTCATTTCTGCCTGGTGTTTTTACTTGGGATCTGGGATCCAAACTCAGGTTACTTCTCCTTGGGAGGCAAGGAGACTGAACTAGAAAGCCACCTCCCCAAGATTTGGATTTGAAATGGATAATCTTAGGAACGGTGTGGAGAGAGAGAGAGAGAGAGAGAGAGACTGGAGTGCTAAACCACTGAGTGGCAATTTAGATTCCAGTGGCTTAGATAGCCAATACAGAGAGAAGATGCTGGACAGTCAAAGAAAATCCTGCATGTGCTTTTCCTCTACAGCCAAGGATGCTCCATCAGCCCAAGATGCTGTTGATCCCAGGTTTTGTTAGTGAATTTACCAAAGATGCCTTGGTGACAGATGACAACAGAAGACAGCAGCGGAGATGTGCCGTGTGGCCCCAGATGACAAATCTAACAGCACAGACAGTGCCGAGTGTTCAGAGGAGCAGCAATCACCATGAGCCGCAGAGAGATTCCCTGTAATACTAAGATGTGATGATGAATGTGATTATGACATAACATTTGAGCGAATTGAACAAGACTATGGAAAGGGGAATCTGCTGTTTCTGCTGCCTCTGGGGTGTGTGTTGGGGGGGGGGGGTCAGCGGGACCTCAGAGAGCCCTAAACACTGGTATGGCTGAACTCAGAATGGCAGGGATTGGGCAGACTCCTGGGCGTGCATGAGCTCACAGTGAGTCTGCTGCTGCCTTCAGGCTGTGCCCCTGGCAGGATGAACCTGCCGCTGCCAACAGACTGTCCCGTGACATGGTGAGCTTGCCACTGCCGTCAGACTATGCCTTGGTATGGTGAGTCCTCTGCTGCCATCAAGCTGCATCCTGATATGCTGAGTCTGCTGCTGCCATCAGGCTGTGTCAAGCACCAGGTGCTAGAAGGTGCTGCTTGATTCTTGGCAAAACTGACTGTTGGAGCTTTATAGATGGGGATACACGGCTTGCAAACCTGGAAACTTTCAGGTTGAACCTTTATTGATAATTTGGAAGGGGCAGCATTCAAAACACTATTAGGTTTAATTTCTGAATGGTCATTTTTTCCCCAGTACGCACGCGCACACACACACACACACCACACACACACGGATAAAATTGATTATTTTGACCACCATGTATCAGCATGCGTTCCCTAGCACTGAGTATATTCCTAGTGCTGTGTGGCCCCTACCGCCATCCTCTCTCACTGCTTCCATCTTCCCAAACTGAATGGCTGCAGCCACAAAACTGCAGCTCCCTGTTCCCACTCATCCCTTGGAAGCCGCCATTCGCCTCCAGTCACTGTGAATTTTACTACTTAGAGCTCGATAGAAGCAGAATCAGACAGTGTCTGTCCCTTCATGCTTGACTCACATCTCACAGTATGATGTGCTCACGTTTCATCCAGTCATGGCGTGAGCCTGGGTTTCTTTCCTTTTTGAAAGTGGCTGATTTTGTATTATACACATAAGGCTGCTTTCTGCTTAACCACTCATCAAACTTAGGGGAAAGTTATTACCATGATTCCGGAGTCAATGGGGGAGGCTCAATATGTTTTCACATATTATTTGAAGCAGAAATAAAGTAGGAATGGCTGGATTTAACCTTCACTGGGAAACTTCTATGTACCTGGCATGCAATCCCCTGTAGTCTCTGTAGTAACTACTTATGTGACATGGTCTTGTTCCAGTAAGGCTCAGGTGAGGGATCCACTGAATTAGTCTCATGAAACAAGCACTGTCCCACCAAGACTCGGGGTGAGGGGGCAGGGACTTCAGAAATTTGTACTTGAGCTCATTTCTTTGCAAAACTCTTGCTTTTTCTCCAGGGCATAGGAGAAAAATCCTAGAGAATGCAGACACTGTGCAAATCTGAAAACATTTATCTTATTCCTCACACCATCTCTCTTCTCTCCTCCCCACCCTCGGGGTTATGCATAATCCACATGAGCACCGTCTGGTAATGTTAATGAAAGAAAAATAAATGTTCCTTTATGGATGAAGTTCCTAATGAGGAAGGCAAACCACCTGGTCATTTCAGTAGATGCTGGAGAGCAGGTGAGTTCTTCACATTCATTATTTAAAGTCAAAAGCTCATCGCCTAGGCAGCTGAGTGATGGGAGCCAAGTCCTTCACATTCAGACAACTGATCTGTGAAATAAAAAGTAAAACTCTCCAAGTAGTAGCCTCCCCCTCCCCCATCTATTCAGCGTGGTCTTTGATATCTGTGAAGGATGTCATTTGTTTCCATTCTGTTTTATAATCCTGGAAGATATTCCAGGGGTGAATTAGGATTGTAGCTGGCTGAGAGTTCATAGTGCAGATGAAGCAGGGTGATCACATTTGAACTCAGTGCTTTTTTGTTGTTGTTTCAAATATAATAGTTCATTTGATGACCTATATATTTACCTAATTGGACTTTTCTTTTCTGATTATATTGTGATTCATTAAATCATTCATCATGTAAAAACTTAGCTAGTCACTCATGAGTGAATTTTCATAAACCAAAATATCTGCAAAAGGCACACTTTTGGCAATTACTGGCTGCATTGTCAGTAATTTTTGACTCATGGTTTAGTTCTAAAACCATTTACAGTTGAAAAGAATACATTTCAGTTCTGAGGTTATTAAAATTCTTTAAGGAATTTTACAGGAACCACAACATTCACATATCAAGCAAAAATATTCTGCCATACATGGTATATGTTTTTTTTACTACATAAAACTTGGCTTTGGTTTCTGTTCCAGGGTTTCAGCACCTGGCACTCACCATACTGACCAGGTTGGCTGTGGACTCTGCCAGTCCTTCTGCCTGAGCCACCCTAGCGCTGGAATCCTGGTTGTGTCCACTACACCTGGCTGTTTGACTGACAGTTAAGCCATGAGTGTGTTGCTAAGGGAAAGTTAGTTTTCCCAGAAGAATCTTCTAGGGCTGGAGAAATGGTTTTGGGGTTAAGACTCTTCCAGCCCCGATTGATAGAGTATGGGAAATCCCAGAGCAAAGCCAAAAAGAGGTGGAAGCAATCCAGGATGATTCCCAAAGTCACACAGTGTCTTCTGAGACACACACACACACACACACACACACACACACACACACACACACACGAGTAAATAAATAAAGTAAAATAAAAAAATATTCTAGATAACACAGGGCATGTCCAATAACTCATCCTATGCTTGCTTTGCTTCCTTTTTTCTTCATTTCTGGGATGTCTGCTAACTGAATGATCAAATCTGTAGATGAAGTTGGCAAGGGGAACTGATTAGGATTCCAAAATATTTTTTCTAAATGGGATACGTGACCGGATTCCTCAGATCCAGAATTTGGGTTCCAAAAGCCCCCTGGCTGCTCAAGCAGAGAACATAGGAGGACAAGGGAGGACGCCTGGGGTCTCCAGTAGCAGAGATTCAGATTTCACTGCTTGGACATGAAGGAGGGAACTTTGGGCTCTCCAAGCACGCTGAAGATGACTCTGAACTTGAGTGCTGCAGGGAGAGCTCGCCTCGCCTGGTTTCTGATTCTCCTGGCTTCCCTAAGAGGAACTCTTCCTTGCATGGACCAGATTCCTGGGAAAGATGGTCATTGTACTGGGTGAGGCGTCAGGGGGCTAAATGCTGCAGACAAGAAGGTGGGCAGATAAAAAGTCACTACTTCCTCTGTGGATCACACGTTTAGGTGATTTCTCTGTAAAGAGAGGAGGTGTTTAATCGAGGGCCAAAACAAGACTGACTTGGGAGGCTGTTGGTTAAGGGTGACAGTTAATGGTGATTATTTGGGTTTGTCAATGAAAGCCAGAGACTTGTCATGATGGAGCAAGGGTGTGCAGAGGGGCAGCAGGAGGGTCTCATCTTCTTCACCTCTAGAGTCATCCTGGTCACAGTCAAGTCTGGTCACCAGGCATAAAAACAGACGCTAGCAATTTAGAAAGAAGAAAGCTCTTAGAAGGGTGAAGACATGCTTCCAAAGGGATGAAGACTTAGGAATCATTGTCCCAAGAAAGAGTGTATTCATGGAGACACGTTAGATGTCCATGATGTGAACTGAGGAGATGCGTGAGACCTGGCACTGAACAGGCATAAACACTTCCCATGCCATGTTCCCAGCAAGCCCTCTGTGCCGAGGAAGGAGCACAGACTTGGAGGCACACAGTGTGAACTCTGCACCTCATTGAAGTACTTCATAGGTTGTATCCAAAATTCCCTGAGATCAGGAGCAGGATGCTGCTGATAGATACTCAGTACACATCTTAGCAGTAGGTGTAACATGCTTCGAATGATGATGAGAAAGGCGTGGCCAATCAAAGATCAGAGCAAGAGCTGAGGATGGTCATTATAGGTAGTAAGTTTGCTGTCCCTGGAAGTATTTAAGTGGAGACTTAAAAGCCACCGGGCAGAGTGAGTTTATATACTCTGCCTGGAGTTGGTGGCTTGAGGGTCCCCTCTGAGTTCTGGTCAGTGATTCAAGATCCTTCTCCTTCTCCTCTTAACTCCTTCAGATAGGTTTCAAATTCATATTCATAATTTATCTGTTTTTGAAATGTAACAAGTAACAGTTTTTGTGATAATTATTGCATTTCTATATTTATAGATAACTGGCACATATGGAGGTGGGATAGCACAATTTGATATTTTCCCATGTGCCAGGTTTTTTTTAATAAATATAGAAGCATCCTATAGTTATGGAAAACTATTTGTTAAAATTAAATATATATGCAACTGGACATCTGTTCTGACGCACCGGATCTCGACAACCAGTTCTCCAGCTGCTGTTAGATGACATGCAGTATCAGCCCCAAGTTTAGGGGCCAGAAATCTCCAAGTGGCCAAATACAAATAGGAAAATTTCACTAACTTCTGTCCATGATATACTGCTACTTTTTCTGGCTAAAATTAAACTTTCTATTTATAAAGCTATAAAATTATCAACCCCCGCTTCACCAGTCTGAAAGCTATCGTGTTTGATCCTCCCTTCTCAATGCTAAGAATGTCAAGTAGATTGCAAGGTACAGCAGAAAGACTGAATTTTCGAACCATCTAGACTTATGCTTTAGTCCTGGCTAAATCTCTTTCTACTTGTGTAATCTTGAACTAGGTGTTGAATAGCCCAGTACCTGATTAGCCACTTGTAAATGGCAGAGAGCAGATCTACCATTGTGTGTGTAACGAGGATGCATTTGTAAGTGTGGATCAACTCTGTGTGAGGCTATGCTGGTATCCGAAGGGGTCCCATGGTTGACAAGGCTAGCCATGGAAGTGATGCTATGCGTGAAAGGAGAGCTTCTTATGTGCTGAGTACCACATCCACACATACTTTTTCTTTGGCTCATCCAAGGCGGCAGGAGATGCAGCTCAGGAAGTGAGCAGCTGATGCTCAGAGACGTTTATTTCCTGAAGGGCCTCCTGAAGCTTGTGGATGGGCCAGCTTTATCTGGGAGCCAGGATGGGCTTATTCAGTAGCCTGAGTGCGTAAATTTATTCCCTACTGCTTAGCTGTATTCTAGAAGTGTCTTCAGGGATGTTAAAGCAGTGTGCCTGGCATTTTATGCTTAGTGATAGGATTCGCATTTCTGTTGGTCTCAGGACTGATTTTGGTTTTGTGGTTGGGTTTTTATGACCCTCTGTCTTTTGGTAGTTGTGACTTGTGTGTAGACTTTGATAGGCCTGCCAGCGACCAGAGGCTCCATGGGACTTTAAGTCTCCTATAAGGTATATTTCTGTCATGCTGTGTCTTGCTTATGACATAGACTCCAAATACATACTCAGTGTTTTCTGCCTGCTAATTGACATGGGCAGGCATTTTAGGCAACATGATCTAGGGAATAATGCAGATTAATGATTAGTCCTTTTCTTCCCTTTACTTGGAACAATTTCACTGCATTTCCTCCACTGCCAACTCCAGCTGCCTCTGGAGAGGCTGTCAGAGTGCTTGGCACTCAGGCCCCAGCTTCCTGAGTTCCCAGGGATTACCTGTTGTGGGTAGGACACAGTTCTCAGCTTTGCTTGAACATCAGTGGGTAATTTGCTGGCTTTTCAATTTAGGCTTATTTTTGAGAATTCAAATCTCCTTTCAGGCAAATTAGGTTAAACTGCTTGTGATGAGGGAACGACTTGACCTTGAGTCATTTTCTTTTATTCCTTTTCTGAAGGAGAAATGACAAAAGGGTTGACGCATAAAATTCAGCCTGCTCTGCAGAAACCAGAAGTAGCTTATAAATGCAGATCTATAGCACAGAGAGCACGTAAATACGTCAGAGATGGTCATGTCCTCTAGAATGGGAAAATCCATGCTTTTTCCAACAATTGTATACTGTGCTCCAAATTTCATAGTCTCTATTTTGCTTTCTAATGGTTACCAAGTTGCTTGTTGGTTAGCAGATTCACAGCATATTTTTAGATACACAATATTAACAATAATATGAACAGAAATTCAAGAATATCAAGAATATCAAGAATTCAAGAATAATGTTTATGTGGGTATGTATGTGCATGGGCGTGCTGTATGCATGTCCCTGTGCATGCATGTAAGCACCAGAACAAGAGATCAAGTATCTTCCTCCTTCATTCTTTGTCTCAGTCCCTTGAGATTCTTGTCAATCTGGTTGTCCAGCAAGTGCCCAGCATCACTGTCTCATAATGCTAAAGTTACAGTTATCTACCTAAGTTCAATGTTTCACTTAAGCCATACTGTGCATATTTTATGTTTCGGTTCTATGAAAGGATTCCCTTATGTGCACAAGGAAAGAATTCCCCTATGTGCACAATGAAAGAATTCCCCTGTGTGCATAAGGAAGAATTCCCATGTATGCACAAGGAAAGGATTCCCCTATGTGCACAATTAAAGGGTCCCCTATATGTACAAGGAAAGATTGCCCTATGTGCACAATGAAAGAATTCCCCTATGTGTACAAGGAAGGATTCCCCTATGTGCACAATGAAAGAATTCCCCTATGTGCGTAAGGAAGGAGCAGTCCTTCACTACAAGGATCCCTTGTCTCTCATGTCCCTGGAAGGTCTGTAAAGAGGACCACAGGTATTTTGTTCAGAAATGACCAATGATCACAAGGGAACAAGGAACTATGGTTAGAAGGAACATAGCTTGTGACAACCATCAGGACAATGGTTCTCAATATCACCTGTAGAGTTCGTTAAAGTAGACTGTGAAAACTAGCCCTCAGTCTCAGGTATGTGTGTGGGTGGAGAGGTGTGCATTTAAAATCACCCTTCAAGATCCATGAGAGGCTTGCCCCAAACTCTCTCTCTTTCACCCATAAATACTCAAATGTACAAATGTTTAAGTCCCTTTATTAAAACATTACATTATTTGTATGTTACCCATTTTTACCCTCCAGCAAACTTCAATTTAGCCCTAGTTGACTTATAAAGCTCAGACAGTATAGATGGTGTGTGACTACCTTGAGGAATGAATGAGAACAGGAGGAAAATCCATGCATATTCAGACAGATGTGGTCTTTTTGCAGAGTTTTGTTCCAGCCACAGCTGGATCTGCAGGTTGAGGTTGGGGATACAGATAGCGGGCTGCTCCCAGGCTGGAGCACCCACTTAAACACCTAGAGACTGTGCTATACAAACACCTACTTCACCAGCACTTTAAGGGCCGAGGTGGGAGGATTGCAAATGTCAAGCCAATTTGGGCTACATAGTTATCTCAACAAAACCTTAAATCAGAAGCAAACAAAACATTGATCTACAGCATGTCCAATAGGAATGCAGCATGAAGGTAGTTTGAGAGTTTCTGGTGTCCTCATAAGAAAGGAAAACAACAAACCCTTGGCTGCGGGGAGATGACTCAGCAGTCAAGTGCGTGCTGTGCAGCATGGGGCCCTGCGGATCATCCTTGGATCAGGTGGCATGTGAAGTAATTACAGTGCTGGGGTCATGTAGACGGGAGGACCCCTGGGGCTCACTGGCCAGCTTGTCTTGCAGAACCTGCAGCTCCATGTTCAGTGAAAGACCCTGACTCAGAAAATAAGGTGGACAGTGACTGAGATATATACCACCTATGGACCACTGAACTTAACATGCCTGCATGCAAATACACAAGTATTGTTACATGCAAGTGCACACTGAGAACACACACACACTACATACAGACAAACTCCTCAAGAGCCAATGATATCAATTATAATAGCATTTTTAAACATTTAAAAGAATCTATACTATATTTTATAATTATACCTATAATAAATGTTACATTAACTTAAATAATAATGCTAAACTAGTCAGAGTATCATTAAATTCTTAATATTGGTGAGGTATTTCATACTTTTCTGTTGGGCTTTCCAAGAGCTGGAGAATATGCTATGCCTGCATCCATTCTTAGCTAGGGCTAGTCACATTCTAACCAATTTATGGCCACATATGACTCTGGGCTATGTATTATACAGCAAGCAGCAAAGGTATAAACAAGTGTTTAGGGACCCCACAGTGGGTTCAGCTGTGCTTCAAGAGCTGTGCTCTTGGTCTTAATTCCAGATCTCCTTTAATAAGTCTCAGCTTAATATAAGAATGGTTTGAAGATTTTCCTAAATAATTCTCATGTACATGTATGCAGAGTCATGCAAATGTGTATAGTAATATGTATGTGTGGAATAATGATATGTATGTACACATAGATGCACGTACACAGTCATGTGCAAGCATACAAGTCATACATATATGACACATGTACACAGTAATTACAGATCATATATGCATGTACATATGTAATCAACCATCATATGTATACCATTATGTATATATGGTTGTGTGCATTTGTTGTCATGTGTGTATATATGGTGGTGGATATAAACACAGTTCTGTACATGTACACAGTTATGTATTTATACAGCTAGGTATACTATTTAGATACACACTAATCTATATACACAGTTGTGTACATGTATGCCATCAAGTGAATGTCCATAGACATACATATGTAGTCTTCTAGTACATACAAGTCATGAGTACATTATTATGTGTGTACACACAATTATATATATATATATATATATATATATATACACATTTGTATGTATGGACACAATATGTACATATACAGCTCCATGCTAGATAGTTATGTGAATGTATATGACTGAATTTTTATAATTGCATTACTTTTAGAGAAGAATAGAAATACAAGTTTCATTAGAATTAAGCAAATAGAATCAATGGTTTTTCACACAAAGGCTCTAAGTAGTTTCCAAATGTTTGAGGATGGTAAAAATAATTAAAATTGGCAGACTGTTTCCTCCTACTTTTCTGTTTTAAAAGGAAGTTTCTCAGATTGTCATTTATATTTGATCCTTTGAGTTGACAAGGATGAGTAAGAAACTTTTTCTTCTTCCTTGATATGCTGAAGCCCTGTAGGGAAATCAAGACTAACAGCCCAGAAGGCAGCTGGGGAGACGACAGGAGCATATCAATGCTGTTCTGGCTATTTGGGCCAGGGCAGAGGGTCCAGGGCTCATAGAGAACCTCAGTTCTACTTTCTCGCATACATTTGTGATGATGCCTGTCATAGTTACACACAACAGTCAATTTGACAGTTGAGGGTTTAAGCTCTGGGCACATTTGTAGAGAATTAGTGGTTGAGTTAAACCCAGAGATTGTCTAGCTGACAGGGAAGGCCCAGCCTATAAGGGGCAAGATTAGGCCCTGGAATAAAGCATGGAGAGCTGGTTGAGAAAGTTGGCATCCTTCTGTATACTTGGCCAGACATACTGGTTTGGCAAGTAAGGATAGTCCCTCTCTAGCTGTTATGTGGTGATGGTCTGGCCAGTTCTCTCGGCCTTGGTATTAGTGCATGCGCTCCTGTCATGTTGAACTAAGAATTGTAACCGTAACTGTAAGAGAAAATAAGTCTCTTGTTCCTTTAAGCCGTTTGATGTTCATTTATCACCATGCAGGTGAACTGCAACAGAATTTGGTACCTAGAGTGGGGTGCTGCTGAAAAATCTGACTATGTGGATTTTTGTGGCTTCTGAATGGTTTTGCTGGACAAAGTTTGAAACGTTTGAAGATTTTGACTTTGTGGATTACTAATATCGTTCTGCAGAGTTTGGTGGGCTATTCCTAAAATAGTGATGCTGAGAGAGTCATAGATTGTTTTGGCCCAGTTTGTGATGAGGGGAACAAGGACTTTGGAGAAGATGAATTTAAACACGATAGATTGGTTTATTTGACAGAGGAGAGCTGTGTTGATGGCCATGAAGCTCGGGATGTAGAAAGGGCAGGCAGCTGAATGTCTGCTGCTGTTGGAGAAATGAATATCAGTGAAGGAAAACCTAGCAACTTGCACTGCAATGATGGAAGATGTGAAAACCACTGTATTGGCAAGTCTGTGGCTTGAAAACCCAGATTCCTTCAGGGACTGAAAGCCCAAGTTAAAGCTGTTTCTTGCCCTTTGCAAGTTTGGCTGCCTAGAAAAAAGGCTTTTTCCAGAGTCAGCGTGTTAAAGTTGGTACAGCAGTAGCATGGATAGCTACATTTCAACCTCACTTTGGAATCTGGTAGTGCCCCCCAGGTGATACTAGTTTTGGTGACTTACTGAAGGGTTCATGGAGAGCAGCAAAAGCTCGACACCAAGTGACAGACCTAGAGTTCCTATAAGAGAAGGTGAAGCTTATAGCTGCAGAGGAGAACCCAGAGTGGTGTTTGAGATGTCAGAACCACAAGATGTATGCTGAATACAGCTTCGAGTAGAGATTCAACCTGTTTTAGAGGAACTCTGCTTTTACAACTTCAAGCTGAAGGGAATGCCTAGAATCTTTGAACCACTTTGACTACATGATGAGCAACAGAAGATGGACGTTGAAGTACAGGATGTGGTAATTTGCTGGACTTTGGTCTTAACTTGATGTTTTCTCATTGTCACACTGAGTCCATTTGGAATATTTAAAGATTTTATTTGGCATACTTAAAGAAAGACTTTCAGTTCCAACATTTTAATAACTGACATTTTAATGAGAGAACATTTTAAATTTCTATGAAATGTATTTATATTTTTAAGATAACTTTTAACATCTGTGGGGACAAGGATTGAAGGTTACAGTTTAAAAATATTATGTTTTTGTGTCAAGTTGACAAGGGGTGGAGTTAGGCACAGGTGTCAACTTGACAGTTAAGGGTTTGAGCTCTGAGCACATGTGCAGAGAATTAATGGTTGAATCAAGCTCAGAGCAAACCTGTAGGAGATTGTGTAGCTGATGGGGAAAGCCCAGCCCATGGTAGGTGGGATTAGGCCCTGGAATAAAACATGGAGAGCTGGTTGAGAAAGTAGGCATCCTTGTATATACTTGGCCAGACATGCTGGTTTGTCAAGTAAGGATCATCCCTCTCTCAGCCATTACGTAGAGATGGTATGGCTAGTTCCCTCGGTCCTGGCATTGGTGTGTGCTCTCCTGTCAAGCTGGACTAAGAACTGTAACCAGTAATCATAAGAGAAAATAAACCCCTTGTTTCCTTAAGCTGTTTGATGGTCGTTTATCAGCAACCATGCAGGTGAACTGCAACAACGCCCCTGAATTCAAGTGCTGGTGTAAGGTCTTTGGTGATGATCTATGATGTGAAATTTAGTGATTTAATCTGTGGTTTGAACCTCAGATCTTAAGTCGCTTAAACCTTATTGTCAGTATGCACTCTCTTCTCTGTATGCATGCTCTTCTCCTTACTTACTTTGAAATCTAAGAAACATAGTTATACCCCATGTAGTTATACTTGCAGTATTTTGTCGTGGTACATGTTTCATGTATGTCAAAAAATTAAAACATGCTTTGAGGGAGTGCAGCAAAAAGTGAGAGAAGGTACAAAGACTCTTTTTGAGTTGGTGGGTGGGAATGAAGAAAACTTCTCACAGGAAGAGGGCAGCTAGGGAGGGAAGAGTGACAGAGCGAAGGATTGTCCCAAGCAGTTATGGGGATGGTTTACAGAAACCTGTGTTCTCAGTTCAATGCAGGAAACTGAGGGTTCATTTGGATGACTGCAAGCTATTTACAAACCATGGATTAGTGTGACCTCCTTCATTATCACTACTTACAAATAGTGGTCAACGCATGCCCTAGAATGACTTCTTAACTTTTGCAAAAATACACTAATTATTTCAAGTCCATGTTTAGCATATTACTCCCAGATTAGGACAAAAAAAATGAGAAAGGGACTGTGATAGTTAATCCTGGGTGTCAACCTGACACACCTGGCATTAACTAAGATCAGCTGAGCCCACCTGCAGAGATCATCTGAATCAATACATTTATAATACAAAAACCAGCCCTGGATCCTCCCTAGATCTTATTGGAACCTCCCAGTAGTGAACCGGATAAAAGGAACCACAGAACAGAAGACAGGGAAGAAGAGAGACTCTTCAGGAGTTCTCTAGCCTTCAGCCACCAGCCATGTCTCTTCTGCCATGAAAGTCTGTTTCTCCCCTCTGGAACTGTAAGTTGAATAAATCTCCCTTTCTCCCTTAAGTTACTTGCTTTGGGTGCTCTCTCACAGCAATAGTTAAGAATAACTGTTACAGGGACTAATAAACTACCCCCCCAAGCTCAAGGACATACTCATTGACTCTTCCCCCAAACAGCTATCTGATAACATAATGGCATGTGAGTGGGACTGTATCAAGCAACTGAACTGAAGTGGGACCTAGGGTCCAAGATGTCATCCAGTCAAACAGCCCCCAAACCAACACAGGGTAGTTGACTCATTCATGTAAGCTAGCTCAGCACCTGAGGGTGACAGAGGTGTTGTTGAAGAAATTCTAGACCCAGGGAAGGAATCTGGCAAAGTATCATCACATGCACCCCCTGGATAGTACAGAACTTGTTATTTTCTTTTTCAAGCTCAGCCACCTATGGCTTCCAGTTCTACCATGCTGAACATGCCCCGAGATTTCTTTTCCTTATCGTCAGAAAGGGACAAACAGTACCCAGGAGCTTTTCAAAGCAGAGGGAGGAAAAGGCGGTCTTTCCAATGAAACATCTTTTGTATGCAGTGTGAACTACAATAAAAGAGAAATACAGAAACATGGTGAGAATTGCTCAGGATGCTGGGTGTGCGCGAAAGGCCGTACTGTATCAAAAGAAAGACTCATTTTCAAAAGGGGGAAAAATTGCCAGCCAGAAGCTTTGGGGACAAATCAACATGGAAACAGCGACCGATCTAATCGCTGCTAAAGGTACAAGTGTTAAGCATTCTTCCTTCAACTCAGCTGGCCTATTATCCCCCCTGAATGCCCTAGCTAACAATGCCTCCTGCCCACCCTCTCCGTTCAGAAGTGTCAGGCAGGAGACCCAGTGCCCACGGACTGCCCTTCCCGAGCTCTTGTTAGCTAACTGCGCTGTTGTGTTCAGCAGCCGCATGTCTGCACGAGCCGACGCCGTGTCAGTCATAATTACCACCTGTTCGCAGGCTCCTTCAGGTCCCATCACCTCAGTGGCCTTAAGCAGCCAGAGGCAGGAAGCAGTGTCGATTGCCCAAGAGCCACTACTGTCAGGCTTTGGGGTTGTGGCGCATAATTGCTGCCTGTGTGCAAATACCCCTGACCTCCTTTCCCGCTTCCCCTCCTTGCGTTGGGCAGGAAAAGAGCCAGCTGCATGCTCATGCTGACGCGATCTCACATTCTGCAGGCAGAGATCACGGGTGTATCAAAAGACATTTTCATGCTGTGAATGAGATCTGAACTTTCACGCAGACATGCCACTCTGTGGAAAACAAAGTTCTGGCTTTCAAAATCTCACACGTGGTCACCTCCTGCTGCTTGGTGTTCAAAGCTGAGCAGTTTGGTTTTGTCTTTAATGACACCTTCTTCAAAAGCATCCATTAGATTCTTGCACTGAGCCAAGATTGAGATTACACATCTGCATCTTATCCGGTTCTCCTAGGACCACATACAGCAAATCACATAGAATACTAGCTAGGCTTTATGGAGCACTTCCTATGCGCCGGGTATGGCTTTAAGCCCTTTAGGTGAAATATGCAATTCAATCTTCACAACTCTTCCATCAGGCGGGTTCCATTGCTGTTCCCTTATCAAGCCAATTCCAGAATGTGCTAAAACCCATCTCAAATGTCACTTGCTTGAGAGAAACTCTCCCTGAGCCTGTTCCCTAGTCTGAACTAGACACCCTTAAGAACTTGGTTCAAACTGGTCCAGTCACTCTTATTTATGCTATTGTGATTGTTGGATTTTATGGATCAAGTTTATAAATCCCTCCAAAAATCAGTTTCTGAGCTAACTATCTTCTGATAAGGGACTAGCTTTAATGTTCACATGATCATGATATAGAAGAAAGTGATTGGAATCATTTTTAATCATATTTTCCACTGAAATGTGTTGAAATATCAGCTCATGAACTTTAGACAGTATGAGCACCATTGCGAATTATTGTCATGGTTTGAAATGTGAGTTGTCTCCCATAGGCTTATGCATTTGAATTGTCAGTTGTTTGGGAAGTTCATGGCACCTTTAAGAGGTGGAGACTTTCTGGTGGAAGGCATTCACAGCGATTGGACCTTGAGGTTGATTAGCCCCACCCTACTTCCAGAGAGGTCTGCTCTTGCAGTTGGCAGTTTTGCAGTTCTGTCTCCTTGATAGATATGACTTAGGCCTCCTCCAGATTCTGCCACCAGCCATGCCTTTTCTGCTATAATGGACTATATTTTCCTTCTGGAACCATAAGCTGAATAAATCTTCCTTTTCTCCCCTTAAATTGAATGGTGTCTCACAGCAACAGAAAAGAGTAACCGGTACAAGTATGCACTATGGACAGGGCATAGCTTAGAAGAGAAGATACTTAAAAAGCTTTTGTAACTCCCCATTCATGCAAACAGAGTGTGTAGGTTCAAAACTGTAATGTCAAAACTTACCAGGATTAGTTACTTTTAGTTATATTTACAAGGCAAGAATGGACCAGTGCTTCTAAGGATGGCTGATAATGGCAATTGCTTAGAGAACTTTGGAGAAAACAAACAAATAAAATAAGCAAAACCAATATAAAACAACAGTTTCAACCACCACAATAAAACAAGCAAAACAGATTTTCAGACATCATGCTACTTGGAACTGAAGCTCAGAAATAGAAATTTCTTGAATTATTCAAATTAATTTCAATGATCAGCCACATTAGGAAGCAGTTAGTTAAGCCTTTGGCTTAAGTGATGACTGGAAATGTGGAGAAGCTGTCTTCTGATGCATGGCCTGAAGGAGCAAGAGAGGATGGGACAGGCAACAGAATAGTCACATCCACAGTGTTGCAGGAGAGTGAGAAATGGAAAAAGCAAAACTCAGGTTGAGACAGCTAGAACATCTTAGAAGAGCTTTAAAACTATGCCAGTGTCCACAGCCAGAGCTGCCAATGAAATGAGTGTGAGTGGAAGGGACCTGCTCATCAGAATGCATTCAAAGCACTGATTAAAAGACCAAGGGTCTGGGCTGCGGTTGGGATGATCAGCATCCTGGGAAGGTTGTAGGAGACATATTGCAGGAACCGCCGTCCCTGCACAGCCTCACATTATCACCCTGGTCATTTCCCAGACTCCCAGATGCCACTTCTATTTCTGCCACCTTGGTGACTGGCACACGTGATGCATGAGAAGATCTGGCAGCAAGAACACTATGGGCTTAATCCAATGTTGTCAGCAGACGTTTCCCCACAGTCTTCTGACTTGAACTGGAAGCTGGCACTGACTTGCTGTGGTCACTGAGCTCAGGACTGTGTGCCATGTTAGTTCCCTAGCATTTGAGAACGTCTGTGAGGTCATTTTCAAGCTTCACCAACACAACAATCGAAGGTCAAAGAGATGAATATGGAAGTCAATGCACAGGTGACATATGATTGAGACTTCTTAGCGTAGAATGACCTAGGACCCAGAATCCCAGTTTTGATACTTCCGTTTTTTAAAGGGCAAATGGAATGGAATGGAGCGGAAGGTTTGTCGGTATGAATGAATCCTGTGTTCAGCAACATCTACATTAAGTCACAGAACTTTCAGTTGACCATAAGCAACTCCTTTCCGCCCACCTTCCACAAAACACAGTCTTGGGTGTTGGCTTGGGATGTCAAATTGAATTTAGACTTGGCTGTGGGCTTTCTTGACCTGCATGCTTACCTCGAAATCCTGATAGTACCAGAGTGGGATCAGCAGGAATTGAATCAGGCTGGGCCAAGTAAGGATGTTGGAAAAGCTGAAACCAAGTCACCTTTATTACGGAATATAATCTCTTATAATACAAGAAACAGGGGGGTGACATCTGTACATTGCACAGAATGATGACATCAATAATGGCAGACAGACTACAGGTACAAGGTCAACAACAGGTGGGACCAATACCAACAATACAGCTCTTAATGGCCCCATTCATTGTGGGGAAAGAACAGGCTGCTAATAGGTCAGGAATATAGTGATATAATTACAATGATAAAACTCTGTGCCCATCCTTTAGACGTGCTAATTAATATCTAGATGGCTTCCAAAGAAGAGGAAAAAAATATGTAAAAACCACCTCTGCCCTTGATCCCAATTTAAGATAGGACAAGACCCTGCCCCTTGTGGGAAAATCAACAGGAGTCAGTCTTCCACTATGGTGACATAGGAGGCACACTGCAACTGAGACCACGAGGAATGCCCTTGGCATCTGTCTTCAAGAAATGGAGATCTCGAGCTTGAGTGTTCTCTACACTTGGCCATTGACTTGCTCTCATCACTGATTTCAAGATTCATGTGTTGAGTCCCAGCAGAGGATCTCAATGTCCTTACACAGTTTGTCCCTTTTCTTTGACTCTTGGTTCACTCTGAGGACAATACACAGAATAGGTACCCACTTCTTTGGCTAGGTCTCCAGATCAGAGGACACATGAAGCCCAGCCACACACAGCCAAGTCTGCACAGTAATAATAAAACACAGGTAAGAGATAAACACTGTGAACAACCGAGATTAAGGTACAGTTTTATTATAGGCAAATATAATCTAATAAACCTGATTTTGCTCCCATTTCAAATAAAGCCCTTCAATTAGAAATAATCAGTGAAGCTTATATATGTGTATTAAGAAATTGGTATCATTTTTTGCAGAATATAATGAAGCATTTTTCCAGATGTTTAAAAAAATCATTCTGTTTAATGTTTCTTACTGGAATACTTGTGTCAGGTAACATCATTTTTTTTAAGTAATAACATCTTAAGATAGAGAAGTGGGTAAGGTTACAAATGAAGTAAGACAGTCTAGTCAGAGATCATATGGAAGTCTTATAGTGGATAATAAAGGGTTCACTTATATATATGTTATATATAAATATGATTTAATTATATAATATATTTATAAAATATATTTTATAAATTTATGTCAAAAATAAATAAGAAAACCCTCATACTAAAAAAATCTTCTAAGTTGAACATGGTTCAGATTATTTTAACATTTTAATTTTACAGCAATACCAGTGAATCATTCCTGTCTTAAACTAAGACTAAGAGCACCAGTCATTTCCACAGAGAACTGATAGCACTCTTCTCTCGGTGGCCTGGTGCCTCCTTTTTTGTTACACTCAGAGAGAAGAGAAGATTCTCAGAACTCACGGTAATTGTCCTCTTTGAATACTGACACACTTACATGTTCCAGACGTAGATTTTGTGTAGGCGAAAGCTATTTGATTATAAAAGATTTAGTTCTCCAAATTTTATGGAGGTTAAAAAAAAACTTCATTAATTAGCGTCAAGAAAAATGGAGCATCTGCTCTTTTTTTGTCAACAGATTTTAATACTATTGAACACCACTAATTGGATGGAACTGAACTATAGTTCTTTCTTTGTTAAATTAAGATTGTTTCCTCTGCCATTTTATTGCATTCAATTTTCTTTAACTTTAGCAGCTCCTCAGAGCTCTTCTCAACACTTACTTCCAAGTGAGGATGAATAGTTACAGGAAGTTTCATGTGGAAAAACACTATTGTTGTTATAGAGGCCACTAAAGACAGGGGATGAAACACAAACCTTGACCAAGATTGGGGAGAAACTCTGTGAGCCCTGGGGTGATCACAGCGATGATGAGGACAGGCAGTGGATGTTTTCATCCTCACGCATGAACAGTACTGACCAGGAGGTAGGGATGCAAAGACCATGGACAGCTGGAGACAGACACTGGGGTCTATTTGGCCTCGTCTCTGAGCAGCATAAGAAGTCATGTGAGCTGCCTTCACTTACTATGATAAAATACTCTGTGTGAGAAAGGGTTTATTTTGGCGTATAGTTCCAGCGAGAGAGGTTCCGTCATGGTGGGGAAGCCATGACCACAGGGCAGGTGTTAGGTGCTGGCTCTCACTCGGGAAGCAGGAGAGCTCGGGAAGCAGAAGGAGAGAACAGGAAGTGGACAAAGGTCAAAGAGCAGCCATTGGCAACACTAGGAAGGTGCTGTTGAGTCACTCTGGGCTCTACCCTGAGCTATGCCACACTGCATTAAATGGTGGTGTTTCTCCAAATTGTATCTTTTCCAGAAGGACTCCATTTTTTAAGAGTCTTTGACTCTGTTTTGAGGATGGAGAATGACTGTGCACTTGCTTAGATATGTGGATGGCACCATCTGTCCAGCAATAGCCACAGGACACAGACTTAAGAAATTATTTAATTGTAGGGGTAGAAAGATTGTCACCACAAAAATGTATCAGACTGAATAGAGATTAGAAGGGCGCATGGGCCTAATAGCATCATGTCAGGAAAACAAGACCCAAGATCTTATCGGGAACACCAGATTGTGGAATGTGTATACCTCCTTCTCCTGCACTCCAAAAAGAGGAGGACACCTAGTGCTACCATAGTAATGACTCCCACCAGGCCCCAAACACTGCTCATGTGACTACCTGGTGTGTGTGTGTGTATGTGTGTGTGTGTGTGTGTGTTTGTGTGTGTGTGTATGCATGTGTGTGTATGAGTATATGTATGTGTGTATATGTGTATGTGTTTATGTGTGTGTATGTGTGTATGAGTTTATGTGTGTGTGTATGTGTGTGCATGTATATGTGTATGTGTTTGTGTGTATATATATGTGTGTATGTATGTATATGTGTGTATATGTGTGTGTATGTGTGTGCATGTGTGTGCATGTATGTATGTACATGTGTGCATGAGTCTATGTGTATGTGTGTGTATGTGTGTGCATGTATGTGTGTATATGAGTTTATGTGTGTGTATGTGTGTGCATGTATGTGTGCATGAGTCTATGTGTATGTGTGTGCATGTATGTGTGTATATGTGTGCATATGAGTCTATGTGTATGTGTGTGTGGATGGGTTTATGTGTGCAACAAGCTTCTCACTGTCCTGGGGGTTTTAACTCAGCGTGTCCCCATTGTTGGCATGGGCTACTTGCATTGCATTTGTCTGTTCTGTTCGCTTGTCTGGACTTGTCATCAGCCTGTAAACCTGCATGTCTTTCTGGACCCAGACTTCCGGAAGCTTCCAGGCACTCCAGTAGCTGTGCTCTGACCTGCAGCCTGACTTCCAGCCAACAGCCCCATGGGTCTCTGACTTCTTCTATTGCTCAGATAGCTTCGTGATCCCCTCCGTGCAGACTGTCTGCATTCCCATCAGCACCTTGCTTCTTAGACTTCTGAAGCCCCTTGAAGTCTATGGAGACTTTAAACCCTTTATCACCATCTGTCACCCACATGTACACATATGAGAAAGATTTAGTCATAAAGCCATTGACCTAGATGTATTTGCTGTGTGATCTAAGAGTTAATATTAGTAATCAACATTGAAATGAAAGAATGTTTGTTTGCCTTAACCAGAGTCATCAAGGAGAGCAGGCATACCCGGCAGACAGCTGCCATTTGAACCTGTCCCATTTATGAGGTTTTTATTCTTCAATAAGTTCCAAGGTTGTGGAAAGACACACACATGTTTGTCTATGTCATATCTGACTATCGTGCCCATAATAGGCACACTCAAGGGTAAAGCAAGTTGGGGGGAGTGAGTAGAGTGGGTGGTGGAAGGGTATTTGAAATACTGTCTGAGGAGCTAGCATACCGTTACCTGCAAAGCAGGGCCTCAGTTGGTAGAACCTGCAGCGCTGATGATAACAGACTGTTAGCCAATTGCATGACTCAAATCAGCCATGTCAAGCTCCCCACAGGCTTGGCCATCACCTTCACACAGAGGGACGGAGGGGCTGCTCTCGCTTGTGACCTGTTGAGAGGTGGCAAAACTGCTGTAGCATAAACTTGAGAGACTGGAGCACTTTGGGCACTGGCATCGAAAAGAGAACACAGGGTGTGGGCCCAGAGGGATTCAGTGTCTGACTCAAGCAAATAAGTGCACCAGACTAGGCATGCTCCCGACATGCCCCCAGGTTGTCCCTGCCTCGTGGTAACGCCACTTAGAATTTTTCGACTTTGTGATGGTGTGAGAGCAATCTGCATTTGGTAGACACCACACTTTGAGATGTTCACTTGGACATTGTCCTGTGATAGCAGTGTGTGATCTGCTTCTCTCGCCTGGTGCTACAGAGAGGCAGGGGGCCATAGCTGCCCTTCTGAAGTGCACTGCGCTGTCATCATTTTACTTCTTTGAGTTCACTGTTCACGAAACACCCACAAGTGGGTCCCTATGACAGTGTATAATGCAGACTGTGTGGTTAGTGATTTTGCTGAACCTTAGACGATTGTCAGTGTTCTGAGTGTGTTTAAGGTGGACTGACATAAACTCTGAACTGTTTCCCATGTTAGGTGCATCCAGTGCATTTTTGACATGATATCTTCCACTTAGGGTGGGCTTATAGCTATAAATTCATGTTGGGGAATATATATTATATATATAAATTTAGAATATATAAATATTTACATATAAAATTTAATTTTCAGATGAGATATTTGGCCTGGAATAAAAGAACATCTTTGTTCTCATTTGTCTTTTCCTGGATTCTTGGCACTTTGAGCAATGCCAAACCTTATGATGTATATGATAAATGAGGGCCCAAGGCCCAGAAATGTGTATTGATAAATTTGTTCTAGTACATGAGTAAAGAAGGAAGAGCCAGGACTGACATCCTGGTCATCCTTGCCCTGATTATCTGATCTTGGCAGATAAGGAAACCTGCACTCAGAGGATCAACGAGGGTCAGAAGTTCAGAATGGTGGAGAGGGGTGTGTAACACATTTGGCCTGCCTGCAGTCCCATTCCCTTCCCTACAGTCAAGCTAACCTTAGTCATTGTAAGTGACAGAATCCAGGAAAGGACTGGTAGTAACTCAGAAGGTAAACAAAGGTGAAATCACAAGCTCTATGTCTCAACAGGATTTTCCAACAAAAGGTCATCGTAATTCTTGGGGTTATGCTAGAAATTCTGAAAAATACCTAGCTTGCAAAAATTCATATTTCTTTCCTCTTAGCACAAGTAAGAAGCATTACCTATGAGGTAGAGATGGCTTTGCATTATTATAGAGCTTTCAAAAACATAAAAATAGTAATATTTGTGACGATTCTTATATGGAGGTTTCTGTGGCCTCCATCCTATCAATTGTTTAGTCAGACGTTCATTTCTAGACCACTCACGTGGCTTGGGTACTTTGGGATGTGTTGCAGTTGAACCCATGTTTCCTTTCAACTTCTGAATCTACAAAGTCACAATGATCCCGAAGTTACTGTCCCCCTAGTGATCATGCATTTCTTCCAGAATGCTGATGGCATAGCCACCCCCTTTCAGGGACAAGCTGTTCTCTTCTATTCATTTGGCGATGAAACGGATTTGGAATAATCAATAGTCACTTCTGCAGTGACAGTGGGGGTGTCGATGATGACCTCAGGTGTTTCTGATGGCAGCGGCAATGACAACCTCAAGTGATCTTGGTGACACACATTTCTCCTATCTGATACCAACCAGGACCTCTTGTGTTGAAAATGGGATGATCTGTTTTCCCCATTGAAGAAGCAGAGACCCAGGGAATCCATGTTTCACTCACTCCTTCATGTATCAAGCCAGTGTCCCCCATACAGCTGGCCAAGCAAGTATCTTCCCCAGGGAGTTTGCCTTCTGCTCACCTGTTCTGTCACTCTGCCGAAGTTACTATACAACTGTGAGTGAAACAGTAGAAATTTGTGCTCTCCCAGTTGTAGAGCGTCTAAGAGTGTCTAAGCTGGAGGCATCTCAGGGTTGGCTTGTCATGAGGGTCCTCTTGTTGGGGAAAAGATGGCCGTGTTCTCCTCATGTGCTCCCAGGACCCTTCCCTCTGTGTGTGCACACCTGCCCGAAGTAACATAGATGACAGGGAGTCAGGTCATGAGGTATCTCTGGTCTCCTGGCCTATTATCAGCACACATTGTCTGTCTCCTACTATCAAGCTAAGACTAGAAACAGTGCCATTAGCTTGCAAGGTGTGTGTGTGTGTGTGTGTGTGTGTGTGTGTGTGTGTGTGTGTGTGTGAGCGTGTGCATGTGCGTGTGCATGTGCACACAATTGTGTGTGGTGTATTTGTGTATTGTTTTATATACCAACTTCCTAGAGAAAGGATGAATTTGCACTTTGGGGGTCTGGATAGCAGTTTAGCATGGTTGTTCTTTCTCTAGTCTGTGCTGAGATCTCACCAATTATTCCCTCCCCTTCTCCTGCCAGCCCTCAAGCA
Source organism: Typhlomys cinereus (assembly GCA_023101885.1). NCBI lineage: Eukaryota > Metazoa > Chordata > Mammalia > Rodentia > Platacanthomyidae > Typhlomys > Typhlomys cinereus. The sequence goes on from JALPQD010000036.1 coordinate 2,244,040, forward strand.
TTTGCATTTCTTCATGAGCACTTTGGTTTCTTCTATATCTCTTTTTCAAAGACTTCTAAATTCACACTATTTTGAAAACACTTCGACTCCAAACGGAAGCTTCTTTTTCTTTGACATCAAGACTTTCTGCTTTCATAAGTTCAAGTGTTTCCCTCTACAAGCACTTGGTGCCCAACAATGGAATCTCAAATACATTAATGGTAATATATTTTGTGTTTATCTTTTCTTTAAGAAAAACCAGTTGTACCGTGCATCTCTACCTGTTCTTCTAGTATAAACAAGTCTATTAACCAAAAAGTATTTTTTAAAAAAGAAAGAAAAACATCTTAAAAAGAGCTATTGCTGCTTTCAATGTTTCTTCTAAGTACAGACAGATCTATACAACTGAAATCCCCATTCTGCGATATCTATCTACTGACTGTGCGATAAATAGAAGACTCTTGCATTTGGTAACCTTGAAGTTCTCAGAGTACTTTTACCTCCCAGGCAGAGTAAATGAACGTTTTGGAGTGACTTAAAGAGACCAGAGGAAGGAGAAGGGAATGAGGAAGGACGAAGCTTGGCTTTCACATGAACGAATGAGATGTGGGGAATTTAGATCTCAAGGAAATAAGCAGAAACTAGGAGGAGAAAAATGTGGAATAGTTTTATATTAATTTAAGATGCACATAATGTGTTGGAAGCAGAACTCCAAAGCATTTAGTAGCTATTTTTCTTCTGGGGATACTAGCCTACTGCACATGTATTCTTTTGAGTCCCACAAGCCCCCCTCTTTCATGCAGTACATCTCTCTTGAATGTTGGATAGAATCATTGCTCAGTAGAAACTGACTGGGTATCTACACTGGTGGATGAAAGAAAGATATTTGGAATCCACTTGAAACAATAAAGACACCATTCATGCCAATGATTTTCTGGCCTACTTGTGAGCTAAATTTGCTGTAAAAATAACCATTTTTATAAGTCTTTGCTTCTGTTTTCATAAAAACAAAAATAGCCTCCAAAGTGTTCACTGTGTCCTCTAAATACGCAATTTCTCCTATTCATGGCCACTTTGAGGCTTGAAGGTTTTTATGACAAATAATGCTGTGGTCTCCTATTTCTGCCTAGGAAAGAAAAGTTCATGTTAGCTACCTCTGATGACCTTTGTCTGTCTAAATATTAAGCAGACGCTAGTGTAACTCCCGAACTAAAAAAGACTGGAGTGTTGGGACACAAGCCGGGGTCAGCAAGCTGCTTCTCTAAAGGGCCAGACAGTAGCTATTTTAGGTTCTCTGAGGCACACGATCTCCTTCTCTCACCTCTGCAGTCAGAGTGTAAAGGCAGCTCTATAATGAACGGGCAAGGTTGGGTTCCAGTCAGACTTCATTGTGGACACTGAAATATGAACTGTTTGCAATTTCTACATGCCACAAAAACATTGCTCTTTGTTTGACTCTCTTCACACATTTCAATATAAAAGTAAAATATACTACTTGACTGTGGATTGCCTCCTAACAGGCCATGTTTGTAAGTCATTTCATGGTATGACACATTGTGATTGGCCTTCTGGGATTACGTAGTGAGTCTCACTGGCATATTAGAAACACTCAACTATCAAGATGATTGAGTGGAAGTGTTGCGATCTTGATTTTTTGCCACCTATAGCCACAATCTACAAAGTTAGCTGTTATTAGGGAATCTTGTTGTGTTTATTCTGGGTAGCATTGTTTCGATCCATTTCATGCCACTTGAACAGAATTCTACAGGAGGTATATAAAGAAAATATATTTGCTGGGTTGGAGGTGTGAAAGAGAGAAACAGAGAAAGACAGACACACACACACATACACACGTAGGTGAAGGAAAGAGAGAGAGAAAGAGGAGGAGGAGGAGGAAAAGAGAGAGAGAGAGAGAGAGGAGGAGGAGGAGGAGGAAAGAGAAAGAGCACAAACAGGCCTACTCTCATGACACCAAGCCCACAATAATATTAATCCATTCCTCATGTTTTTTCAATGGTCTTACCTCTTAACAATCAAATTGGGGTTACTATCCTAACTTGTGAACTTTAGGACACACATTCAAGCCATGCCAGGTTAGAGATATGATCCCCCCATGTTCCTTTTCTACCCTCTTCTTAGCCTGATTTCTGGTCTTTCTTGATATTTAATTCATAGAAAGACAGGGTCATGGAGACCCAGAATGTTTAGGAAAGACATATACAGAAAAACTTCAAATGTGGGAGGGTATGAGAAGACAGTGTGTGTGTGTGTGTGTGTGTGTGTGTGTGTGTGTATGCATTGAACAACATGTGCATAACTAGCATGGTGGTTGTTACACTGGAAATGTGGGAATCAGAAGGTTTTTCTGGTGGTCAGCTGCAAGAAGCTATAAAGAAGAGAAATGAGGGGCGGAGCTCGAGCAGAGTTGCTGGACATTGTTAATAAGTTTGCTGTGGATGTTCTAGAAACAATGGAAGATTAGAGCTCTGCTTTAAGGTTTTCTTTTGGGGCTTCTGGACTGTGTGACAGGAGGTCACACAGGGAACAGCCTGTGGGAGACTCTGGTTTATCAGCTGCGTAGCTACCTAAATTATCATGAAAGGAATAGCATTTCATGCATAACGTAGCATAGTGAACTTTTACTTACTCTCTGGTAGGTTACACGGCATTTCTATCTCATGGTCTTTAAAAGCGAGTAAACAGCCTCCCCAAAGATCAGAGCTGTTCATATTTTGAGGAGTTTACATTTCAAATCAGGTTTTGATGATAGCAAGGGTGATTTACTTCTTCTAAGAAGAAAGAACAAAACTTTGTTTTGGTTCCTAGGTACAAACAATACAAGTTGGGTTTGAGCAATGTAATCTCTGAGAAACCTTGAAAGAGTATGAAAGCAGTAACTCACTTAGACAAGTGTCATTTAATAAATTAAGAAATATCTTAGTGAATACACTTGGAATAATTATTTTTCTGATCCACTGCATGCTTTCATGGTCAAATAACATGAGAAAGCAAAAAGACAATCTTCTAAGAATAAGGGCAACACAGCATCCTGGTCATACATATGAATATCTATAGCTACACAAGGACCATAAATTGTTTAGACCAGCTGTCAAAATTTAAAGTTTTATTTAAAATGTAGAAGACAGTGCAAATCTATTGAATGCATGAATGCATGCAATAACTCCTCCTTATTGAGCCTTGTGCATGAAGTCAAGGGTAAGATCCACACAAAAAGTAATCGACTCTTGCTAAGAGATTTGTTTCTTTTTTATAGGTTTCTTATTTTAGTGTGTGTGTGTGTGTGTGTGTGTGTGTGTGTGTGTGTGTGTGTGTGTGTGTACTGTGGTGGACCAAGGGAACCATCCTGGATTGTTTTCACCTCTTTTGTGTTTTGCTCTGGGAGTGCCCAAGCTCCGCCCACCAGGGTCAGAAGTGCAGGCCACTACCTTTCCACCTGATATTTTTACTTGAGACCTGTGATCCAAACTCAGGACATTCTGCTTTTAAAGCAGAATCTTAACCTCTGAGCCAGTTCTCTGGCCCTTTATAGAATTTTTAACTGACACTTTCCATATGCTTGGGAACTCTGATAGGATCACAGTCCGGAAGTAATTCTCTGGCACATAATTAAATTTTAAACTAATGTAATAACACATCTAAAGGAATGAGATTGATCTGCTCAGTTGTTTCAAACCTCAGGCAGCAAATTATTACCATGTTCCTTAGCAATAAAAGACAATAAGAGAAAATGGCTTTGAATAATCAAATACTTTGCAAATACATGAAACTTTACTCCTTAAATCTTGGTTCATTACTGACCCTGTTGGGATGGAGGAAGACTTTGAGAGAGATAGGTCATTATCTCTCTGGCTGACCATAAATTCTCTGTCAAATCCTAATGCTGATTGATGGTATTGTAGGTACAGTTGTCTTTAATATTAGAGCCAGTCTTAGACATAGTTCAGGTAAATGATGTCATGGAACACAATATATTTGTATCAACTTTCTGATTATGTCAAGATCCTAATTGCAAATGGATTCAGACCATTCATTTTCTGTATGCTTAGGGAAATCCTCCCAGAAAGCCCCGAAGGTTGGGAATGTGCTGACCATGCTATTAGCATTCAGTTCTAATTTTAAGTGTATATCATGAGCATTTTTCCTAATGAAGATGTTCCTGTGAATTCTCTTGTTCTGTTAATGCCAGTAATGATGGATAGTTTACAAACAGGCCAAGGACAGAGCTAATGATGAGAGATGCCAGATTCTGATTTCCAAATTGTGATTGACTTTTCTGGTCTTAGTCTCCCAGATTTGATGCCTCTGATGCTGGTCTTGTTCCAAATATTCCTGTTAAATGATTTTTTGGTCTGTTTGCCAGGCTGGACTTTTGTGTAGTTCCTTTGCTTATTATCTGTGGGCTTCTCTGAGACCAAATGCTTGCTCTGGGTTAACATCCTGCTTTTTGAAGCCCGTTACTTGGCCTAAAGAAGGTAGAGCCCTATCTTTCAATGTTGAAAGAAAGGTCAATCTAAAATAATATGCCCAGGGATAGTGTGTTTCAAAATGAAAGCAAAATAGAGGATTCTTTACATATGTGAAGGCCGAAGGAAGTTACCTTTTGTTCAGAAAAATGATGTTGAATCGATATATGGATTCACACAAAAGAATGAAGAGTGCTAGATAAAGTAAATACAGGCGTAAACATAAATTTTCTTTTTATTTAAGCCTTCTTAAAATGTAATAGAAAGCATGCATGAAAATACATAGCAACATATATGAAAGTAAATGTCCTATCACATCAGCATGATGGCATGAGGGGGGAAGGCAGGGCCTCTGATTGTTCAAAGATTTTTGTAATGATTTCTGTTATAGTTAGATTGCAGGCTTGACAGTTGCAGGCTGACTGGGGCACAGTTGTGAAGAATCAATGGTTGGAGCAAGCCCTGAACAAGTCTGCAGGTACTTGCTTCATCGATGTGGAAAACCCAGTCCAGAGTGGGTGGTGCTTTCGAGTGGTGGACTGGAGAACAGGAGGTGCAAGGAAGAGGGACTTACTCTTCCCTTATCCAGTGTCAGCTTGCTCTTGAGCTCACTTTTAGAGCATGGCTGCCTTCTAGAGCATCATTGCCTTCTTCGTTGCTGCTGCTACTGCACTACTTCTCTCCTTGGCTGGCTCCGACATCCATCCTTTCAACCTTGCCATTGTTCCCGCTGACTTTGGAGCCTGGTCTCATGGGCCTCACTGCTGTTCATTGCTGACATCAGAGTCCTGCTATTCTTTGCTAACTTTGGAGCCCAGCATCTTTAACCCTCCAACGAGACAGAGGCTTGAAACTTTCTTGGGATCTTTCAACTGGTAAGACATTCTGGTCAAGAATGAAGCAGCCATGGGCAACTTCTTTGAAGGATACTACTTTTATTGTGAATTTATTTAATAAAGATATGTGTATATATATATATATATATATATATATATATATATATATATATATATATATATCTCATTCTATCGATTCTGTTCTTCCAGAGAACCCTGACCAATCAGATTGTGACTGTGGTACCAGCAGTGGTTCTAGAGGAACATAATTGTAGGGATGAATTTCACTAGGAGGCTTAAGCATATCTGGAGCTGGTTCTCCAACACAATGAAACCTCCGACTACTGAAGACTACCCTAGTGATATGAAGATCACCAAAACTCCTTAGTGTGAACTTTTCAAAGAACTGGTAAAAGTGGGTGTGATGAACAGTTCTGATTCATCTTTTTTGAGGAGTATGGAGTTGAGTGATTCTGTGTATAAAGCTTTTGATAATTTGAGAAAAAAATAAGGCAAGTAATGATGCTGGTTGGTTGCTTTGAGCATCTTTGGATAAAGTACAAAATGCAAAGGAAAATCTCAAGATAAATTACCAAGCTCAAGATGAGCATAAAAAAATCTAAAGGCTTCTAAGTATACGTTGGAAGCATCTCTTGATAAAGTAGAAGGAAAAGATCTCAGAAATGAAAATAATCAGCTGCAGATATGTGTAAACAATTTGAGAGTTTCTAGTGTGTTCTGGAAGAGAATCATCTCTCCAACAGTAATAGGGCTCGAATTTCTGAAAAATCAAACCCAAGCTTTAATTATTAGATTGGCTGAGTTACAATGTAAATTAAATTCCCAGCATTAGAGAGTGTCAACAGTTAAAGTCAGAGCACTGATTGGAAAGGACTAAGATCCTGAAAACAGGTATGTTGATGTGTGGAAAGACTCAGCTGAGGCCAATGAACCCTCAAATTCTGATGGACCTCTTCATCTGGGTAAGTGATCTTACCGCCCCCATCTCACGCAGCACCTGTATTTCAGCCTTTGCCTGAGGTAATTAACTTTTCTTTGTCTGAGGAGGGGGTAAGGATTTTCTCTCTGATATTGCAGAGTGCTCATCTGTGATTGCCTCAAGGCCTATAACCAGACTCAAGGATAAGCAGGTCCCTAGAGGTGACATAGGAAGTGTGGTCCATGAGGAAGTTTGCTGTATCCCTAGAGAACTTCATGAGTTTTGTAACCTGTTCCAGCATCACTCTGGGGGAAATCCCTGCAAATAGGTTTTAAAGCTGTGGGATTCTGATGGAAGTATAAAGCTAGATCGAACTGGGTTCACTGAAATGGGTCCATTGAATAGAGATTCTAGGTTTCATGCTGCAGCTCATGGAGTTAAAAATGGTGCCAAGAGTTTGGGAGGCTGACTGAAACATTGATTAACATTTGGCCTTCTGAAAGAGAGCTGGAGACACCAGGTATTCCTGGGTTTACTGTTGATGATGTGATTAAAAGGCTCAGGAAAATTGTATGCTTGATTGGATACATTGTTTGAAATCTAATTCTCAATGATAGAATCCAGAAGACATGCCCTTTACCAAGACAGTATTATACAAATTGGTGAGAGGGGCACCACCAAATTTGAAGGGCCCCACATTGCTATTCTCCTTGCTTCGTCACTAACAATGGGCGGTGCAGATGTTCAATTGAAGGAATTGAATCCAAGGGTTTAGGTGGATACAGGAGCAGCAGGAGCCAGTGGCAGCATTGAATCATCATTGGCAAAGCGGGCATACCAACTGTAATGTAGAGTGTAAAAAGGACAGTATTCATGACTGTCTGACTCACTCAGACCTTTGGCATTGGCTAATTAATCATAGTGTTCCCAAGAGTAAAATTGATAAGAAGCCTACAAAGTTTTTATTTGATCTGTATAAGCAGGAACTTACAAGCAGAAATGTTGGAGCCCAGCTGTTCTTCACGAACATTGGAGCCCAACATCTTCAACCCTCCAGAGAGACAGAAGGCTTGAGATATTCTTGTAATCTTTTGTGAGTTGACTTAATAAAGTTTTTATTATATATATGTCATTTAAATATCATTTATTTATCTATCTACCCATCATTTATCTATCATCTGCCATCAATCTTCTATTTAGTTCCTATTGTTGTTACGTTGTTGGAGAGTCCTGGTTAAAACAAAGAGCCAGTGTACATGTATCAGAATAACTAATGTCTAAAAGACGGACAATGGTAGCTTGGTAAAGATAGAGAGGATCTAGAACTCTGAGCTGGTTCTGCAAATATAAGGACCAATGAGCTGCTTCCATGGGTAAAGGTGGCTGTGCACAAATCTGGCAACCTGAGTTCAATCTCTGGTGCCCGCATGGTGGAAGGAGAGAACAGACTTCTGAGAACAGAAAGCATGCAACAGCTCCTTGATAACCCCTTCACTGCATACGTACACTATGACCTATGATGTACAGTAGTGTACTACTCAGCCTTAGAAGCAGTTGATAACAGGCAGTGACATAGATAAATATAACAGTAAACATATAAGGTAAAAAAAAAATCCACCTAAAAAGTAAACATCTTCTGATTTTATTTATAGAAAATTGCAGAATTAGGGTCCAGTGTCAGCAGTGATAGTAGGCAGACCAGTGGTTTCCTGAGATGCAGGAGAAGAGGAGGGGCGTGCCACGTGGGTAGAAGGGGTGGGGGTGCTAGCTCTGTGCACCATCTGGATGGTAGGGATAGTTTTGTGGTATGTGCATATAATTTTGCAATTAAAATTGTACTTTATTTTCTTCACCTGTACCTAGTGCCATTCAGTTCTACTACTGGCAGTTACTCTGAACCATGAATTGTAATGTATTAGTTTTCATTTATCCAAGGGCAATGAAGTGCAGTGTTAGGGGCAGGAAACAATAAATCAGACATGGTCTCTACATTCAGACAGCACTCAGTGTCAGAAAAAGCACACAGAAGCAGCTTTTACGTACTGCTTGATAATCTGTAAAAGACTGATTTTTTTCACAGTATTAGTTCATCTAAGAGGAAGTATATGTTAGTCACAGGGAAAGAGGGATTCAGACTTCAAGACTAGGTTTTAAACATGAACCCTAACCTCACGCAATATTCAGAAAAATAAAAAAGCAAAAGTAAACATAGATAGATTTTCTCTCTGTGTGTACATATAGTACATTACCGGAACACTTCCAAATAACCGTGCAAAGAGTTCTTAAGGCATGGCATGCTAAGCAAATGGAAGTCCCTTTGAAATAAATAAACAACTGAAATCATATTGTGAAGAGTTTAATCTCATCTGTGAAGGCCTCTCTTTAATTTGTATTGAATACACACATTCCTGAAATATATTTTGCCAACTATGTGCAAATGTTATTGACTTCAGTTTACAAATACAAATATGTGTGTTACAGAGAGAGAAAAAGAAAAAGAGAGGAGAGAGAAAGAGAGAGAGGAAAGAGGAAGAGAGAGAGAGAGGAGAGGGAGAGAGAGAGAGAGAAAGAGAGAGAGGCAATGAAAACATCCTTGCAGAGCAGAGCCAAGCTGGAGTATGCCAGTGGAAGGAGTCTGACAAAAGGAAAAGCAGCAGAGACTTTGAGAGAGACAGAGAGGGTGAAAGAGAGGAGGCCTCAAGCAGAGAGAGAGATATGCAAATGCTCATCGACTCTGTAATGAAAAATCTCCTTATTAAACTGCGCTTTATCTGGGAACAGCCTTCCTTTTAGGAACATATCCAAGCAGAGATAAAGGCATCTCACTCTCCTCATTAAACTGTGCATGGTTTGATGCAATCAGACTTGTATAATTTGCATATGGAGCAGTTTAATCTAGCTCATCCTGCCTTGCACCTATTGTTAATCATGCCTGGCTCCCCCTCCAGGCCCCTCCTCCTCTACTCACCCTTTGATTCAGCAGATAAATGAATAGACATCAGGGCATCAACATCTTTGTGAGTGATCATCAGCCTTGTACATGCAGAATATCCCCGGTTTGCTGATTACGTCTTCCTTGACATTCCATATGTTTTGATAGTGTCCGTCTGTGCTGATTAAAAGAAAAAAAATCACTGTATACAGACAGATCTAGACGAGAAAACCATAAGCTTGCATCCTGGGAAAGTCTCAGTTCTTGTTTAGCCGTAAAGGATAAAACAGATATCCTCACCTTATTTCTTGAGTGGAACCTGCTTTCAACAAAGTCTCTTTGAACCTGCATGCAGAATTTCACTGGATAAGAAGGCTTCTAAGAATAGACGAGATTGTTCAGTTCCTTTTGGCTGTTAAGAAGTGTGCAGTTGTGAGTACCGGTACAGTTTAATAGTCGATGTGTTGGTCTTCAAGGTATGCGAGGAGAATAATCCAGAGCCTTTGTTTTGGTCATGGAATGTGAAATCCAAGCAGGACAAAGGTCTCCTACTTTCTCTCAATTCTTACCTCACTTCCCAAGTGTTTTCTAACTATCCCTCCACCTTCTGGTCACCCACATTTTCCTAGTGTTGACTGTGGGGGACACATGCATATAGGAACAAACACAATTTCTCTTCCGAGTCAACCATGGCCATGGTGAGGAGCTGGGATGTTGTCCATGAAGTGCCCCTTCTAGCCCGGGGACGGCCATGGGAAGACAGAGCCCTAGAGACCAGAAAGGGGTGGTCATATTACAGGTGTGGAACTCAGAAACCTTCAGAATTGTCAGGGAAAGTACATTCACTGTGCACTCCACTGGACAAAATGTTGGGTTGGTTGCTGAGTGAGCACTTATTCAAATGGCTGGTTAGAGGGTAAGCAGGGGGTAGAAATGAACCTCTTTGTGTCTGACTGAGAGACCTCCTGCTCAAGTGGGTCTGCACATTGAAGAGGAAGAGAAGAACTAGAAATAAAGAAGCTGCCATTCTTGATAGCAGCGAAGTTGACATTAAGATGCTGAGAAGGGTGGAAGGACCTGGGCGTAAGGAAGGAAGGGAAGGAAAAACAGGGGACGGAGGGAGACGATGGAGTTTAACTTCTTAGGAGTTGGCCATGTAGGCTCAGTAATGTTCACAGATTCCCTAGCATTTGCTTTTCCCTCTGGTCTCCGTGTCTTTGGCGTGTCAAACTAAATGCAGGAAACATCTGCGTTCTAAAGCTAAGTACATCCAGCTGTAGAGATAGCTCAGGGGTGAAAGCCTTTGCCTCACAAGCAAAAGGACCTGAGTTCAGGTTTCCAGATTCCACTTAAAAAATGCTGAATGGATGTGGGGGCAGCTTGCACTGCTGGTCCTGGAAGGTGGAGCCTGGGAAACCCCAGAGCAAAGTAATAAGAAGGTCGAGCAATCCAGGATGATTCTTGATGTCACCCTTGGTCCTCCACAGTCACACACACTCAAGCGCCCTCTTGTACATGGGTCTGCACACACACATATGTATGTACATGCACACACACACACACACACACACACACACACACACACACACAAACACACAGAAAATACCAGGAGGAAAATAATTATTGAAGGATTTTTTAAATTGTAATTTATAAAAGCATTTGTGAAGTGTTTTTGATTTTGCCTTTATTTCTTATTGTCCATTCACAGGTTCAGACTGTACCATGATACTGTTCCTAATGACTGTAATCCACAGGGCTCTTCTGTTCCGTGCTTTATCTGTTCATTGCATCCAGGAGGGCTCCAAACGCTGTTTGGCAATGCTCTGCCTCTTCTGCTCCCTGGTGCTGGCAATCTAGAAATCATTGATCCATTTGTTTATTCAACAAGATTATGATGTGACAGAACACTGTTGGTCCCTGGCGACAAGTTGAGAAATGCATACTTTTTACATGGCAACATGTATTTATTTCCACAGTAAGAAATGCTGTGGGAAATTGTGCGTGTGTGTGTGGCAGGGGATTTTCTTCTTCTTTGGGACTTGGAGGGATCCATGGGGATGACAAGTGTTTAAAATATGTGGTGGAGTGTTGCATGTGCGAATGGGTCTGAAATAGGTCTCTGTAATTATTACCAGTGTCTGAAAGAGGGTTAAGCCCCTCACAAAGTGAGGGGTCAGAAATCGAAGATATGCACTTCTCTGTCTTCCATGTAATGGTTTGAAAGTGAATTATTGGCTGTCCCCATGGGTTCGTATGTTTGAGTCCTTGGCTTACTGTTAATGTTTGGGAAAGGTGTGATACCATTAAGAGCTGGAGCCTTGCTGGAGGAAGATAGGTCACAGGGGGTGGGCCTTAATGTTTGATGGCCATGTCCTGCTTCCTCTCAGTTTGTTCTTGCTCTCTCTGTCTCCATTGATATCTACAGTGGCTTGAACTATCTTCCTGTTTTTGCCTACAAGCCTTGCCTTCTGCTATGCATTCTTATCATAATGGACTGTCTGCTTTGGAACCAGAAGGCAAATAAATCTCCCTTCTTCCCCTAAGTCGTATATGAGTGTTGTGCAGGGAAAGTAATTGTAATGGTATTATTCAGCAAACTCTCTCGGGATTAGGAACCTGGTCTCACCAATTCTTGTCTGTTTCCAGCTGTCCTATTCTATCAACACTAAGCACACAGTAGGCCCTTCATGCAGTCTTTGCATTTGTTTAGGTGAGGGGACATTTGAATATGTATGCCAGTGGAGGCACGTGGGTGACTTCAGAAATTACCCTGGATTGCTCTACCTCCTTATTGCTTTGCTCTGGGGTTTCCTAGACTCTGCCTTCCAGAGCTGGAATTCCAGGTCACAATCATATCTGCCTAGCATTTTTTCCAGTTTAAGTGTTTTATTAATCATAAGGGACACTTATGCATATTTTGGAAATTTTATGTTTTCTTTTTTAATCTATGATTTTTTTTACATTTCTTTATTTATAGTGTGTATGTGTGTGTGTGTGTGTGTGTGTGTGTGTGTGTATGTGTGTGTGTGTGTAAGGGGTGAGGGTGTACTGTGTGTCCCTGTGGAGGTCCAAGGGTGACTTCAGGAATCATCCTGAATTGCTTCTACCTCCTTTTTCCTTCAGTCTGGGATTTCCCAGGCTCTGCCCACCAGAGTCTGACATGCAGGCTGCAGCCATTTCTGTCTGGTGTTTTTACATGGGACCTGGGATCCAAACTCAGGACTTTTTGTTTGAGAGGCAGAGTCTTAACCCCTGAGCCATCTCTCCAGCCCTGATTTTTTTAAATTTTTATTTCTTAGTTATGTTAACAATGAATATATGTGTTTTCACCACCCACTCCCTACTCCCATACCCTATCCCATCCTATCCATCTCTCCTGACATCAGTTTCCCTCCCTCCTACGTCCCCTTGCATGTGTGATTCATTTGGTCCCCTCTAAGTCACCTGTACTAGAGAGTGCCTGGTCACTTGCCAGAGCACAAATGGTCCATCAGTGGATAAACCATCCAGTATAGTGGATTCCCTCTCTCTTATGCACCACTAGTCACATACAGTGTCTCAAGGTAGCACCATTTCTCATGGGATCATCCCTGCTCTTTGCAAAGTATTGAAAGGGCAGCTACTGTAAAAGTCTAATGGAAATGGACTTAGTTGCATTGAGTTCTTAGGTGTGCAACCTTCTCCCCATCCTCCAACTCTTAATTTTATTTATATTACGTGTGTGCATGCGTGCGTGTGTATGTGTGTGTGTGTGTGTGTGTGTGTGTGTGTGTGTGTATCAGAGAGCACTGTGTGTCTCTGTTGGAGGGCTAAGGGTAACTGGATACTTTGAGAATTATCCTGGATTGCTTTAACCTCCTTTTTGCTTCACTCAGGGATTCCCCAGGCTCCACCCACCAGCACCAGAAATGCAGGCCACTGCCCTGTTTCCACCTGACATTTTTTATGTGGGACCTGGGATCTGAACTCAGATTTGTGAGGCAGAGTCTTAACCCCTGAATCATCTCTCCAGTCTCATCCTCTGGGTCTTATATTCTTATTGCCCCCTCTTCTGCAAGGTTCTTTGAGCCTTCAGATGGGAATGGCTTAGATGTCCTAATTAGGGCTGAGTCATCCATAGTCAATTTTACTTTGTACTTTAGTCAGTTGGTCCACTGCATTATCCATCTTCCACTGCACAGGGATATTTCTTGGTTGAGTGCCATGTGCTTCTTTCATCTATCGGTATAATGATAAATATTTAGGTGATAAATTGCCATCAATTATTTATAGTTAACACTAAGAGATTTGTTTCCAGGACTTAAGATCTCCCTATCCATGGGTATTTGTCTTGGTTTACAATACTAGGAATGTGTTTCTTACCATAAAATAGGCCCCAATGCCAATCAGAGAACAATTGGTTACTCTCATACTTTATAGGCCAATCAGAGTACAATTGGTTACCTCATACCTTAGAGGCCAATCAGAGAGCAATTGATTACCCACATATCTTACAGGCTAACCAGAGAGCAATTGGTTATTCACATACCTTACAGGCCAATCAGAGAGCAATTGGTTACCCCATGTCACATAGGCCAGTCAAAAAGCAATTAGTTGCCCACATACTTTGCAGGCCAATCAGAAAGCAATTGGCTTTTTCCATACCTTACAGACCGCACTGCACTGTTGGACTTCTTTGATGGAGTTGTTGTTACTGTGGCTTTCAGCATTCACAGCTGGGCGAGGGCATTGATCACTACTCATCCCTGGGAGCCTCCATCACACCTTTGGGGCTCTGTGGGTCAGCTAGCATGGAAGAAGCGTTCCTTCTCAGTTTGGCTTGTTTTTCCCACGTCCCCTGACCATGGGTTCTTATTGTTGGGTTCTGAAGGACAATCAATGTCAATGGCAAATGCTTGTTTTGTTCTGGGGCCTTCGAGGTCCCTCTTTCCAACAGCTCTTAGGAGGTATCACTTTTCTGGTAGTGGGAAATATGCTTCATCTCCCATAGTTTCTGGCAGGAGCATCTCAGGTCAAGTTCTGCTTTTGCTTCTTTTCCTCCCTGGCTGTGTTCCTTTATGTAGGGTATGTTGGTTGACACACTTTTTTAGGTTATCTTTTTAGGTGAATTTGTAGAGTGGAAAGTTTCTGTTAGGCTGAGTTGTATATGTTTGGTGCTAATTTTTACTCCCTCCTCCTGTCTCTTATCTTTTTATTTCCCTCCCTTTTTATTTATTTTTTCTTTTTTTATTATTTACTATTTATTCAATTGTGCATGTATTTGCGTGTGCATGTGTGCATGTATGTGTGTGTGTGTGTGTGTGTGTGTGTGTGTGTGTGTGTGTGTGTAGAACCATGGGCGAATTCGGGAACCAGCATGGACCGCCTCCACCTCTTCCTTGTTTACTCTGCCCCAGGATTCACAGGCTCCGCCCAGGACCAGAAACGCAGGCCGCCCCCGCTTCCGCCCGGTGTCTAGGATCCGAACTCAGGATCTTCCGCCTGCAAGGCAGAGGCTTAACCCCTGAGCCACCTCTCCAGCCCCTCCCTCCCTTTTTAAAACATTCCTCCCATCATTGATACTTCTACCTTCTTACATCCTGTGTTCTATTACTTCCTTTCTTTCATGGTCCTCCTTTTTCTCCCCTCCTCCATAATCCCCAATTTATGCTTCTTTCTAGTTTAGAGATGGTATAGGAGATTCTATTTAAGAATATCATTCTGAAGACACAATATTAGCATACAAATATAAGGGAGAACATGTAGCATTTGTCTTTCTACGTCTGGGATACCTCACTCAGTATTATATCTTCTAATTCCATCCATTTACTAGCAAATTCTATACTTCAATTTTCCTTGATGGCCAAATTGTATTCCGTTGTAAATATATATATATATATATATATGTATATGTGTGTGTGTATGTATATATATGTACCATATTTTCATTATCTTTTCATGTAGTGTTGGACTTCTGGGCTGATTCCATGTCTCTGCTATTGTGAACAGAGCTGCAATGAACATGAAGGTGTAAGTGTCTCTGTAATAAGATGCAGAACCCTTTGGGAGTATTCCTACAAATGGTTTAGCTAGGTTGCACAGCAGTTCCATTTTTAGCTTTTTGAGGCTCCTCTGTACTGATTTCCAAAGGAGTTGCACAAGTTCGTACTCCCGCCAACAATGTATATGGAATTCCTTTTCTCCACAACCTCTCTAGCATTTGTTGTTGTTATTTGAGTTTTTGATCTTAGCCATTCTGACTACTGTCCAGCATTTCTACATGGGATCCAAACTCAGATTTCTTTGGTTCTGAGGCAGACTTTAACCCCTGAGACATCCCTAGCTTTTTTCATGCATTCTTCTCAATTACTGAGATGCTGAAAAAAAATGTACCATTTGTTTTAGGATATAGGTCCCTCTTCTTTTTATAGTCATGCTTTCCTGAAATTCATGTTTAAACGTTAAGAATGTTGTTCTTCAGAGCTGTATTGCCTGAGATAAGCAGAGAAACAAGGATCTTTTCTGTTTGAATTTGATCATGAGTTTGGTCTAAAAGCTGCTGACCCTTCTTTTGGCTATGGGGCTACTGCTGACCTGTGCTTTCTGTGATCCTTCTGAGGTTAGGAGCAGGTACAAGCGTTTTAATTTCAACCTGCTTCAGTTGGTAAGTAGCCCTGCTCCTGCCGTCGGCGGGTGAGCATGACAGGCTACAGGAAGAATACAAAATGCCTTTTCTCATTCATACTGATTGCTATCAGACCTCTGGGAGATCTGATTGAAAAACCGAGTTCTTCTAGCCAAGCTGGGAATCTGGAAATTAGCTTTTTATAGTTTCGAGAAACCTTGGAATGAAAGAAGATGTTAGGAGAACAAGTGGCAACCAGGTCAGAATCAATATTTATTGGCTTATTAAAGGAAGGGGGATGTTGGGAGCTAGTGTCTCTCCATATGTGTGGGCTGGGGAACATGAGTCTCTGTTTGCCAACTGCTGCCTGCCCGTGAAATCCAACTGTTTGGGTCAAGCATTCTCATTTCTCTTTTATTTACAATCCTTAAATTTTTTCACTCATTGTGCCACAAGGCATGCGTGTTAGCCATTCAGGAATTAATATAGCAATTATTACAGCAGAAATGATGCCCAGGGTTTGTTTCATCTCTTTCTCCTCGCCCTGCCCTTCCCCTGCACGCTTGTCTTTTCTCCCTTTCAGCATTTATCTCTGTGGGGAACACGCTGTTAGGATTTTAATCTTCAAAGACAGTCTGACTCTCTTATTACAGAAGTCACGATGGGCTCTTGAGCGAGCTTCTCAGTCTATTAAGGCATCTAGACACGTGGACACGCGGGCATCTAATGAGACTGGATTCCCACGGAGTTCAGGGAGTCCTGGGAGATGCCCTCCCCAGCCCACCCCTCTCTTTGCAAAATCTCCTTCAGTGCTGTTGATGCTAGAAATCTCTCCTGTAAGTCTTTTCTCCTCTGGATCAAGGTGCTTTTGTGGGAGAAAGGGTTAAGTGCTAAAGCTTACAGGAGCAGGAGCCTTGGCACACTTGATTAATTCATGCGACTTAAACATTCAAAACAACTTGTATTGAGAAGACAGTCTGTATATGACACTATGCTCCAAGTTTTATATAAATCAGTACATACCATTTTCTCCAGAACCTGGAGTAGCAGCCTTCCTCATTACATCAATTTCATAGTTGGCTCAAAAACTTTCCTGTGAACCATTTGGGTGACAAGTGACATGACCAGAATTTGACATCAGTCTTACCTTCTTTCAAATTTAAGGCCTTTCCACTGTACAAAATGAAATAAAACCACATCACTATAGCTAAAACCACTCAGATAAGGATATTAGTACCTTTACAATCCATCTCCTACTTATATTAGTGCAGATTATCATAAACTGTAATTCCTGAGTGTTATTGAGGAACTGAAGAGGAAAGATTTGGTCATTGAATAATTATTGAGTGTCTAGGAAATTTCCTAGTTCCTGAGGCCGCAGCAGTCAACAGAATAAAGATTCAAAGTCGTTGAAGCAGACATCCAAGGGCAGCTAAATAGAGTGTGCATGTGATATGGTATACTGCATGTTAGAGAAGCATGAGTCTGGGATGGTTGATAAGGTAAGAGAAGTTGGTGGTCAGGCAGTGCATGGAAATACATAGGAGGCACAGACACAACTCCAGCCAAGAGAACACAAATGGCACCACGTCCAGAGACAGCCATGAGTCGGGCATGGTCCAGGAGCAGAGAAGTCAGCATGGCCTGTGGTCAGAGCCGAGGAATAAAGAAGATGACACACGAAGGACAAGGAAGCCAGTGAGCTGATGAAGGCTGCATAGCTGATGGTAGTCTTAGAGAAGATTCTGGTTTCTAATTGAGAGAGACAGGAATTTGTTGTAAGATTTTAGGCTGAGAAATAACTATGTTTTAGGTACCTCATAATAAAGAGACTAGACTGGCATATCAATTATCATGTGTAGAGAGCAAAGATATGGCAAGCCCCTCAGAAGGTGATTGCATAATTCAGTTAAGATGTGGCATTAATGTAGATGAGTGGCTGTGGTGGTATAGGTAGATATCTTCTGAAGGTAAAATGAAGGGGTCTGTTCATGGATTGCATATGGGGGTGAGAGAAAGAGGAGCAAGGATAAGGGCAAAACATCTGAGAAATAAAGTGCCCTTCCAGAGATGGAACAGATTTAAATGGGGCCAGAAAGAAGAGCACTTTGATATGTATACATGTAGATATTAATAAGTGGTTGAATATCTGGTTCTGGAGTTCAGGGTGGACATCTCAGCTAGGGCTAAAAATGGTAGTTATTGAAATTTACACAGTGTTTAAAGATATGCAAAGGAATCCAAGGACATAGCCTCAGAGCATATCTCCAGGAAGAAATGGAAGTGTTGCTTGCAGAGATGTGGTTGGCAGTGGGTGCAGAACCAAGAGTCTTGTATCATGAGAATGAAGTAGAAGTGTTTGAAGGAAGAAGGATGCTGGTAGGTTAAATGAGATGCAATCTGAAAGTGTGTGGAGGTCTTCTTTGGCCTTGACAAGAACAACGTGAATGCAGCGGGATGCAGTGGTTGAAGCAAATTTCTAGTTGGAATGACTTTAGAAAGATCAGGAAAGGGCTAGAGAGATGGCTCAGGGGTTAGGACTCTGCCTTAAAGCAGCCTGCACTTCTGGTCCTGGTGGGCAGAGTCTGAGAAGTTCCAGAGTGAAGAAAAAAGCAATCCAGGATGATTCTCAAAATGACCCTTGGTTCTCCACAGAGACACACAGTGCCCTCTCTCTCTCTCTCTCTCTCTCACACACACACACACACACAAATGAAAGAAAGAAAGAAAGAAAGAAAGAAAGAAAGAAAGAAAGAAAGAAAGAAAGAAAGAAAGAAAGGAAGGAAGGAAGAAAGAAAGCTTTTAAAGAGAGAACAGGAAAGAGGAATTGAAAATAGGAAGTATAGAGTACTCTTTTAAGGAGTTTTGCAGTATATGAGTTCTTACACCCCATCAGAGAGGAGGACCCATAGGGAAGTTTGACATGCACACTAAAGGATGCTCCAGGAATGGGGGGCGGAGCACTGGGAGAAAAGGAGGGAAGGGGGGAAGGAAAGGGAAAAAGGGGGAGGGAGCAAGGGGATCCAGGGAGGGGTGGTGGGAGGGAGGGGAATGGGGTACTTCTCTACTTTGTATGAGTGGAAGAAATAAATAAATAAATAAATAAATAAATAAATAAATAAATAAATAAAAGTAAAAAACGGAGTTTTGCAGGATAGTACACAGAAAGAAAAGCAAGTTGCTGGTTTTTTCCCCAAAAGGCAGAAATAGTAGCATGTTTGTGTGTCGTGACAATGAACCATGAAAGTGTGAACCAGTTGGATGTAGCAGGTAAGGGACGGGAGAAGGCTGGAGAAAGACTTTGGCCTAGGTGAGAAGATCTGATGGGAACATGTAGGGATGGGTCTTAGCTCAGAGCACTCCATCCAACTACACTGGAGCAACGTAATGGATTATTGGGGCAGCATTGTTGGCAGTAAGTGGGCATGGCAGTTGGAGCTCGTTGAAGGGCTCAGGAAATGACTTCCATCTCCCACTGGTGTAGGAAGCAAAGCTTCAGATGCCAATGAAGATGAGGGAGAAAATACCAACTTTTGAGGACTTGGGAAATAGCTGTAAGAATAGGGATGATTTTGTCATCTAAAATGAACTTTTAACAGCACGTATGGTTTCGTTGAGATTAGTGATGGTGAACTTAAAAACAGTCAGTGTATAGACGAAAATTCTACTCTTTCCTGAATGTCTTTCACCTCTAAAGGGCCTATAAACTCAGGGCTTTGGGCCTCAAACCATTTCTCGTGTTGATGTAGAGCTCCGCCCTTTCCAAACCCTCTTCAGCACTCCTAGGTTTTCCTCCTGCCCCTCTTCTGCAGTCCTGATTCAGATAGTCCCTCTTAGCATTCTGACCACCCAGTCACATTTGTTTGTATCCATCTGGAAAAGATCCCAAGATAATGCTGAAGACTTGTGGGGTCTTCCTGTATTCAAGTCATAGAATGCTAGCAGCATCATAGACTGCTAAAATTCAAGGGTGCTTAGCAGACGTCTGGCCTCTGCTTGCCAGTAAGACAACAGAAGCTCAGGAAAGAGACGCAATTAGCATAAAGTCATCTAATTTGGGATAGAAATGGAGCTGGTACCGGATTTGCGTCTCCTGCCCACTACTCCTTCTGGCACATCCCTCCGTTGCTTTCTTGGACTTCAGACAACTGCATAATATTCCCAATTGTGAAGTGAAAGTGGTTCTTGTAATGAATTGTGCAGTGTCACTTCATGCCAGACAAATAGGCCATACTGATATGAAATTAATTTCATTTGATAGTCAATGCCCTAATAATGAGTCATTTCAGTAATGAGACCTGGAGAGAACTAGCAGAGATGTCAGGTTTTAATTCCATCACCGATCAGTGAGAATTTTCAAATTCTTCAAAGCCTTCTACTTTCCATGCAATGTCACATTCTGAGGACTCAGCTTAAAGTCTCACATGCCCGGTGTCCACTCATGTAATGTTGGCAATGTCAGTTTTAGACCTTCTATTAGATTGACCATTGTTAAATGTAAAAGATAGGCACATAACATACTATCTACTGTATAATGAGCTTAATTTTCCAATGAAATGACACCACAAGGCAGGAACAAATTGCTGGGACACCAAAACCACACCTGCTTGGTATCCCATAAAGATACAGCCCATTGTCATGATTCTGGCAAAATAGAATGAAAGATGAACTTTTTCTTGTGCTATGCTTTCTCTTCATTCTGTGGGAGCAATTTGATTGCTTCAAGCACCTGGAGTCTGTGTGGGCTCATCCTAGAAGAATGGAACAAAGGGTTACTCTCAGGATGTGATGGCCAATTAGCTGATGGGACACAACTGTACTAATGAGCATTCTGAAGTGAGCTGTGGGGAGATCAACTTGCATGTTATGTTTCCAGAGAAGTGTGGCTTGTATGTTGGAATTGAAATGAGTGTGATTTTATTCACTAGAGAAGACATTTGAAGCATCAATGATTATTGGCCTCAGGTTCTTTCAGTGTGGGATGGAATGTTCTGATAATTTATTGTTTGGGTTGCTGCTGTTGTTTATGTTTCTTTGTTAGAAGGGCTCCATTTTTAGCTTTTCCATAAACTTGGGGATGCATGTACCATGCAGAGTCACCTGCACAGACATTGGTTGCTTTGGGGGAATAATGAACAGAGACAATTGCCTGCTCTGTAGTATCATACTCAGGACTTAAGACTGTAGGGTGGAGTATCATACTCAGGACTTAAGACTGTAGGGTGTAGTTCTAAGACAAATTCTTTTCACACCCCAGACCCGAGAGGGTTTTTAAGATAGGTCATAGCAGATCTCTAAGTACTCGTAGGTCCCACGGAAGATCTACTCATGCCACCAGAGGGCTTTCTTTCCCTTCCTGCCTCACACTGCACATGTAAGTGAATGACCCCAAACCATGACTGCTTGCTAAGTGTGCAATGTATCAGCAGTCTGTACCCAAGTCCCCGTCATCTTTCCAGTCCCGTATAAAATGTGGATTATCAATACCACCATGCTTCTCGTGTTTGCTGAAAATCTTTGGAAATATTGATGAGTCGCACTGCAGAGGGAATGTCATGCATTCTTTAAATGTTATCTTCCTATGACATGACAACCTAGCTAAGAAGCTGATAGTGCCAGGACATTTGAGGTAGAGCAACAAGTATTGGGTGGGCTCAATTTATGATGAGTAGTAGAGTAGGGTCCTTTTAGGAAAGGTGATATATTGTAGGCTACATGGGACCTGGGGATAGATTCTGTTACTGGTTATAGGATCTTCTGAAATTTCTGATCCATTTCCAATGGATGATGTGGTATGGGAGAGAGATGATCTTCATGTAAATGGTTATGTTTTTGGTTTTGATAAGACACTATCAATAGAAATAAGAAAGATTTCTAATCAGTATTAAGAAGAAAATTTATCTCAAGTACCTTATGCTTCAGTGGCTAAAATAGTCACTATAGATTGGATTTCTCTTAGGTGAAGAACTCAGTCATGATCTCTCAGAAAAATGAACACATACAGTCACAAACATGCATGCATGCATACACTTGACCATGTGCACACATGCGCACGCACACACATACACACACATGCATGTGCACACAAACGTGCGCACTCACACACATACAACTTGAGGCTATTATTCCAATTGCACCAATGAGACTGACTAGCAAACTCACTTGACTATAAAGACATCAATTCACTAATTTATTCATGAAGACTTTTTGTCAAACCTGTGTGGCAGATTTTGGGAATAAACAAAGATGACTCCGATGGGCGACTGTATGAAAGGAGCTCATCATCTGGGGAGGACAGCAGGCATGGTACATATGGCACTTGTATTATTTTGATACAAGGCCTAAGTGAGTGGTAGAACAGGTGCAAGCACGAGGAACACAAAGCATGCACTGGCTGGGGGATGACTGAATTCTGACGCAGGGACCTCAAGGTATCTTGCTGCTGCAAAACAACAGTGGTCATGAGCTGGTACTGCAGTCCATGTAGTGGACACTGATAAAGAAAGAGTGTTCTTCCACCCGGGAAAACAGAGGAAACAACTTGAGTCACTGTCATGGTTGGATACAGGTGTCAACCTGATGGTTGAGAATTTGAGCTCTGGGCACATTTATCAACTTTAGTGGTTGAGTTAAGCCCAGAGCAAACCTGCAGGGGATTGTCTAGTTGATGCGGAGAGTCTGATGTATGGTGGGTGGGACTAGTCTCTGGACAGGAGAACAAGATGGAGGGAGCTGGTTAAGAAAGTAGGCATCCTTCTGCATACTTGGTCAGACATGCTGTTCAGGCAAGTGAGGATTGTCCCTCTCTCAGCCATTATGTGTATAAGGTGTTCCTCAGTCTTGATATGGGTGTGTGCTTTCCTGCCAAGCTGGATGAGGAACTGCACCAGACTATTACAGGAGAAAATAAAATCCCTTATTTGCCTGGAAGCAGTTTGCTCACGAATTTACCAATGACAATGGCCAATGACTGCAACAGTCATCTCATGAGTTTTGTTTTTTTTCATATATGAAGATGATGAAATGGGGCATCTGAAGGGGGGGAAGAGGAAAGATGATGGAATGGGGGATCTCAAGTGGGGGGATGTAGGTGAGCATGGAGTCCAGGCTTGGGTAGCTCCTGTGGCTGCTCTCCGGGACATGCAAAAGCTGTCCTGATTCATGCAAGGAAGAACACTTCTCTTGGTGGAGCACCCACAGTTCCGTCTGTTCCCAGTGCCCCTCTCTGCCTCTAGGTGCTTTGGAATGACAGTCAGAACCTGTGGTCTGGTCGGCACTCGAAAAAGGCCCCCTGTGTATGTGCCAGCTGTTGGATTGGCCAGCTCCCCCTACATAAGTCTTTGTTCCTGAACAATAAAGTGGACACCATCTTTCCCCCCTGCATGGTGTCTCCGGCGCCTGTCTCTCTGTCCCTTAGTGGCATCCTTGTCCTCATCCCTGTCGTGTCCTGCAGCTAGCCCGTTGCAGTGACCAGCAGAGCTCCTGGTCGCTGCTGCTGTGCCTGCCACTGCAACAGGAGGAAGGAAAGATGATGGAATGGGGAATCTCAAGGAGGGGGGAAGATGATGGAATGGGGGAATCTCAAGTGAGGGGAGGAGGAAAGATGATGGAATGGGGGATTTCAAAGGGGAGGAAGATGATGGAATGGGGGATCTCAAGTAGGGGGAAGAAGATGATGGAATAGGGGATCTCAAGTAGGGGGAGGAAAGATGATGGAATGGGGGATCTCAAGTGGGAGGGAGATGATGGGATGGGGGATCTCAAGTAAGGGGGGAGAAAACAGCTCAGTGACCATGATTCCCATAGGGCTCCCCTGAAAGACTAGAGTGGTAACCCCACCAAATTAAAGACTTGGTAGGTTCTTTATGTCTGCACTTTCTTAAGCATCCCAACCTCTTTCTGCTTCTCAGCAAGGTCTTCACAATCCCCAAAGCAGAGGTTATATAGGGAAATAAAGAGGGGTGATCTGACATGAGACTAGACATGAGCCTTGACTGACAGGTTTCGGCTTCTGGTGAAGGCTTGAGGAGCTTCTCTTTTGAGCGGTTGCTCTGAAGTACTGCTCTTGGCCATCCATGCTGAGCTAGCCAACTATGTCTTCATTTGGGGAGATGATGGAACACCATTCCAGCCTTGAGAAGCTTAGGGACACATCTGGACCATTCTCACTTGCCTTGTCAGATGTGTGTTTGGGAGTTCAGCCTCCTTGAGCATCCTAACCCTGCTACAAAGGACCCAAGCTGCTTTATCAGCCAAGTTTCATGGAAACAGGTTTTATCCAGTTTCCATGGGACTTTGAGCATAACCTTCAGGGTAAGTGTGAGCCTCACAGGACACTTGGGAAGGGGCATTCACGGCAGAAGTGAACACTTGGACCAGCCGGGTTTTCACTATAACCAACCAGGTAGTGGACACAACATCTTGCTTTAGTTCCTTTATGGTCTCCACCTTCCTCGCTAGGTCTTCCCTGACCTGTTTCTCTGCCTCTATCACTCCTCTTTGTAATAGCACATGCATACACAGTCATACAGAGGCACCCCATCCCTAGCACAATGAATGTTGCTGTCAGTTCAGATAAGAGCACCCGCTGGATAAAACGGCGGTATTTTCATTCCTGGCAAACGCGATCCTAAGTTCAGTTTATTAATATTGCAACAGTTGCACTAAATGAGATCACTTGGCTAACAAAACATTTATCAACAAAACGCTGCCACCTACTGAAGTTTTGCAAACAGCCCAGATGATTGGATAAGATCACAAATTCACTCTGTCACAAGCTTATGGTCTTTTGTGAAATCGTTCTGAAGCAAGAGTGATAACCAGCCAAAGCAGACAAGACATCCCTTTCACACAGTCTGTTTGGAAGGTGTCAGGGCAGATCCTGCAGAGAAGCATCTGAGCAGAGAAAGGGGTGGGGGGGTGGGGAAGTGGGGGA
The DNA here is from genome assembly GCA_023101885.1 of Typhlomys cinereus. NCBI lineage: Eukaryota > Metazoa > Chordata > Mammalia > Rodentia > Platacanthomyidae > Typhlomys > Typhlomys cinereus. Next base: position 2,268,750 of record JALPQD010000036.1, read on the forward strand.
CTCGATATTTAGTTGATCATGGAATTTTCTAGTAGGGTTTGGGAAATGTCCCAAAAAACTACAGCAGAGGACTTTGTCCGTTAGAAACTGTTCTTACAAAGTGATTTGTGGTACTGGGTTCAGCCTGCGGGAAGGAGCATGGGGAACAACTGGGTTTGCATTTTCATTGTCGGAAAAATAAATATATTTGGCTTTAAAAGACAATTCATGAAGCTTAGAATAAAACATAACAGTTTTTTTTTCTGTGTGGAAATACACTTTCATTTAAAGAACTGTTTATCTGTGGAAATGACTTTAGAAAGGGCTCATTAAGTTTTTTTGTGTGTGTGTATGTTGATAAAGTTCAGACTACTTTAGCAAGTAGTGTGAGGACTAATTTGTAATGCTTTGGGAGGGTGCAGGGAGCAAACAGCTATAATGTAGGTGCAAGTCTGACTTGCTTTCAAAGTCAAGAAACCTTCTTAAAATATAGTTTTGAAATGTTGTGTGATAAAGCAGGGGTCTAAGGACCACCTTTCACTTCCCCGGCCCAGTGCTGAAGCAAGGTGGGCTGGTCGGCAAAGACAAGAGAGCAGATGGGCATTCCAGGAGGGTGGTGTCACCTTCTTGCCCGCGTCCTGATGTTTGATAGAAGCATCATTTCTCCCTGTAGGTTCCAGGATGAAGCCTTGGATTCTAGGGTCTGGATGGTGCTTTGTATATCATGGTGACCAATAAAATGGGACGCCTTGGCAGTTTGGGGGTCTGAGATTGAGTTTTCAAGCCATATAGACTTTCACTAGCAATTGTGCTGCTTCCCTAATACAAGGCAATTTTCAAGGGTTGATCTTTTTTTCCGGAAGTTTCTGCACCTCCCTCACAGCTATGTATGAGAGAATTAGACGTCAAATGACTTGAGTTCAGGAACACAGCCTTTCTTAATCCAAGTAGAGGGCAGGGAGAAGGACCCTGGTACCTGCTCATAATTAAGGTAAGAAAAACTCTCAGTCCGGCTCTTCTTATGTCTGCCCACACCCTGACTCTGTCAATTTTCTAAATCCGTGCCACCAAGTGGGTTGGAAAAACAGGAAAGAGTGGGTGGGATGGGAGAGGAGAAACAGGCGAGATGCTGGGCTTAGGCTCAACTAAATATGCAGGAACAAATGGTATAATTTATTGAACATCAATTTTGTGCCAAGCACTGCAAAGCATTTTACCTGAATTAATTCTGCTTTGCGTAATCCTTCAGGGTAGGAATCACTGTGCTCATTTTACAGGCAGAGAAACTGAGATTCAGAAAGATGGAATGACTTGGCTAAGTTTACTGAGAGTTGACCTATATCTAAGAGTGTATCTTCTGACTTAGAAGACCCTGGCGTGTGTGTGTGTGTGTGTGTGTGTGTGTGTGTGTGTGTGTGTGTGTGTATGTGTGTGTCTGATGTGTGTGTGCTTTTCTACTAGATACTGTACATGAAACTCAGGAACTAATACTTGCTAGGCTTATACTTTACCACTGATCTAGATTCTCATCCCACTTTTTAGCATTTATTTTAAGAGCATCTTACAATTTAAATTGCCTAGGTTGGACTTGAACTCCCTGTAGCTCAGGCTGCCTTTAGACATGTGCTCCTTCTACTTCAGCCCTGCATTAGCTGAGCCACATGCCTGTGCTATCCCCCTCCCCCCACATACACATGTTTTGCTGGTTTTTGGGGGGGTATCTTTTGGCAGAACCAGCCAGAAATGCTGTCTGTGCTTGGGCAGAAAGAGTTAAGCAGAGAGGAGGGAACAGAGGAAGCTGGTCTTTCTCTTCTGCCCAGGGAACTGGCACTTCTCTTACATGTGGGAGAACAGAGTTCCCAGTGTGCTGGTAAATGAGATCCCAGGTAGGAAGCCCTTGGACCTCCTTAGAAGTAAGTGACTGCATTAAAAAAAAAATCCGGGCCATTTGTATTACCCTTGTAGGTGATGTGATTTCAAATGGGCAGAGAGCACAGTTTGTCTTCTGTTCAAATTGGCATCCCTTCATGCCATTCTGGGAATTAGTTCAGAACTGACTACAGGAAGCATCAATCACCTTTGATACCCAGGACTATTTGCTAGCAGGCCCGTATTTTCCCAGGAGGTTCTTTCTCTGGAGTAGATAAAAGTTTGCCTGCATTTCATGTGATCTCATTTCATTTTCTCCCGAGATAGACACCGGCCTGGGTCCATCAGTCCAGGCAAAGTAGAATCCTGTCCCAACACTTAGATTCAAGGTGGTCTTCTTGGAAGCTCTCGTTTTTTGTCCCTTGAATATCTCCATCACTTCTATTGTTATCAGGGGGAACATTCTCCTGCTTTGTGAAAGGAAAAGCACATTCTGAATATGTAACAATAACCCGCGTGCAGCTCTCTGATTATAAATATCAAGTGTTCCGAAAGCCCCATCAGTGTACTGATCAAAGGCGCGAGGGCTCGCAGCTGAAGCAGCAGGTGACCCGGTACAGTTGGAATAAAGCTAAATGCTGAGTAGACATGGCGTCCTGGGAAATTCATGTGAAAGATCTTTATCTGATGTGTTCGCAGCTTGTGGAAAGCGAACAAGGAGGTTGATTTTCATGACGCTGCCTGACAATTAAAAATAAGTTTGAGATTTCCTGATTAGTGTTATTCCCTATTTTCAGATGCTCAGAAAGCTAGTAAGTATGTTATTCAGCTCTGGAGCCAAAATGAACTTGTTAAAAGTGTGTATGTTAACCTTTTCCCCTAGAAAGATACTGGGAGTGATGGAAGTCAAAAAGAGAAATGTGGGAAGAGCTAATGAGTCTGTCCATTACACACGTGCACTTGAGCTGGAGTCCTTTGGTTTATGAGACTAGATCAGTTTCTTTCTGTTGCAGAAGCAGTTCAAGGGAGGAAAGGTCCATTTGGGCTCACAATGTAGAGAGTAAAGCCCATCATGGAAGCTGGGACTATTTGGTCCATGGTGGGTGGAGCAAACAGTAGCTTAGTCTATTACCACAGAAGAAAGGAAGCAAAAATAGGATGGAAATTTGGTGACTTGCCACAGTGACCTATTTCTGCCAGTCAAACCTGACCTCTTCATTTTATTTTATTTTTTAAATTTTTGAATGTGTGTGTGTCTGTGTGTATCAGAGGTACTGTGTGTACTCATCTCTCCAGGCACAAAACTGTCCTCTTCCAAGTTCCATAGCTTCTCCAAAATAGTGCCACTAGTTGGAGACCAAAGTTTCAAAACATGTACCTTGCATGTTTGGGGGGAAGGTAGAGGAGGGACATTTCACATTCAAACCGTAACAGAAAGTAATTCATAACCATTGGCCACTCAGTACACATTCTTAGGACATCCCTTACAGTTCAAACTGGTAGATTTATCAAACATGGGTAATTGTTTCTCTTATTTTTTTTAAGGTCACTGATTAAGTTCTTCCTTAAAAAACAAATCTGTCTCTCAAAATGCTTCATCAGAGAGTAAAATTTATTTTTATACATTTTTTATTATTATTTCCACTCATACAAACTTAATAGGTACACCAGTTCCCTCCCTCCCTCCTCCTCCCCCCGAAACCCCTGCTCCCCCTCCCCTCACTCCTCCCTCCCCATCCCACAGTGCCCCCCCAATTCCCAGAGAGTCCTTTATTGTGCATGCCTGACTCTCCTCTGAGCCCTCCTCTGAGAGTAAAATTTATTAAGAAAAGGAAAGTCCCAGGTGAGTCCCAATTGGAAATGATTTCTGAGGTACTCAAGGATCACTTTTGTCGCCATTTTA